>OU343221.1:176640691-176882390 GCA_910596185.1 Chrysanthemum makinoi | reverse complement strand
AAAGGTCTTTCCTTCATCTATATCTTTGTATATATTTATCCAAAAAAGCAAAATACAAATACATAAAACCTTCAAAAAAAATCAAATAGAAATTATAAACTTTCAAAATCCATAAAAAATGTGAAAATTCAAAAAACTCGCAAAATATTGTCATTTCATCATGCTTTTCCTCGACTATAATACTAATACCTTGGTGAAGGCCGTCTTTTCAAAGAATGATACCGACTTTAGATGTTATCTATAATGTTTAAAAAAAAAAAAAAAAAAAAAAAAAAAAAAATTAGAGAAAAGAGAAATGAATGGTATTTCATCGTTATTTCAAAAAAGAACCCGCCAGCATATATATTATGAAAGAATGTGAGCCATGCTTTTATCTCATGTTTCTAATCCTAATGCAATGATTCTAAAAACAAACGTTTGTCATCAACAAGACAAATGTTTAACTTCAAATATTTTTTCCTTCTAAAGAGACTGAAAATATTTGCAATCTTTGAAAAACCTAATTGTTTTGAAAACACTTCTGGACTATTTTTTGAAAATCAAAAGAACTTATCAATGTCAAATTCATTCATCAACTGTCCTTTCGCAATATTGATCGAGGGGAGAATGATTTTTCAATTAAATCGCGTTCTTTTCAAATTCAATTGCACTTTATAAGGTCTACTCAATGGTTACAAAATGTTACACACCAATCGCACCTTGGTTATTATCATAAGCCGCGATATTTTATGCATGTTCAATCAATGGAGCTTAAAGTCTCAAACTCCATCCCTATCGCTAAAACGTTTCGGTTAAATGTCACAATTCTCCTTAAAGCTTTCAAAATCAATTTAAATCATACGTGAGATTCAAATCTCAAAATGATTTGATATTGTGATTTGGGAGAATTTTGAATTAAATTGATTTAAACTATAATTGACAGATGGTTTCATAAGTGATTAGCATGCCTGCTAGTGACAAATGATTTCCAAATTTCCATGCACATGTTGAGGGGGAGCATCTATCTTAAACCACAAACATTTGAAATGTGATCAATTTGTCTTATGTAAGTTCCCAAATATGTGCAAACTCTTTCAAAAAATTGCACATATTTAGTGGGAGCAACCAGAAAACCCTCATCCTTCCTCAAAATGTTATATCTACTCAAATTGATTGGGAAGTGATGATGATCATTTTAGAAAATGTTAATCAAAAGATTGGACCTTTCATTCTTAATCTAACGATTTCAAAGATCTCTTGGCTCCATGTGCTAAACAATTTCTAAATTTTTATGCATATGTTGAGAGCATTTTAAAATATCAAAACAATTAAGATACAAAATGCTTTGATTCCATATCACAAGTATCTTGATTGTTTTTCAAATGGTTTTCAATTGGTTACTATGGCAGATGAACGATACAAAAAGACCAACTTTACTTTATGTATGGTGATATAAGCATGATAAGGTTAGGTTTTTGTTCCCATGATCCGCAACCGGGATCTACCTGTGGGATCCATCCACTAGATAGTGTAGAAGTCCTTAGGTATGATAAAAAAAAAGAAGAAAAGTGAGATATGGGAAGAGTGCGACTGAGACTGAAATAGTATCGAATAAACCCAACAAGGTTCTAGTAATGAAGTCTCTGCAGAAGACCGGGGGTGAAGAATGAAAAAGAATGGAATGAAAAAAGGGTGAAAAGAAATAGCCTCCATTTATTCAACTTTCAGCGTAAAACCGTGTTCAATTCATATACTACCGGTGGTTACCAAGGTAACATCGTATTGAAGACAAGACGCCATGGACCCATGACGATCAACTTCAACTTTCCAAATCACTCAAGTTCCTCTTGAAAGGACTTATTTCATTCTCACGGAGAACCAACATAATCTATCGACTTTCTCTTAGAGATTGTTGATATTGAAGAAGGAGACCCTCTCCTAGTCTCCATATAGGATCCAAAATATACAATTGAGTCTAGAACCACGAGATCATCAATTATCATTAGGACACTTTCAAGAATCTCTCTGCTTCACATAATGTGGAAAGAGAGATTATATCTTATGAGTCCTACGCATTATCCTTGTGGTATTGCTGAACATCCGAAAGGATATGTAAAACATATTCACAATGAAGATGGAAAGCCTTCGAGCCACATCAAACAAGCTCCGGTAGGTGGTATGTGAGATCTATTCAATAGATCAACCATGACAACCGAACAAACAATGGGCTCAATCTTTTCAATCACATCCCCGTTATGGATTGAGATACCTTGAAAACCGGTCGTTGTGCCTAAAAATTTTCAGCACTTCGACTGCGGTAATGGTCAATATTTTCATATATCAAAAGGTGTTTATTATTGATAATTGATTTTCATTAAAACCGCTGTATTGCAAAAGAAATTTCTATTGAGAAATACAATTACATTTTTCAAATCTCTTTTCATCAATCAAGAACTATCGGCTGGTTCACTCACCGTTGTCTTCTTTGAGATTCGCTTGCTGAGAACATCTAGAGTGTACCGGAAACCTCACAAGGAAATTCTTCTATCTATTATACCATCACAGCAAGATTTCTGGTATCATCAATCTGGAACGCGGCGCGGTACTCAATTCATCGAAGTGATCAAAGACACTTTCGATGGCGCTTTTATTGCTAACTGCCTTATGCGTACACTGGCGTTTGTACCGATTTAATGAAGCTGCTCAATCCATAGCCGCATGCTCACACAACACATTCATCTCGAAAGAAATTGATTATGCATCATGACTCGACATGTTTTCACTATGCTTCGCTACGCCGCCAATATCATGAATCAACGGAACCTTCCGGCGGCTTCCGCGCTAAGAATAAATCATGATCCAAAATGTGAGCATGTCGGTCCAAAAGTCACAACATCACACAATACCAACACCATAATGGATGAGTTAGAGATTTAATGTGATGATTATCTCAAAAGTCGCTCAAACCTCGTGATCACGGATCGCTTAAAGACCTCCACCGAGATTATCCAACATGCAAAAATGAAGAACTCAAAGACTACGAGCTACGTAACAAGAATCCAAGAACAATCTCAATGTAATATATGTTTGTTTCTATGAAATTTAATGTGTGCTTGGAGGCACTCCTGGGAGATTGTCAGATTTGGAAAATCCAAAGAGTTAAAGTTCGGCCACCTCAAGTATATGTAATCATGAAAGCTCAGAGTTATTTAGTGCGAAGTAGTATTTAGTTTTGTAACACCGCGGGAGGACCTGACGGTCTTTACCCACCAGATGCCTCGATCCATAGCCCGTTGTGTGCGCTTATTGTAAGACTATAAATACTTTCTACCTTCCAAGGTAGAGAGTTGGAGCTCATAATAAGAATTTTCTTTCTCTTACTAAAGTTCCTCAACCCTCTAACTTTCTCTCTCTAGAACTCATAATACGCCTCACTTTGTTTGTGGTTTGATGTGTATGTGAAACAATATGTTACAAACTATTATTCAGTGTTAGTCATTAGTATTGTCTTAGGCTTGTTAATCGCTTATATGTTTTGTATAAGTGCTAGGCTTATGTAGTAAGCCCATGATCCTGATTAGCAAACGTAGAAGGGACTAGAAGTGTTAAGTAGGACCTTAGATATATCAACCTTATTTCAAACCCAACACGTATATCACGCAAGTAACACAAACACAAACTATGGGTGAAGATGAAAGAAATAAAGATGAGAAAGATGGTGACTTAAGATGTAAATCGTGTATGTATGAAGAGAAGAAAAACAATAAGTTGTATATTCCAAAGAAAACACACACACACACACACTGAAGTACCCCTCAAATGAGAATTTGAGGGGTTTATATAGTACAAGTAACATGATGCCCTAAAAGGCTTTCTTTGGGCTTCGTGGGCTTGGACATGGGTTGATTATTTGGCAAGCTTTATCATAACTAGTACCCATTTAGCGAATCTCGTATTCGCCCGATCGCCTTCTATCATGATATCTAACACACGCTACAAAGTTCCTAAAATGAATGACCATCACTTTAATAAAAAACTATTAAACAATTAATCCCCTAAGGGGTGGTCATTCAAATGATGCTCCACTTGATTAGGTCTTTACTTTTCTCTAGCTTGAACTTTGTGTGTAGATATAGAATAGTCTCGAATCTTTGTTCCTTCATGCTTTATGATCAATTAATGTTGTTGCCGCTTGTCAACTTGGTTTGGTGTTCCTACGCTCTTTCTCCACCATGCCCACATTCTATTTTGTCTTTTGGTTACCAATGATGTAGTTCTTTGAGTTCTAAACTTTGTAGATTCTTTTGACGTTAATGAAGAATCATCTTTAATCTTGAGTAGCCTTTGATTTTGATGAGAACTTTTCATGTGTTGTTGGTATGAGCATGTGGAGAGTCTCCATCATCAATCCGGCCTCCTGAGCTTCCATAAGAAGAAAACATAAAACAAAGTTAGTAATAAGCTGATTCCGCGATTCTACAAGTTTCCAATTTCGAGGGTAACATCATTACAAAAACACGCCTTCAATTTACAAGGGCCGCTCTCGAGGGAGTCCCACAAGAGATAACACGATAACAAGTACACCTCACAGCCAGATGAGTCATCGGAGTACAATCAAGCATCACCCACCATCAGAGGACCGCTTGAGACATACCTGCCGCAGAATCCACGTGGAGTTACCTAGTTTACTCCCGCCGCCGCTTGATGTTCCGGCGTGAGTTTCCATTCATTTACCAAGATCATGCATGTGAAACTTCTCATAAATGTTCGGGCGTGATTGCTAAGATCTGGACTTTGGGGATATATCACTTGTGTCCTTATAAATGAACAACAAAGCTACGTCATGTCATGTTCCTATGAGATCTTTTTGATGAATCTCGTGGCTCTAGACTCAATAGTGCATTTTGCTGTTTTCCCTTGATGAGACTAGAGAGGGTCTCCTTTTCAATATCAACAATCTCAAGAGAAAGCCGATAGATTATGTAGGGTTCCCAAAGTGAGAATGAAACAAATCCTTTTGGGAGGAATCTGAGTGGCTAGATTAGTTTATACACCACCGGGTCCATGACGCCTTGTCTTCAATACCACTGTCATCTAGTGACAAACAAAGACATGAATTGGAACCCTCGCCTCTCTAAGGTTGAATATGGAGGCTATTTCTTTTCACCCTTTTTCATCACATTTTTAATTCTTCAACTCTCTTTTCTCCTCCTTTCTCACATTACTCCTTTTTCAATCATTCCTAAGGACTTCTAATAATAACTATTTGTGATGTCCTTGGGTAGATCCTCCCGTCCGGATCATATAGGACCGCTTCCTATCCTTAGTCACCTTATAACTCCATGACTGTCCTATTGTTGCCATAAAAATCATTTTTCTTGAAAACCACGTAGTAAGTTTTGTAAGAAAACATGTTTGGAGACACTCCGAGAGTTTTATATTTTCGTAAACACCCCCCTTCACATGTGCTTATAAGTTTTGACAAAAATCACATTACATAGAGGGTAGAGTTCGCATTTTTGAATTGATCGGTTTTATGATAGACAATTCCAACAGATTACCTGCTACATGCTGTTCCTAAAGTTAAAGAGTTCCATTGTCAATTTTAGGTGACAACTAGCTCTAGTAACTAACTTGAAGTTGTAAACACTCCAAAAAGAAAGTTAGACCCATGAAGGTGCATATCTATCACAAGTTTCTCGAGATGGTACATATACTAACATTGATTCCTCGCTGGTTCTTGCCTTCGAAATGCTCATTTTGAGATTCAAACAACCATCATTAAACTTTTTGATCACATTTTAATCACGCCTTCCCCTCAAAAAATAGCATATTCGTGATATTTTTTATATAAACGATTAAACAAATATTTTAGAATCTTTTGAGGAGACAAACGGATTTGATTTAAGCATGAATTTGGAACATTTTAGTTTTATACTCCCCTTTAATAAAGCATAATCAATTAAAGGGTTTTAGAGGGAGTTATCTTGTGCAACAAAATATTTTGAAAAGATTTTGAAAAAATCTTTTTGAACTATCTTGAAAAGGTGCTCAATATGATGATGATTTCTCACCGCTTAAAATGTAGTGCAATCAAGCTTACACTTGATTTTTTCTATAAAAGCACGAAGTTTGATTTGAAAAATAATCAAAAGTCATCATTTAGTCCGGGTTTCGCATCAAGTATAACAAAATAGTTTAAGAAGTGTTGAGAACGACATGTTTTGAAAAACACATAAAAAACTCTCGCCAAGCATCCGTACATACCCAGATCATTGTTGAATGACATTTCTAGAAACGCATTAATATCGACATATTATATATTGCGGATGGAGAAGAATGTTTTTGGATTTTTGATTTTATATTGCTTTTGAATTTTTGAAATTTATATATTTTGCTTTTGTTGGTTTTTCAAATTTTGTATTTTGTTTTTCAAAAATATTTACATCGAAGCTTTTTGGAAAATCATTTTCAAGAAGATTCGAGAAGACATTCTAACTCCTCAGGGGTTAGGTTTCACATTCCAATTCTGTGAACTAAGTCGCAACCTTTCTTTTTGGAAGGGCTTTAGTAAATAGATCGTTGGTAATCGGCCTCACGTAAGAATAATTCAACAATACCATTTTCTAACGTACTCTTTGATGAAGTGATAGCGGACTCGATATGCTTAGTCTTGAGTGATGAAAGGATTGCATGAAATGGCTATGGCACTTTCGAGTCACAATACATAGGTATTTTATCGTAGCAGCCATAATCGTGAGTTGTGTTCTCATCCATAGAACTTGAGCACAACACTTGCAGATAGAGACACATACTCCTCTCAACCTGTTGAAAGCAAAGGCAATCTTGTTTTCAGACCTACTTTATAACTTTCACCCAAAAATTGTGCTCCTCGATGTACTTTTTTGCCGTGAACTGATCACCCGCGTGGTCCCATCCTAAAAGGCAATTAGATCAAACCGATCCTTCGGATACCAATGTCCCATGAATGGATGTCTTCGTGTACCGAAGATCCTTTTAACCTCTTTGAGGTGCAGCTCGTAGGCTTTGCACCAAACCGTAATACAATAAGCAAAACAACAAAATGAATACCGCCCACTACAACAGTAAGGTACATGAGAGAACCAATCATGCTCCGACATTTCTTCTCGATCAGGTTTCAAACAAATCGCTCCACTCTTGGTGAAGTTACCATTGGTGTTCCACGCAGTCACAATTATCCATACCATGATTTTTCAAAAGCTCAGTTGTGTATTTAGCTTGATTTATAAAAATTCCAACGAGGGGATCACATGTATTTGTAAACCAAGAAAGAATTTTAGTTTCCCCATCATGGACATTTCAACTTTGCTTTTCATGAGATTTTCAAAATGTTTTGAAAGATTCGGATTAGTGGGCCCAAAGATGATGTCAAAGCAGACATAAATCAACAATCAAAATATGTCGCTTTTGCATTTTTGTGTAAACAAGGTAGGATCAACTGTGCCTTTGGTGAAATTGTTTTGAATAAGGAAAGAGGATAGTTCAGTCATACCACGCCTGGAGCTTGTTTCAATCCATAGATTGCCTTTTGAGTTTGTAGACTTGAAACCGGATGTTCCACGCCCATGAAGCCTTCTCGTTGACTCACGCATTATTCTTCTTTTAGAGTTCCATTCAAGAAAGCAGTCTTAATGTCCATCTGATAAACTGTGATGTTTTTGTGAGTCACGAGGCTAAGAATATCCCCGGACGCTTCTAGTCTAGCCACCTAATGACTCTTCTGTTCATCCCTTCCTCTCCCCTTGCCTCAGAGACCCTTTTGGCCACATTTTATTGCTGGGTCATTTCTTCATCCGGCTGTTCTTCCATTTGCATCACGACTTGTCTTGGAACAATTTCCCAAGATTCATGTAGACGGTATTGAGAAGTTCCTCCCCAGATTGCTTCTATCCATGCGGGATTTGCCATTGCCTCAATGTTTTTTTCAATATTGCTAATTGAGCAAGGTAAATAAGTCAAAAAATCGTGGCAAGTTACCACCACTAGCCTGGTATAGCAAGAAGCCTTTCACCAATAACTTGTTCAATTGGTGGTCTTTTGTCCACTTCAGTAGTAAGGATACCGCTGGTCATGATGCGAGTTATATGGGTTCTCGCTTTAAGAAGATTCAGCTAATTCAGAAGTAAACGGTTTTCAAATAAGTCTTCATCTAACGTTGCATCGTTATGGTTTTGTTTTGCTCATCAACCGTGGTAGAACGGGTGCAATAACTAGTAGATGTAGATGATGTAGATGGAATTGGCATTGGTTTCACCGTAGATGCATCTTCGTTGGTGGTGGAGGATGATTTTGAGCGGGTGCAACGGAATGATGGTTTGATGCATTTGTCGAAGTTCCACCATAGTATTCATCTAACATTAACTCGAAGAAATTCTCCCATTCTTGTTCTTTAGGATTGTCATGGTTGATTGATTTCGTGTTTGTCCTTAATCGATGTGTCCGTAAGTCCGCCGTTTAGCTGGGCGAGCCGAGTCTCTCGCCTTGTGACGATTAGCCACAACGCACATTCATCGACTCCATGATCCTCCTAGTTCTCCCCCGTTATACACCCCTCAATGCCTCGAAGTTATCCCTGGTATCCAATGAAGATTCCAATATCACCTTTTGTCAGCTTTCTTTCCGAGATCTTCTCATTCAGAGGATAAAGACAAACACGAAAAGTAAGAGATATCGGTTTTCTGTTGTTCACAAGCTCATAATGGTTTTATTGAATCTAGGATGGATTAGGGATCTGCTCTTCGGTGAAACAAGCAAAGGGCAACAAAGATCGCATAGAAATAACAAGCACTAGAATATATTAGCAGATTGCGTTGCCTTCCACAGAGAGAGTGTAACATTCTTCTTTCAACTACCCCATTTTGTCAGGGAGTTCTAACAACGATGTTCGATGTGTAATTCCAACATCTTCAAAATAAGTTCTTAACTCCCCGATTAGTGAATTCATGCCGTTCCGTTTTACAACCCATACTGAGTTTGAAGAAGTACTTGAATACGCTAAGAAAGATGATGATGATGCTCGGTGTGCTTTTGATCTCGAAACTTAACCCATGTATATCTTTAATAATCATCACAAGAATATATTTTTCCCATTAATGCAATCCTCTCAATGCACATAAGTCCATGTGCAACATATGTAACTTTTGCTTCCTAATAGGTAATGGATTTGGGTTAATATATGATGCTCTTTTGCTTTTTCCTTGTTGCATGATGGACATAAGTGATCCTTGGTGTATTTGAACTTTGGAAGCTTGATTTATGTTGTCTTTGCAAGATTGTATGGTGTCAAAATTGAGATGGGATAACCTTTCTATGCCACAAACCAGATCGTTCTTATGTCTCATAGTTGGTGAAGAGGCCATTTGATTGATGTCATAGCATACAAGTTTGTAACATTCCTGCTTAAGAGAGATCCATCCAAGTTTCTAATGAAGCAAGTTTTTCCTAAAAGCAACCTCTAAATCTCGCATCACAATCGCCTTCTGACTGAAAATAAATTGTGTCCCAACCCTCGTAAACCCGTGATCAAATAATTTCCAAACGGTAGATCTCCATAACCCATGATAGCTGCTACATGATCATTTCCAAAACTTACGGCTCATGAATTTCCAAACGAAATGATCGCTACTTATTCTCGGTCATGTGCTTGGAGCAACCCGAAGTCGGCCATCCAAAGACAAATTTTGATAACCTCACAAGAATGTAAAAGAATATTGTAGAAACCGTTTTGATTTTGGTTCTTCGTTAGAGGTAAAATCCCTCATCACACTCAAAGAGGTTTTCTAGAGGGAATTCTCGGTTTATCACTCATTGTACCATTCTCGAGAGTGAAAGTTCTACCTGGGTTTCCAAATATCATCCCTAAAGTATACACTATAGTTCATGTCGTAGGTAAAGCCTAAGTTTTGCAACTAGTCTTCCTACCGCTTAGCTACAAGATCTTTGGAACGCTCTTCTTAACAGCTTATCATTTCACATTCTTAGAAACACAATCATCTTGAACATTAATTAAAGATTTCTAGCAAGTTAAACAAAGAGATTCAACACATTCATTAGAGTTACAAGTTTCATAGGTTCAAGACATTAGATGAAATGTCTTTCTTATTCCAAAATGGTAAATTCCTAGGGTGTTCTTCTACTTTCTTCTCTTTATCAAATACTCCTAGAGGCAGCTGAGACTCTATTGTTCCTTGTATTGCTCTTAGGTTTAGTCTCTGGCTCCAAGAGGTGCTTTCTAGTCCTCAGAAAGGTAAGGCACACGCATTAGATTCACATTGTTAAGAATATGGTTTCACCTTTCCTAGTCTCTTTAGAGTGCTTTTCTAAACTTATGTCGTTTGTTCCATATGTTTTAGATGTGGAGGCGCACGCGATTAAGTACTCATCTTAAAAAGGCCAGTGCTAAAACTTTTGGTTTCTCGATAACCGCTTTTCCTTTATCAACATTTTGTTTAGGTAGTGACTGGTTTTGATGAAACATTTTTCTCATTGACTTTTGGAGAGGAAGAAAAATGTGACATTTTGGTTTGGAAACCGGTTTGGGATCATTTGCTTTCTCCTTAGTCAATGGTTTTGTAATCACAAAGGTCCACTACCTTTCCTTTTTGACTTTCCAAATTGAGCCCTCAAAAGATCATTTTTCATTTCATCAGACACTTCATATAACACGACAATTGTCATATCATATTTATTCCTCACATCGTTGTTTAAAATATGACACATTTTCTTTTTCAAGTTTTTCAAGAGCTTTTTTATATTTTGAAACAATTCGGAGGTCTCGATCGAGTCTTTCATGATCTTCAATATGTTTGCAAAATGATGGACATAATATCAAGAGTCGAACATCTTCAAGAGAGAATCATTTAACTTTTCCAAAACTTTGATGTGTTCAAACACTTTCATTAGTCGCTTTACTAGATTTATGGTCCTTGACAAAGTCATTTGCTTTCTTTAAAATGCTTGTTCAAAATGAATTACCCTTGAGTTGATGTTATTCAGCTGAGGGGCAATTTCAGTTTCAAAAACTTTTTCTCGTCATTATCAAAAAACTGCTGAACCGTATTTGTTGTAATATTGGTTTTAGTTTTAATGCTTCCTTGAAGATCACAGAATTTAGTTTTCACATTTTCTAAAATACTTCTTGCATCACTTGTGTTAAAAGGATTGTTTGAAGACATTTGTTCAATGTTTGAAAGAGATTTGGAGACAACAGCTGGTTTTGAAACTGATTTTGAAACCGGTGTTGACACTTTGTTTGAAACACTTTGTGTGGAAAACGTTGATTGTTCTTATGAGAAACAAACGAAATACCATTAATTTTGTTCCATTTGTTATAATCAATTGGTTTGATTTATGTTTTGTTTTCATTTTGATCTACTCTCCTTAGATAGTTCCAACGCTTCAAAGAGAATCATGTACAAGTATGGGTTCATGAAAAGGTTTTCCATTGTTCAACACATTCTCGCTTTTTTCCGAGCTTGAGGAAACAAAGAGGTGTGTTGCCAAGAGCCATTTTATGGACAATATGAAAAATCGGATTTACTTGATTAGAAAGCATCTTGTTTGTTTTGAATGACCACTGTAGTATAAATTTTCCAATTTTTGATAGTTTCATTTTTATCCGTAATTTCATCAAGAAGAGAATCTTCTCGCTTTGAAAAATCAAGAATCAATCTTTTCTCTTTCAAAGATCGAAACAAGAGTTTTTTTTTTTTTTGTTCAGAAAGTCAATGGTCATTAAGTTCGTAAATTCCTTGTTTAAAAAAAGGATTTTATTTTCTTAAGTTCAAATTCACATCAAGTGTGTCAGCATCACTTGAGTTGCAATTGTTTTCTTTAAAAACACCCTGAATAAATCAATTTCTAATTCCCGATAGTTTGTTTGTATGAAATTCAAAGGCTCGGCTGCCTTTCTTTGTAACTCTTTTCGTCAATGGTCAATTTATATTCATACTTCTTAATTTCGCATCAATCGTTTTAACTTTCTCAATTTCAATGCCACAGCTATTGATTAATGATTCAAAGTATACGTGTTTCATCAGTCTTTTAAAGATTTGGTGCCACACACCTCCACTAGGATCCACACGGAGTTTCAGATAGTATTGCTACAAACCGGATTGTCCAGTATGTATCATAAGAGGTGTCAGCGCTTAATGTTGTTCGTCATGAGTAAACACATCAAATATGACATTGTTATAGCCTGGATCAATGATTGGTACTCAGATACTGCGTGCTATGTTACAGAGGAGAGGTGCGCTGAGTCAAAATGCGACTTAGTCTCCTCAAGATTTGCCTGAAGATGCAAAGTTTGAAGGTCTTCCAAATCATCCATACAGCCATAAAGTCATGTTCCTCAGACTCAACCTAAGGCTCAAGGTTTTTTGTACCAACAAGATAGCTTTCAAGATACGCAAGAGGCTTAGTAGGACAATCCTTGCCGTCATGCATCAGCTGTAACACTTAACCCGACACCTGACATTCACATTTTCGTAATTCCCACCCTACTGAGTCACGAATATTCATTCCCATCTCATTACCATCGCTTTATTCCCAACATTCTATCCCATCCATTTCCAACATTCAACCCAACCCGATTACCCTATAATAACGCTCATTACCCATGCAAAATCCAAGTGAGTATATCCCTATTGATTCCCAATAACTCCAACCATTTGACCTGATTACCCATATTCACACCCGAATTCGCAATTTTCTTGTTGCAGTGTTTGATGAAATCCTTTAGTTGTTGTTAGTTAGGTGTGAATAGCAATTTCAATGCTTTACCTATTAAAGAAAATGCCTGTGACAAAGCTTCTTCTTGTTCGTATTCATCGCTATTCCTTGTTCCGGTATTGTGATTGTTGTTGTTGAATGACTTGTTGTCCGTGGATAGAATTGTTGTTGAGGGAAGACAGCTTGTGGTTGTGGAATGTATTGATGTAAGTTGTTGTTGGTGAAGATGATGAAGTTTGTTGTTGTGTATTCAGATGAAGGTTGAGTCTTTGCAACAGTGCCAATGGATCATGATTCGCTTAATCTTTCTTTTTCCTCGACTTCATTTACCCACCTTGGTTTTGTTTCGAAAATCATCGATTGATCAAAGTTCACCTGAAGTAAGTCTTTTGTTTGGTTGACAATAGTGACATATCGTCCCCATTCTTCCGGAGATTGTTGTGAACTTGATATTTTGCGATAGTTCCGGTGCTAACTTGTTTTCGTTAAGCTCATTCATCAAAGTACAAAACCTTCCATAGTATGATTCAATGGATTCTCTTGGAGTTGAAGTGAACTTTTCCTATTCAGTTAGCAACTTGTTCTCCATGTCTTGTTGACCAATTTCTGTTCCATGACAAAGCCGCCTAACATGTTCCTGCTATTTAAAAGCAGCTTCACAACCGCTTTAGCGCTACAAAGATGTCCCTTGGTAAACCTGGTTGGACAATATGAATTGCCATGTCATCTGTGATCGACTTGTTTTCGATCCTCTTCAGTATTCGATTCATTTTGAAGACGAGAGGATGGTGGGATGGGAGGTGTTGCATCAAGATTTCCGTGACTTGGACTTGTCGAGGCTTATAGGTCCATTCGAATGGATTGAATCATTATTTTCCCATTAGGTTTGGTCTTTATGTAACGGTAAGCATTTGTCTGGCTGAAGATAACCACCTTTTTCCTACATAGAGGAGGACGGTTTTCGCACCAACTGCATGAATGTCTTGTTGAGTTTCCATTGATGAAGGTATGTTATGATAAAGTTGATGTAGGATCGATGCAACGATAAAGGAGTTGGTTTTCAAAAGAGCCGCTTGAAGTTTTTCTCAAAGTCGCATCACTTGGTTCTTAGGCGTAAACATTTTTCTCCCAAAATTTGAAATTCACTATAAAAATCAATTTCTAAGGTCGTATGAAAAATTTGAGTTATGACAATTTTGACGCCAAATTTGATCGAAAAATTTGAATTTGGGTCCAAAAATTTGAATTTTTGACCAAAATTTTCAAGTTATACCAAATTTTGAATTTCACAGAAAAATTGAACGCTTAGTCTCTCAAAAATTTAAATTTTACTCAAATTTTTTTTGAAAATGAAGAGCTTAGGCGATACGAAGTTACGATAGTAGACGATGCTTAGGGCGAGAGATTGTGCTTTAGGCGTAGAGATAACTTACGTTGCATACCCAAGTTACAGAACAATAGAGTTATAGACTAAAAACTTAAACGAGGAACTTACATGCGAGATTTACTTAAAGCAGAAGATGAAGGTAAGAAAATACTTATGTAAGAAATTATACGTAAGATTTAGCTTATGCGAATATAGGTTTTGCTTAAAAATCCTTACACTATCGTATGGTAAAAGATATCCAAAAGTCGGTGTTCCACAAACTTATCCAAGTGAGGAAGCACTGGAAAATCAAGTATAGCTCGAAGAAACCGCACAAAACTCTTACGCGTGAGAAACTTATGCGTAGAAATAGGGTGTTGACTTTTCTTACGCTGTAGAACTAGGGTTTTGACCCTCACGCGTAAAAATTTCCAAGATTCAAACAATTTCTCTTGCACAAAACAGCCTTCTTAAAAACACTAATAACACAAAAATGTTGACCTTTTTCACCCAAAGTGCTTAGATAGCTTATGCGTAGAAATGACCTACCCAATTGCATTTAATTTTAAAATGATTTAAAACACGAAGCTTCAACTTTTGCAAAATCAAACTTTAACACCAATAAACCTTAAACCACAAGAATCTTGAATTTTTAAGTGTAAAAATCAAAGCTTTAAGCGTGTCAAAGATGTATAACGAGAGCTTACTGCGGAGGTACCAAAATCAAAACAAACACAAACACTCCTAAACCATTGCCTTAGATATATCAACCTTATCACAAACCCAACACGTATATCACGTTAACACAAACACAAACTATGCGTGAAGATGAAAGAAATAAAGATGAGAAAGATGGTGACTTAAGATGTAAATCGTGTATGTATGAAGAGAAAAGATGAAAACAATAAGTTGTATATTGCAAAGAAAACACACACACACACACACACACTCAAGCACACCCCTCAAATGAGAATTTGAGGGGTTTATATAGTACAAGTAACATGATGCCCTAAAAGGCTTTCTATGGGCTTTCGTGGGCTTGGACATGGGTTGGATTGGATATTTGGCAAGCTTATCATAACTAGTACCCATTTAGCTTAGTCCAATCCACGAGCCCGTTGACTATTCTATCATGATATCTAACACACATTACAAAGTTCCTAAATGTGAATGACCATCACTTCTAATAAAAACTATTAAGGCTAACAGTTGCCCTAGCTCCCATGCCTACAAATACTATGTAAACCCTCTTAGGAGAGTGTTGGTTCTTTCATTTACACTTAATCATTTCTCATTCGTGTGTGTGTGTGTGTGATAGAATCTTACCACTCTTTCTCTCATCTCTTTCTATTTACATCTTAACTTCCTTGTGTAATCATATTATGGTGACCTAACAAGGAGAGGTAAACAAATTGCTAACTGTTAATAGTTTAACAATAACCATTGTGAATATCAAAGAAGTTGGCAAATAGTAATTCATAAACAGTTTTAAGCAAAAAAATAAATAGAAACTGGAGTATAAAGTTACAGGTAGCAAAACATTAAATAAAGTCAATCTTATTAAATGCAATAACAACAGTTTTTTGTAAATCATAGCGTACCACATATAAGTATAACATCTAGAGACTTTACAACGTCATCATAAATATTACCCCAAAAATTAATTTAGAGCAAAAAGCATAACATAAATTTTTTTCATGGTAATCATGAGCAATAAAATAACAGACAACAGATATGCAAATCTAACAACCAAAAACTTAAAAACAGCATTATAAATATCACAAACCTAGCAACGACAACCATATTTTTACACAAAGCAAATGCAGATGATCACAATGATCTACCTAACCCTACATCTCATGCTAAAAATGAGGGCCTCCATGTAGCAGTGACAGATGGCAATTTCAAGATAGTAACGCCCATAAAAAACTATAAAATAATCCATCCGTATACTTATAACACACAAAAGTTTGAGCACTATTCACTTCACTGTGCATTCCCTCACATAATCACTATAGACACTGTAAACATGGATCGGGCATATATACATCGGCCCTTTTTTATCTAGCTTAAAGTTCGAGTTCACGCCGTCACATAGAAGCTATGAGAGAAATAGCTAGCAACTTATCCAATGGAGCCGGACGGGTACCAAAATAATATTTTCGAGTATGTGCTTACCAAACGCAAATGGGCCACAAATTTGAGCCACAAAGTTATGCACATAGAAACCACAGTAAATGTTATATTTTTATAATATCATGAATAACGCATTTAGGAGTAACCATAAAATGGTTGAAAATGTTCACAATCATACCTTGATAGAGCGCGTAGATTGACTAAAAGGCTCTCTCTTTCTGAATAATTTAAATAGGAAAGATCACATTCTTGTTTAAGCCTTTTATCTAAAAAAAGATTATCCTTTATCTAAGAAGATTTAAGATTGTTGAATATAGATACTAATAAATATTTGAGACGTTAAAGTGAAATGAAAATGAAAGGATGTCCAATATTTTGTGGGGAAGAAATTACATTAGACATTAGGTATAATGGTCACCATTAACTTTCAATCCTTCACTTTTCATCTCAAAACCACATCATCATTCAGAACCTCACCACTTATTTCATCTTTCACATGCTGTTGATGCAAATAATGTCTAAAAACGTTATCGATGATAACAAAATTTAAAAAAAACGTTACGTCAAAATTACAACTTGAAAAATGATCAAAGAAGTGAATTTTTGTTTCAAGCTTCACATTTTTAATGTGACAAAATATTTTTTCTCAAAAAAATATTTTAGAAATTATTTTTCAATATTAAAGACATGTTTTAATTGAAAAAATAATTTTAAAAATCCCAACAGCTATCCCCCCCCCCCAAAACACCTCCTAACTTCTCCAAATAAACTTTCACCACTAAAAAAATAAGAGAATTTGTGTATGGGACGGGACCACGGTACCACTAAATTTAGTGGTACCGTCGGGTATTTAGTTGTACCGTGGATTGTAACGGTCAAAATTTTTGTCGTATAAATACCAACCCACTTCACAGTTTTTGGGTATCCTTTTTGACACAAAACTTTTTGAGTTTAATTCTCCTAACATACATACACTCCTTTGATCATTCAGATAGTTTTATTTTGTTTTAGAGTGATCCTTTCTTCCAACCAAGTGATCACCTTCATTCCTCTCCTAGTGCAAGAGAAGAACACATTGTATCAAGAAGATACTTAGTATTGTATTCATAGTAGTGTGTACTTGTAACACTTGTTACACACTCGTTGTATCTTTATATACATCAAGTAGTCTTGAGTAATGTTTAGATAACTTGTGTGGATCATTGTAATCTCTTGAGATCTTGGAGATCTCTTGTTGTCTGTGAGTTAGTGTGTTGATCAAGTGGATCATGACTAGATTGTGGTGATCTAATAGGTTGTATGATTAGCAAGGATCGGGTAGATCGTGAGTGAGATTGGTACTAGCTAGATTAGTATTCGACATTTAAATTAGTGTTGGAAATTGTGATGTTTACATTGTATGATTTTTCTTTTCAGCCAAGGGAGTTTGTTAACGTAGTGCTTAGAACTCGAGTGGGTACTCTGGGGAGTGCAAGTAGAGCTGAAGAAGAGCCACTCCAACCACTATAAATCTCGTTGTCTCGGTTTGATCTTTTCATCTCTTACTCTTTACTTTCATTACTTACTTTCAATTGTTGTAGTGTATTCATTATAGTCTTATTAAATAAGATTCATATTATTGTGGTTTAATTTCACAAAGGATTCAATCGAAGTTTTTCACAAGTAAACTTTGATAACTAAATAAAAAAAGTGGTAAACTATTCAAAACCCCTTCTAGTTTCCCATAATTTGTACCAGAGCCACGTTAGCCAAGATTTATAAAATATATTGTACTTTAAAGCTTGAATCGATCAATGAATTTCGACAAATATCAAGAATGGCAATCTATGCAAAGACCACCACTGTTTGAAACCGATTGTTTTATTTATTGGAAAATAAGATTCGAAACCTATGTGAAATCAAAAGATATTGATATTTGGCATGTTATTACCTAGGGTGATTTTAAACCTGTTGAAAAGAATTCGGAAACCAACAATAATGAAATTATTTCTTACGAAAAACAAAGTGATACTCTTAATAGAAAACTAGCCAAAAATGATGAGGCTAAAATGATGATTTATAATGCTTTGCCAAGAAAAGAATTTGAAATAATTTTTATGTGTAATACAACAAAAGAAATCTGGAAAACTTTGTTAGTCACCCATCAAGGTAATAATCAAGTCAAAGAAAACAAGATTGATCTTCTTGTGCAATAATATGAACAATTTTCCATTCCGAAAGATGAAACTATAGATAATGCTTTTGCTAGATTTAATACTATTGTTACTAGTCTTAAAGCTCTTGATGAAGGTTATTCTAGCAAGAATTATGTTAGGAAGTTTCTTAGGGCTCTACATCCCAAATGGAGATCAAAGGTCACCGCCATTGAATAGTCAAAGGACTTGGAGACATTATCACTTGATGAACACATAGGAAACTTGAAAGTTCATGAAATGATAATCAAGAAAGACTCCAACATAATTAAAGGCAAAGGAGAGAAAGTAAGGTCTCTAGCATTAAAAGCCAAGGAGTCAAGTGATGAAGAAAGTTTGGCTTCCGATAGTAAAGACGAAGATAATGCATTAGCGGTTAGAGACTTCAAGAAGCTCTTTAGGAGAAAAGGTATATTCGTTAGACACCTCGTGACGAAAAGAAGTCGTTCCCAAAGAATTGTGATGATAAGAAAGGAAAGAGCGATAAGAAATGCTTTAGATGTGGAGACCCAAACCACCTCATTGGAGAATGTCCTAAACCACCAAGAACCAAGAACCAATAACCAAAGAGCATTCGTAGGAGGTTCTTGGAGTGATAGCGGTGAAGAGGAAGAGGAAAACCCAACGTCAAAACATGTCTCATGGCTCAAACTCCAAATGAGGTACATTTTGATTCTTCATACTATAGTGATGCTAAGTACTCAATAGATGATAACTCACTAATAGATGATTATAGTAAGTTATATGAAGTAACCTCTAAAATCATATCTAGAAACAAGATACTAAAAACAAGAAGTATTAGTCTATAAATTCAAGTTTTACAACTAAAAGTTAGAGTTAATAAACTTGAAAAAAAAAGAGGTTGACGTCGAATGTACGTCATGTCAAAATCTTCAAATTAGAAAATGAAGAACTTAGGAAAAATGTTCTTAAAATTTCTAAATTTGAAAAAGGAACAAAAGCTCTTGACAATATGTTAGACAACATTAAATATAGTGAACATCCTGGAACGGGCTTAGGTTTTGATCCAAATAAAGCTTCGACAAGGGGAACAAAACAAGTAAAATTTGTAAAACCCACAAGTTCTGTTAAACAAGTAGACGGTACCGTTAAAACATTGGACGACACCACTAAAATTAGTGGTACCGAGGTACCGTGTGCTGAAAAGTTTGAGTCAGCTTTAATTTTGAAAAACTGTTTAAGTCCTAAACCAAGTCATGTAGTTATTAATAATACCAAGGTCCCAATTTCTAGTAAAAGGTAGTTAAGACCTTTTACAAACCATTTTATACTCTTGGATTTGGTTATGTAGAACCCGACACTAGATCTAAAACTCCACCACCTAGGAGAATAAATAATTCTAAACCAAGGTCTAACACACCACAGACTAGAGGTAACATTAGAAGGAGAAGTTATCCAAAAAACTATCCCGTAACTTGGAACAACCTCCAACAATGTGGTTATATGCCTTGGGACATTTGTCCACCATTTCAACATCCTAACCAAATATTTGGAATGTTCAAAACTAATAATCTTGGACCCATAAGATATTAGGGACCAAATACTTGAGTTTTTGTCTTAATAAAATAGATATGCCTGGGAATTCCTTGTAGCCCGACGAATGGGTCAAGGATAGTTGATGGACTAATCATATGACGGGTCACCGAAGTTTATTATCATCATAAAAGGCATACAACGGATGTAATTTCACATTTGGTAGTAATCTTAAAGGCAACATCATAGGCAAAGGTACGATCTCTCATAACTCCCTCATTATTAAAAATGTTAAGCATGTAGATAATTTATGATTTAACTTGCTTAGCATTAGTCAAATGGTTGACAATAAGTAGTATTCTTCAAAAAGGGTAGTGAAATTATTAAGGATGGCAACACCATAGGTAAAGGAGTTAGGAAAAATGGCTTATTCATTATGAAAATGGGGAATAAGTCTGGGGATTAGATATGTCTAGCAACGATAGATGATTATTCCACTCTATGGAATAAAAGACTAGGTCACACTAATATGCTTCTAATATAATCTGTAGCATATAAGGATCTAGTTAGAAACTTACCTAAGCTTAAATTTGATCAACATTTTTGTGACGCTTTTAAGGTTGGAAAACAAGTTCACTCTAGTCACAAAGCTAAGAACTTATTTTCGACCTCTAGACGCCTAGAACTCCTTCACATGGATCTTTTTGGTCCATCCACCGTACGGAGTTATGGAGGAAATCTCTACACCTTAGGAATCGTAGACGATTACTCTAGAAATACTTGGACTAGGTTTCTTAAGAACAAGACACAAGCTTTCGATGAAATCAATTAGGTTGTACAATAGTTTCCATTAGGACAGATCATGGTCGGGAATTTGATAATGAAGTGAAAATTCAGAGCATATTATGATAGTAATGGTATTACACACAACTTCTTGGCTCCACGCACTCCTCAATAAAATGGGGTAGTTAAAAGGAAAAATCGTACTCTACAATAGATGAGTAGAATGATGTTAAATGAACTATCCATTGTAATGCCATAGACACCTCCACTTACATACTCAATTGGATTTTGATTAGACCAATCCTAGGAAAAACTCCATACGAAATCTTGAAAGGTAGAAAACCTACTTTAGATTACTTTAGAGTATTTGGAAGCAAATGCTTCATTTTAAACACAAAAGACTACCTCACCAAATTTGACCCAAAGTCTTATGAAGGTGTTTTCCTAGGATACTCAAAAAATAGTAAAGCTTATGTTGTCCTCAATAAGAAAACAAAGAAATTCAAAGAATCACTCAACATGACATTCGATGAAAGTCCTCCCCCAACTAAATCATCACCCTTGGTGAATGATGACTTAGATGAGGATGAAGCCATTAAGATTAATGGCAAGAAAACCTTAGAAAACGACATTGAGGATGAAATAGTCGAAGTTGATGAAATAGTCAACATCAAGGAATCCAAAGATCATCCAATAGAAAAAGTCATAGGCAATCTAAACCAAAGAACCCTTAGTTCACAAGCACAAAAAAAAGTAATTTCTTTTGTTTCATATCTACCATAGAACCTAAGAACATCGGTGAAGCGATGAAAGATGATAGTTGGGTAGTTGCTATGCAAAAAGAATTAAATCAATTCACCGCAAATCAAGTTTGGGTTTTAGTACCTCCACCTAGGAACCAAACCATCATAGGAACTAAATGGGTGTTTAGGAATAAACTCGAAGAAAATGGCGTCGTATCTAGGAATAAGGCAAGGTTAGTAGCACAAGGCTATAACTAACAAGAAGGTATAGACTACGATGAAACTTATGAACCCATTGATAGATTAGAGTCTATTAAGATACTCTTTTCCTATGCTTGCGCCTTAGATTTTAAGCTATATCAAATGGACGTAAAAAGTGTATTCCTAAATGGTTTCATCAACGAGGAGGTATAAGTTGCACTACCTTTAGGATTCGTTGATTTTGAAAAACCGAATCATGTTTATAAGCTCCTAAAGCTTGGTATGATAGATTGAAGGCTTTCTTGCTTAAACATGAGTATACCATGGGAATGGTAGAAAATACAGTTTTCATGAAGAAACAAAATTCACATCTCATCATCGTTCAAATATATGTTGAAGACATTATGTTCGGTTCAACTTGTCAAGAACTATGTAATGATTTTGCTAAAATCATGCATATGCGTTTGAGATAAGCATGATTGGTAAATTAAATTTCTTCCTTGGTATACAAATAAAACAAATGGAAGATGGTATATTCTTTAATCAATCAAAGTATATTAAGAGATGCTTAAGAAATTTAGTTTAGAAGAGTCTAAACCGATGAAAATGCCAATATCCATGGAAACAAAACTCACGAGCGATGAAGAAGGTGAGTCCGTGGATAGTACTAAGTATAGAGGCATGATAGGTAGTTTATTATACCTTATGGCAAGTAGGCCCGATATCATGTTTATTGAATGCCTTTGTGCTCACTTCCAAGAGGATCCCAAAACCTCTCACCTTGAAGCGGTTAAGCGTATCTTCCGATATATTAAAGGCACTGATAACATCAAATAGTCCTGAATATTAAATGTCTATTTCCCCCGATAATGGTCTTATTTTATATCATTTATATGGATGTACGTTTGTTTTCCTCTATATTTCACTTTCAGGTAAATTACGAGCATTGGAGCTAAAGAGACGCGGATTTGGAGAGTTTATTGAAGATATATGATAGTATGCTCATTTTGAAGATGTTCGGCGTAACTCCCCTCTCACATTACGCCATAACAGAAGCGTGGCTCAGAAAACCAACTAAACTAAAGATTACGGCGTAACTCCTTCCAAAGATTACGACGTAACTAACTAGGTCAAATGAGGCTCCGCGCCGGTGCAAACTATGTCGTAACTATTGTCTCAGCTATGGTGTAACAAGGGTTTATTGAAGATACGGCGTAAATCCTTCCAGATGTTACGTTGTAACCAGCATTATTAGTGCAAATTACGAAGATAATGGTGTTACGGCATAACTTTCTACTTAAGTTATGCCGTAATCAGATCTGGCCTATAAATACCACTTGATTTCCAGCATTTCTAATCATCCCATTTTCATACAAAACATCAGTGAACGTGAGTAGAAGGTTGAAGGAAGACCTTAGGGAGCATATGAAGCCATCTCAAAGGGAGAAATCACTCCTCTAAGATAGGCATTAGCATTTTATCTTTTCTTTACTTTCAATTCATGTATTTCGTAATGTCAAACATTGAATCGATTGTTTTAGTTAATATATGTGGCTAAGCACCTCTGGTGCTAGCCTAGTTATGATTCCTTAAATGCTTTGTTTATGTTTACATTGCTTCCATATAATTATTTCTAGTGTATGCGTGTATAGTTTGTTGGTAGCTACCCTTGTTTCGGTAGTTTTAAATGGCGGTAGTGACTAGTTACTTAGGAGATATGACCAACTAACCCTAAGTAGGTAGACTGAGTGGGAAGGGTAAGATATGACCAACTGACGACCCTTCTTCGCTTGTGCTATTTGACCAACTGATCACCTACCGTTTGGATGAACTTAAGAAGTCAGGGATGAGTGTTTAAGATGCTAGCGCCCGGGCACTCATTGTCACAAATCTTGCATGTAGAGGTACTTAATGACTTGGCTTAGGGGACTAAGAACAACTGGACTTTCGACGGTGACCTGACATCTCCAGTGGAACCCTTTGTTGATAGGTTAGAGCGAACTGACCAAATGTTGTCCTAGCGACTTTAACCCCTCTTGAAGTAATTGGAAGTAATTAAACATGAACTTAGCTTGATAGGATAACTAGGTTAGCACACTTCTCCCCTGTTGATCACCACCCTTGCCGCTATTTGCTTTCTTTTCTTGTTTTAGTAATTAATCATTTCCACCTTAAAATCTATTAAAATATGTGACACCTAGACTTAGTTTAAATCCGCACACATAGCTCTTGAGACGACCTTGGTTTTACCGAATACTACACTACACACGACCAGGTACACTGCTCGTTAGTGCATTAGGATAGACCATAGGTATAAAGAGAACTTATAAATATTAAAACATGGTCAGTAAAACCTGCATCAAGTTTTTGGAGCCGCTGCCGGGGAGTTATATTTGGATTTTTATTAAGTCTTTCATTTTTTGTTTTAAATTTTCTTAAATTCTCACGATCTCTTTTCAAGTTTCAGGTACCATGGAAGTTGTTAACATTGATGACCTCACTCTTGAGGAATATTTAGCATTGACAAGAGAAGAACAAGGACCGGGGATCGTTAGGCAGGCCATCGCCGAAGATCACTACCTAACTATGGCTCTTGAAACTATTCAGAAGATGGCCGACCACTCCCACAAATGGCACAATGGAGGGTGCAATCGAAGTAAGAGTGGAAATGTGGAAGGCCTTGCAGCAATAAATAACAAATTAAAGAGTCTTGGGAGAGACATTAAAAAGCTCAAGGAGAATGTGCATTCCATACAAGTTGGATGAAATGAACACAATGGCACTCTCGCTACCAAGGAGTGCTCATCTAACGAGGAAGTTAAAAGGATTGAAGAAGAAAAATATGGAAGTAGAAGTCCCTTCAACGATAGATGTAGGATGGTAGCCCGTATGTTTTTTCATTTTTTTAAATATTTTTTTTATTTTTATTTTATTTTATTTTTTATTTTTTTTTCAACTCTCTTTTTTTTTGATTTTTTTCATACACTTTTACTCTACCATCCTCTACGATAACATCAAAATATAAGGGATTTATAGGCACATCCCTACACTTGAGTTTTTATTACTCTAACACTAATTTGACCCGAATTGAAAAGATCAAAACACTTGGAGTACATTATTATGTAGATAAAGGGAATTTGAATTTAAGGTTCTTTCCCATCACTCCATGAAATTTAATTTACCCATGAGTCCCAATCGTCCCAAAACTGTACACAAAGGATATGACTCGACTTAGAAACCATGCAAGTAACTAGATAATTGAACTAAGGGCTTAGTATGATAACAATAATGCACTAAAATTGAGTGCATACAAGGTAGACTAAGGCGATTTGGGTGTACATTTGGGGGTGGACTGTAAATAATGCTCTTCATTGATATTCCAGAAAACCAAAATATCACGAGAACCGCGAAAAGGTTAGGCTCTGAGGGGTTAACTAGGGGTATCGTGTACTAAAGATCAGTACAACGCAAGGGTGTGTGGGAATTACTCAACCGATGTGGAACAAGTACTTATAATACGGGTATCAAACAAGGGTTATCCTAATGCCTCTTATCATTTAGTTATTCCTAACTACACAAGTGTAGTCTCACTAGCGATCTTGGAATGCATCACAAAACAAGTTCTAGAATCTATTATACTATCGGTACACTCTCGAAGCATTAAAGGTGAATGCTTTAATTCCTACAAATCTAGGAGCGAACCTCACATCTTTGGGGTGGAATTTGAGTGGTAAAGGGTTTTTGTGCTAGTCATATAACTTCCTATCCATGAGACGCTTTATTAAGACTAAAGACCCACTACTACAAGCTATTAAATTTTTTTAATTTTGTGCTAAAATTACCCTGACCGATATTTCTAATGGTTTATTGTTGCAATCGCCCCTAACTCGTAGATAGAACGACATTGACGGGATTACATTATCTATCCTAGTTAGCTTAAACACATGGGCTTGTTATTTCAATTTGCCATAGTTGTATGTGTTTAGGTATAAATACCCTCCTAGACTTTCCTTTTCCTTAATTATACAGACACTAATTCTCCTTCTCTCTCTAGTTTATCTCTCTAACTTGAAGATGGTGTTCTTCCATCTTCCTAGACCTCCCGATTCACCAAATCTTCCATATATACGATCCTAACATTGGTATCAAGAGCAAGGTCGGTTTTAGTCATGGTTGATTTTTGGTGATGTATTTTGTAAAAATTCGTTTTTTTAACAAAGTTTTTAACTTTTTCACATATTTTTGTTTAACAGTTTTCTATGTACCAAGTTTTATTGTATCCTTTTGTTCAAAAAGTCCTTTGGTCTATACAAGTTTTCCATATCTGTCTTGTGTCAATATTATGACCAAACATTACTTATGATTTTTTGATACCAAAGAATGAAAATAGTCATGTGGTCTATCTGGTCTTGTACTCATAGTCAAACGGGGTCAAAAAGTGTGGATTTTTATGCCATCTTTTTCTGGGTTACATGAAGCTGAACGAATATTTGGTCGAAAAAAGGATGCTGGAAAAAGTCAAACTGGGTCAAAACCCTAGTTTTATGCCTAAGGAGCCATCTTCAGATATATTTACGCATAACTTGGAAAGTTATGCGTAAGGATTGTTACGTGTAAGGTTTTTACGCATAAGTCTTGCTTACGCGTAGCCAGGTTTATGCATAACCTTTTGGTTAAGCCTAAGAACCCTACGCATAAGACCCTACACGTAAGACCCTACGCGTAAGAAATGGGTTACACGTAAGGGTTGGTTTACGCATAAAGACCCTTCAATGTTACGCATAAGGGCAGAATATTAGATGAAGATGAAGACTCAGACTAGACCAAAACCAAATACTACACGCAAAGTTTTTGACCTCAGATTCATTTTTTTCTCATATGTCAATAACTGTAAAAGAAAAACAGATGTAGACACCCTCGTTTAAGCATCACCATTTTTCTTACAGTGCACAAATCCAAACAACTACAAATCCAACAAACCTAATACTATCCACTTCAAGTCCATCTAGGCCTAAAATCCATCTCAAGAGATCTCAGTTGTGTTTAAGTGTATCTTTTTCAAGAAAACTATAACATCACAGATCCAAAAAAATGAACAAGATTTCTTCACAGATTCAAAAAGATACTAACTACAAACTAATACGACTCTAGATCTCAGTTGGGTGCACCTTTAGTTCAAATCGTTAACGATTTTTTTCGTGTCACCATAACCATCATCGATATTAGGATCTTTTTGAAGCAACGCCTCTTTCAATTTACCAAAATTAAAGATAGGAAAAACAGTTTTGTTTCATCCTTCCATATGTTTGGTTATGTGAAAAACAAAACACAACAACATGAGTACCTACCATGGACCTTGATTGCCAAAAGAAATTGAAGAAGAGACCATCTCTCTCATTGGTGTGGTTACAAGAGCAGATAATCTTTTTTTCTTCTCGTTGTTGTGAGTTGGATCCGGATAACTTAGGTGAGTTTTGATGATATGAGAGGTGGATTCAGACTAAGATTGGTGTGTAATAGCAAACGTATAAACTAATGGCGGACATATTTTAATTTAGGTAAAGATGTTTGGTGCGTTTAGAGCAAATATGGATTAGGGTTGGTTGCTATGTGAAAAAATTAGGGTGAGGTGACTTATAAATGCCCTAATCAATTCAGGTTGTAGCATTGGGGCCGGATAGGTGTTGGACTTCGAACGGGTAATGATTCTGGCCCACGAGTGTTATCACTTGAATTGGGCTGGTGCATTGTTGGGTTTGTATCTGATTCTTAACTCTTGGGCTGAATTTTTTTTTATCACACAAATAGAGTTGGAGTGTTGGACTGCTATGGTTACTGGACTGCAATATTTATAATTCGGCAAAATGATTGGTATTTTGGTATAACAAAATTTTCACGGCGATACAAATTTTTGACAAGATCGGGAACCATTATCAAATTCATTTCAACCGTTAATGAAGGATAGTTTTAAGCATGTGATTCTGTGCCAGAAACACGTCAAGCTTGCTCACACAAGCTAGCCACTTGTGAATGACTAACCGTAAGAAACTTAAAACGGCTCGGGCACTGATTCTTTGATAATGAAGGCTTAGGGGTTATGTGTATGAATTAAAACCTCAATATCGATATCAAAAATAATCACGAAGATAGATTCAAATTCCTTTAGGAAAAAGAATAATAAATCAAATCCCGTGTGTGATTGTGTATACGGATTAGACAACCCGAATCGTTTCCCAACGAGGCGTGAATTGCCAACGTCGTTCTTGGTTTGGAATTTAATGCTCGATTTTTTGATTTGTTTGATTTTGATTATTAAACTACGGGAATGGGGAAAGTAATTAAGGGAATCTATTCTACGGGAAATCCTAAGTGCGAATATAACTAAAACGAAATTAACAAAACATAAATAAAATGCAACTACGTCTAAATTATACCCTAAAAATGCCTAAATTGACTTTTACTCTAGAAATGTAATGTAAAAACTAATTTAGAATTAAAACTATTTTTTTGGATTTTTCTGGATTTTATTTAAATTAAAAACTAATTTTTGACTATTTAAACTAAATTAAATTACTAAAAATTATGAAATTTAAGGAGAAAAATATGAAACTACTTTTATAAAATCTAAAATATCATAAGAGACTTTTCAAAACTATTTTTTTATTTTTCAGATTAATTTCCTATTTTCTACTAATTTAAAACTATTTTAATCTAATTTAAATTGTGAAAAATACCAAATAAAAGGGGAAAATATGGAAAAATATTTTTTATGCTTTTTATATTTATCTTAAACTGTTAAAATTGAAAAATTATTTTTTGGAACTTTTTCTCAATTAATTGCAATTAAAGCTAATTAAAAGTGATTAAAATCTATTTTAAATCTAGAAAAATAGCAAACAGTGACCAAAATTTATGAAAAATTCAGAAAAATGCTAAAATTCTATTCTGGTTCTATGAAAAATAATAAATGTAGTGCTTATGTGGAAGGATATAGAGCTGATGTGTAACTGGAGTTCAAATAAGCATTAAGAAATAAGCAAACAAGCTACTTAAGCCACCAAACTTCTACACAAGCTAAATACTACTGAGATAAGCTAAAACCAACTAAATTAAGCTACTCCTAACCTCTGATAATCAATCCAACAAGATTAGATGCCAACTGATCTCAACAGCAAAGCAGAAAACAGGTCCTATGTTTAAGCTAATGCACAAGCTTCTCAAAAGAGCTTTAGCCAAAAACAGATATGTGGCCTTGAAGACCACCTAGCAGACTACACCTAAACCAAAAATCAGACCCTAAATATCTTTATTGAACCCTGTACTACTGCTGCAAGGTCTGAGAAAAACTGTTTTTGCACAAGTTTTGACTTTGAAAATTAGTTTGATATTTGACTTTCTTGAGATTTAAGATCAAATTTAGGACTGATGAAGATGAAATATGTTGAAATGAAACTATTATAAGCTAGCTTATCAAGTTTTACACCCATATGAAGGATTTAGATTGACTGATTTCAACAGTTATGCTAATAAGAGCAGATTCAAACTTCTTTTGACTTTCAGTGTGTTTGTATGCAAAACAAAGACAGGCATGAACTTAATAAACCATCTCAAGTCTAAAGCAACTAACCTAATCCAATATATCAACCTCTAGCACAGATTTTAAAGCTAAACCAAACACTCCTTTATGATAGTTTTGCAAAATTCTCAAGTTAAAACACAAGCTCAGTCTATTCTATCTTCAAAACAGTTTTAAATAACCTAAGTGAAGCTAACAAGACACCAAATAACAAGATTAAAACAAATCTAATAGATATTACTAATGCTACTTTTTATAAGCTAGATATGAGATTAAAAGTTTGCACTTACAAGAATCCTAGCCACTATGGCTTGCAAACCAGAATAAGGACCACTAACCTAACCTATTCAACCCATATCCATCATCAAATCAAACCAATACCATTTTTGAACCAAGATCACCACCACAGTTGACTTTCGTTGACTGAGACCTTTTGTGAATGTAAGTGAATGTAAGTGAATGTGAGGGTGCAAGATAAGCTCACAAAAGCTATAAAAAGCTTAAATGAGCCTACTCCATTGATTCAAATAGGCTTATTGATTACTTTTAAAACAGAAATGCAAGATTAAAGGTGGAAACTTGGAATTTTTATTAATACTGAAAATGGATTACAAGAACTTGAGAATACAATAAAAACTTAAGAAAACATTTTAGAAACTACTGAAATTAAATAACAATAAGCTAATTGAAAACTAGGAATTGCACGAATTCTAGTGTGAGCCAAAGGGTCCTTTTATAGCCTTGAGGAGGAGGTCTTGGATCCTTGGAAGAGCCTAGAAGGCTTATTCTGAGCCACTCATCCATCCATTGTCACTTGCACCAATCAAATTGCCCCAAATCACTCAATGAGGTGTTGCGTCCAATGGGAGTGTGCCATTTGGCCACGTGGCAACCTTATCCTGACATGTCAGAGGTCTAGAAGGTCTTGATAGATTCTTAGTACGAGGTTCTATGTTTGGGAGTTGGTAATTGGTGGTGTACGGGTGTGTTTGGTTGGGGAAGAAGGGCAGGGTACGTTTGGGGCGCGTTTGTGTTTGTTTATTATATTTCAAAAGGTTAAACCGGGGTTGGGATCGGGTAAAGTGAGTGGATTCGGGTCAAGGGTTTATTGGTTGGGTTGTGTTAATAAAATGGCCGGGTATTGGTGGGTTTGTGTTTGGGCCGGGTATATGGGATAAAAATTGGGCCGAGAGTTTATGTATTAAGGATAATGGATTTGTTGGATTATATAATCTTGGACTAGTAACCATAGGGACCAATGTTGTACATCCGGATATTTGAGGGACCAATCATGTAATTCTGAAATCATCTTCCAAGGACCATCTTTGTCAATCTTCAATAGACCAGGGACTGAATTTGCAAGTTTTGAAACTCAAGGGCCATTTCTGTCAAATGCTGAAACTTGAGGGACTATTTCTGACATTTCTTCAAACTTTGATCAAATCTTAACAAATCATCCTCAGAGATTGGAAATCTTAATAAATGCATAATTCTGACCTTCCGGCTCAGCTTAAGCTCTCTTAATCTCTCGTGCTCGGATTTACGTCTGATTTGGCTCCTTTTTGCGTGTTTTTACATATCCATACCTGCACAAGCACAAACTCAAGAAAACTACAAATATTAGCAATAAACGGCTTTTTTTTGGTTATTTTGGGTCTATTTTGATAACAAAAAGGTATGTGTTTTAGCACATACCAGCATGTAACCGTAAGTTGTGACTACGGCGCGAATACACTATTATTTATTTGAGGTTGAAGTGGGATATCACGGGTGCGTGTACTTAGTATCTTTAAGATATCGGGGTTGGTTGGATGCATGATTCTTCGAGATCCTTGTTCGAGCTTTAACCGTTACGAATGACAAAGACTTGAGTTTTCTAGTTGAACCTGATGTAAGGAGTTACGTTGTTGTGCTCACAGCTTATAACTATCACTTTTAAGGAGTTACGTTGTTGTGCTCCAGTGTCACACTAAGGTGTGGATAATTTGAGAAACTTAATTTTACCCTTTTTCGATGAAGATAAGAAAAAGGGTTCTTCGTCTGATAATAGTGCAAGTTTAAGTCACAAGTTCGGGTTATTTTACTTCAGTCTCAAGTTCATCATATTGAGTTTTTCTCCATCAGTAGTCACTACAAAAAGTCGTCTGAATGATAATGGGGTCGGTAAAACAGTTAGATGAGAAGAGTATACACGAGTAGAGAAGTCTTATCAGCAATTGATTCTCACAAGATATTTACGGCACTTCACAATTGTTCGATTAATTGGACATACATGGTTTCGCTGTCTCCAATTCATCATCAACATATGTGGTGTATGATTCTGATTCGTTGAAAACGCCGGGGGAAGAGAGTGTAAAAGCTCTTGTTTCTTTGACGACTTTTGCGAAAACCCTCTCCTTTCATGAATTTGTTCAATCAGGGGGAAGAAATGAGACGGCCTGTGGTTCAAATTTCTCAATTTGGTGTTATCGTCTCACTTTCACAAAGTTATTGTGTATGAAGTTACCTAAATATGATGTTATGATGCCTCACACACGGTCATTTTATCAAGTAACTGCATATTCACAAGTGATTATTATTCCGATAGACCACAACATTTAAGGGGAAGTCATTTTATTTCATCTTTCGCAGTTTGTTTGGTGTGAAGCATCTACATACGTAAGAAGATCTTGTTGATTTCTTGCATGTTACCCCCGAACGGATTTTCCGCAATAAGTCAGATTCACCTTGTGTGGTTTACTGCTCATCTACAAATTTTGCTGCGTACTGAAAATTTCAAAAGTTAGAAGAAATGTTCACTACATCAAAGTTTTGAATCTGCTGAAGACGGTTGTCAGTTTGGGGGAAAGCTGATTCAGAAACTTCGCCAAAAAGAAGTGTACGGAGAAGCTGCTAAAGACATGTAGCATGATTTGGGGGGAAGTAAATACAATTCATGCATATTACATCATTTTCCTACAAGTGAAGAAAACGGTTCTCAAGTCGAGGTACAAGAAGAATACAAAGAGCGTAAACTTTCATCATCCTCAGCATTTGAAGAGATTATGAAGACCTTTCTTTATTTGTTTTTTATATTTGTAGGAAATGTTGTAAGTAATCCCATATGTCGTCCCATTGGGGGAAGATTGTTGAAATCGCTCCTAACTCGTAAATGGAACGACATTGACGGGATTACATTATTTATCCTAGTTAGCTTAAAGACATGGTCTTCTTATGTCAATTTGCCATAGTTGTATGTGTTTAGGTATAAATACCCTCCTAGACTTTCCTAGGAGGGTGAGACTCTTATTGTAAGTTTTTCATTTTCCTTAATAATACACACACTAGTTTCCCTTCTCTCTCTAGTTTCTCTCTCTAACTTGAAGATGGTGTTCTTCCTTCTTCCTAGACCTCCCGATTCACCATATCAACCATATAATCGGTCCTAACATTTATTACGCAAATGAAATTGGACAAGAAAAATAGTCAAGGATAAGCATAGTTTCAAAGTTCCTGTTTTATTTTCCCTCCCTACACTTAAACTGAACATTGTCCCCAATGTTCCCCGAAAGTATCAAAGTTATGATAATGGAAGGTAATTAAAAGAGAAAGAAACTAGTACTCCCCTGATTAGCTCGGTAGGATCCGTGTGAAGTAGTGGTTAAATTCTTTCCAAGAAGAATGTATGCGTGAAAAGCTCCATCCAATCTTATGTTTCTTCTTAGTTAATTTAGTTTTTGGTGTAAATTTTTATTCTAATTATTGTAAGTTCAGTGTTTATTATTATATGGTATGAGGAGAAAATTATTGATCCTAAGTCTATGATGTGGTTTGAGAGAAACGAAGGTTCACGTGTTTGAAAGTACAAGAGTCGTGAAAAATGAACAAGAGATAAAGCAAACGAGATAAAAAAAATCATTCATTTCAATGCATAATGCAATACAAAGGATTGGATAAATGATAAAATTATAAATGCCTAGAACAAAGTACAATGCTCCACGCAAGAACTTGATCATTGGGTAGACGATCGCGATGAGAGAAATGACGATCATGAGGACGACATTAAACATTTTTGAAGAGTTTATTATCATCTTCTTTTGAGAGAGTTTTTCGTATATGAGTGTTAATTTGAATTTTGAATTGTTGAAGTTTGAATGAGAAAGATTAAATAAATTAAGATTTTGAAAAGATTGATTATTGTAGCAAACCATTCGAGTGGTGTAGGAATTTGTGAAGAGGGATTTTAGAATTTTGTGGTTTGGTAATATTTTATGTTGAGTTTTGATAATAAAGTGAGAAACAACAAAACATTTGAAACAAGACAAGAGAGGACGATAAAAAGACCATCAAGAAGAAAAATAAGTACAATGGAATTAAACAAGAAATATGGACATATAGATAACTATAACAATAAAGCTACTAACAAATTAATTAACACAAATAATTAGAGAAAACTCTAGCTATACCAAGATAACACATGTTATCAGAAAAAAATATTTAAAGTGTTACATATTGGTTTTCACAATCACACAAACTAGCACAATAAGGGTCGAATGGTTTGTAGTTTTAAAGAGAGAAAGTAGAAGAGAGTTGAGAACTTTAGTGAGACAAAGAAAAATGAATTATGAAAGCTCCAACCCTTTGCCTTGCTAGGCAAAGGGTATTTATAGGTTCATACATGACACGCCTCCTACGGGCTGTGGATCAGGCATACAGTGGGTAAATACCCGTCCATCCTCCACGGTGTTACTTAACAAATTACTTACTAACACTAAATTACTACGACTACGAGCTTTCTAATGAATACATATACTTGAGTTGACCGACTCTTTAACTACCGAATTTTCTAAATCATAACAATCTCCCCCTAAGGGAGGTCACCTCAATTACATCAATTACAAACATATATTACATTTTGGTGTTTTTGGATTCTTGATTAAGTTCTTTGCTCTGTAGCCCATAGTCTTTGATTCTTCATGTTTTGCATGTTTGGTTATTTCAAGTGGAGGTCTTTAACTGATCCACGTGGTGGTGAGTTTTGAGCCATCTTTGAGATCATCAGCCACAGTAGATCTCTGACTCATCCTTTATTGTATCGCCATTATGTGAGGTTGTGACTTTCGTACCGACATGCTCACATGTTGGATCATGATATCTTCTCATCAGAGTTGCAGAAACTTTTTTTGATTCATGATATTTGCAGCAGTGTAGCAGAAGCATGGATTGAAAATATCAGAGCCAGTTGATGCATTTATCATGATTTCTTTAGAAGTGAGTGTGTTGTGTGATCATGCGGTTATGGATTGACTCTTCAATTCTGATCAGCTACAACCGTCGGGTGTCCCTACAAACAACAGTTAGCAATAAAGCGCACGAAGGTGTCTTTGATCACTTTCATTGAATAGAGTTACAAGAACCACGGTTCCTCGTTCATCAGTACAAGTACTTCCTGTGATCAGGTATAATTCTGAAGAATCTCCTTGACAGGGTTTAGCAGCTGCTCTAGCTGTTCTCAAACCGGAACATCTCAAAGAAGACAACACGAAGTGAGTGAACCAGCAAATTGAGATTTACTAATTGATTAAAAATGATTTGAAAACAATCGCGTATTGCTTGAAGAAAGATTTTTGCAATACGACGAAGGTTTTATAAGAAAAATCAATTTTCAATCATAAATACCCTTTTAATTTTGAAAGATTAATACATAGTCGACGTGCAATAGAAAAGAGTTGTTGAGCACACCGACCAGTTTTTCAAAGGTATCCGTCAATCCATTTCCTGGACCAAGGTTGATTCAAGAATGAATCGCCCCATTGTTTCAATCCAGTTGTCACAAGCTTGATCTTTTAGAAAGATCTTACATGTCACCCACCAAGAGCTTGTTTGATGTTGGCTCTAGAAGGATTTTCATCTTTCATTGTGAATATTTTTTACATATCACTGGGATGTTTTGGCAATACCACAAGGATAATGTGTAGGACTCTCAATATATACTCACTTTCCACATTGTGTGAAACGGTAAGTTTTCATTAATTGTGTGTCCTAATGAGATTTTGTGGATGATCTCTTTGCTCTAGACTTAATAGTGCACATTTGGTTTCCTATGTCGGAGACTAGGGAGAGGTCTCCTTCTTCAATATCAACAATCTCTAAGAGAAACTCGATATATTATGTAGGTTCCCCGTGAGAATGAAACAAGTCCTTTTAAGAGGAACTTGAGTAGCTTGGGAATTTTTAGTGTAGTGCGTCACTGGGTCCATGAGGTCTTGTCTTCAATACCAGTGTTACCTTAGTAACAACCAGTAGCATATGTATTGAACCCGGTTTCTGCCCTAAGGTTGAATCAATGGAGGGCTATTTCTTTTCACCCTTTTCATATTTATTTCTTTTTCATTCTTCAACCCCTTCAGTGCTTACCGAGACTTCATAACTAGAACCTTGTTGGGTTTATTCCAGTTCTAGCTCTATCTCAGTCAGCACTCTTTCCATTTATCACTTTTATCGTTTTTTCATCATACCTAAGGACTTCTACACTAACTAGTGGATTGTACCTGGGTAGATCCCTCCGGCTCTGGCGGGATCGTGGGAACAAATACCTAACCTAACCATCCTTATATCTCCATGCATAAAATAAATTGGTCGGTCTTTTGGTATTGTTCATTCCACCTCGAAACCAATTGAAAATCAATCAAGGTACTTGTGATATAAAAATAAAACCATTTTGTACCTTACTTGTTTTTGATATTTTAGAAATGCTCCCCTCAACATGTGCTTCAAGTATTAGAGATCATTTTAGCACATGGAGGAAAGAGGACTTTTTAAACCTTTGTAGGGAATTATACATTTGAGTTGATAAGACAAAAAGAATGAAACAAGAGGGACTTAATACGATAAGAAGGAAACCTAAAAAAAGATTGAAGGACTTGCTTGCAAAAGAAGTTTTATTTATTAGTCCTTTGTAGTATTTGTAAACCCTAATTCTCTAGTATATAAAGAGGACATATGTGTAGGTTTTTTACGCAAGTCTTCCAATATGTAGTCGACTAAAAGGTTTGTGTGTGTCCTAGGCGTATAGTCTTGTAAATGCCTAGGTTATTAGTTTAGTTAGTAGTTTAGTTATCTAGACGTGTTTCTACAAACATCTAGGATTAGTTAGTGTTAGTGAATGAAACCTTTAGCAATAACATTGATGTTCTAATTATTCTGATGTTCATTCAAGTTTGTCTTTGTTATTGTTATCTCTAGATGAGCTTCTAAACGACCTTATCAATTGGTATCAGAGCGGGGAGCTCTTGATATAGGGATCTACAAGGTTTTTCGAAGAAGAAGGAAGAAAAATTCGAATCTAGAAAAGTTTCGTAATGTTTCTGCAGGGCTGTTTTCAAGAGGGCATAACGTTTTCTTGAACCATTGGATCGAGCTAAAATTTTTGCTGGTGCATCTCAGTATATCCATCTAAAGTTTCACCGAAGGGATTGTCAATTAGAGCTCTCAATCAAAAGTTATAAGCTGTCGAAGTCTGCTGCAGAAACTGAAAAAGTTTCGTATGGTTACTACAGCACTGTTTTGAAACGATTATAACTTTTTCGTTATCCGTTGGATCGTAACGAATTTTTGGGTGGACGTTGTCTATATAGCCATCTAACGTTCCACCAGAGGGATCGTCGATCTAAGCTTTTATGCAAACTTTACAAGGTGTCGAATATGGCTGCAGAAACAGGTTTAAAAGTCGACTTTTTAGGTTTTGCTCTTAAAGTTTTTGCTTGGAAACCAACCATATTTTTCATCTATTGCATGGTGAACATAGTTTAATGTTTTTCCTTGATTGGTGATTAAGAAAAGTAATAACCTCGTACTGGTTGGTGGAATTGTATTGGATGGTCTATTACTTTATGGTCGGTGGTATACTTTTATACAAATTGGTCGGTTATTTATTAAAAGGTTATGTTTATTGACCTGCTATTAACCAATTGTACTTGGTCCTACCATTCCTTTGATTATCCTTTGAGTAGGTGATTTGCATGCTCAGATTGACTTGTGCGCTTCAATCAAACATAAAGTTGATTTCATTAAACTTATTGGTCGATCATCTGTGAGCATGATACGTATTATTAGGGCTCCTGGTTATCATGGATGTATGACTGTAATTCAACGCATGATTGATTAACTTCAGGAGTGTTAGTATTGAGTTGTTCGTTAATACTACTGCTGGTCATATGAAACTACTGATGTGTGTTTCAAAGTACTGTTAGGGTTTATGCAAAGTACTGCCACGACATATGCAAAGTATTGCCATGAATGCAAAGTACTGCTCGTCCTTGTTGAAAGTACTGCTCATTGTTTTAAAGTGCTGCTAGTTTTGATCGATATCGGATAGAATGAATTGTTTTTGGTTCTAGTATGGTTCTGAATTTGAGGGGAAGTTCAGATGGTTTGAAGGATATCGAATGACACACACAAGATTTAGTTCACACACACAAGGATTTTGGACTTTGTTCTTAAAAGGTTTTAATTAGCTCATATTTGGTTACGAAAGGATTGATTATCACTTATTTGACGATGAAGTGAAATTTCTTGGATACGTGTTTTATTATATCTTTTAGCAGGAGGTAACTTGTTCGTACGTTTATGTTGTGGCTAAGACTTGGTAAATCTAGCAAGTAGGTTTTGCTATCACTTAAAGGAGTTACGTTGTTGTGCTCTGTGTCTCATTGAAGATGAGGATTTTATCAAGAGATCGAGGTCTACTCATATATCATCAGGTTTGAGTTCATAGTCACGTGGTTAGTACAAGACATAAGACGCGAGTTTGGGATGTTCTGCTTCAGCATCAAGTTGGTTATACTTAGTTTTCTTCATTAGTAATCATTACATGGAGCTTACAGATTTGAAGAATCATTTGATGTTCATGCACCACTCAAGGGGAAGTGTTTGATTTTTACTACTGTTGATCATTATTACTACTGCTAGTTGGAGTTTTCTATTGTTTTGGATTCATTTTTAGTAAGCATTTTGGTGTTCTTCATGGAGGGCAATTCGAAACATTGGACGACTTAGATTGGAAGTATGATATTGGTTTGTGGTGGTCAAGATCATTATTTGCATACGTTCCCTATTTGGATAATAACAAAAAGGGGAAGAGATGTTTGAGTGGCATGGCATGGATTAAGGGGAATACACAGGAAGACATACTTGTTTCATTCATGGTGAGATCCCTGATCTCAATTTCTCTACTTCGTCTAGGGAAATTCGTTCAAGAATGGTTTTGTCATTATAAACTAGGGGAAGATTGTTGGGAATTATACGTTTGAATTGATAAGACAAAAAGAATGAAACAAAAGGGACTTAATACGACAAGAAGGAAACCTACAAAAAGATGGAAGGACTTGCTTGCAAAAGAAGTTTTATTTATTAGTCCTTTGTAGTATTTGTAAACCCTAATCCTCTAGTATATAAAGAGGACATAGGTGTAGGTTTTATATGCAAGTCTTCCAATATGTAGTCGACTAAAAGGGTGTGTGTGTCCTAGGCGTATAGTCTTGTAAACGCCGAGTGTTAATACAAATAAACCGTAAAAACGTTTATTAATATTTTGCGATCTCTTTGTGTTTTGTTGATAACAAATATAATGTTATCTTAAGTATAATTATAAGGATACATGTTATTTTTGTAAAGCATTTACATATAGCCATTTAAATACAAAAATGTAGTAATTAAGCATTTGTTGTAATAGTTTATTAGGATGGGTAAAAACCATAACCCATGGATCTTAGCCCATACCCAAGTAGACTAGATACAATGTATACTTAGATACATTGAATCTAAAGAAAACCCATGGACCAACCCATAACCCATGACCCATAACCAAAAAACCCATGGGCAAAGAGGAGCGTTCCACGGATCCCTAGGATTACACTAGACGGATCCCAAGTGGAAGGGATCCGTGGGATCCGGGGAACAGTGAAGATTTTTGCCTATAAATAGAGAGCCATTTCTTCATTCTTACTAAATCTCTCATACACTCTCATTCTCTTCTAACATATAGATCACTTGATCTAGAGAGTTGTTCTTCTTTCTTTCTATTTGTGATCCTCATATAGGTCCTTCTCTAAGGCGAGATCACGAGCATTCTACAAGTCATCCAAGCAAGGGGTCCTTGATTGATTTGTTACTCCACAAGATTTCTGTAGCGAAGATCTTGTATTTGATATTTCACATATTTGTTGTGTAATAGTTGTGTTGGTTTGGTCCACCGTGCTACGGAGTCGGTATCTAGCTTTTTACCGGAAAAAGTGTAAGCAACGTTGTGAAGGCTTCTCCGCCAAGTGAAGGAGTTTGTTGACATAGTGCTTGAACTCTCGAGTAGGTGACTCGGGGAGTGGAGTAGGGCAAGGAAGGTGTCCTTGTAGCCGAACCACTATACATCGGTTGTGTCTTTTCTTTCCCTTCGCTTTACTTTATTTACTTGCTTTATCATTAGATCTATACTTTCTCTACATCCATAAGATCTCACATATTAACGAATCTAAAAGTTTTTGAAACTAACGTAAAATCGGCAAAACTATTCAACCCCCCTTCTTGTTTTCCACAATTGGCATCAAGAGCTAAGGTTATAAAAGTTTTAAAGTAAAATTGTATTTTAAAAACTTTTCGATCACTATGGGTTCTGAAAATTATAAGGAATGGCAAACTATGCAACGACCACCACTGCTTGACACTAATGGTTTTATATATTGGAAAAATAGATTCGAAACATATGTGAAATCTAAAGATATTGATCTTTGGTAAATTATTGTTGAAGGCGATTTTGAGGCTACCTCAAAAGATGATAAAGGGAATGTAGTTAACATACCTCATGATAAACTAAATGATGATTTGAAGAAAAAGCTTTCTAAAAATAGTGAAGCGAAAATGGTTTTATATAATGCTTTACCGAAAAAGGAATTCGAAAGAATTTCTTTGCTTAAAACCTCTAAAGAAATTTGGAATTCTTTAGTTGTAACTCATCAAGGCAACGAACAAGTTAAAAATAATAAAATTGATTTATTTGTTCAACAATATAAACAATTTTCAATATCAGATGAGGAAACTATAGATCATTCATTTGCTAACTTTAATACTATTATTACATCTTTACAAGCACTTGATGAATCCTTTTCTAGCCGTAACCATGTTAGGAGATATCTAAGGGCACTTACATCAAAGTGGAGATCCAAGGTGACAGCGATCGAAGAGTCAAAAGATTTGACAACCCTCACCCTCGATGAACTCATAGGCAACCTAAAAGTCTACGAGCTTGTTCTTGCTAAAGACTCCGAAGCCTCAAAGGTGAAAGAGAAACACAAATCTCTTGCCCTAAAAGCCAAAAAGGCTTCAAGCGATGAAGAGAACTCTTCCTCGGGTAGTGACGACGAGGAGTACGCTATGGCGGTAAGGGACTTTAAAAAGTTCTTTAGAAGAAAGGGAAGATACGTCAAACAACCGTATGACGATAAGAAAGGCTTTCGGAAAAGCAAAGAGGACGAGAAGCCAAAGGATGATCGTACTTGCTTTAAATTTGGGGACCCAAACCACTTTATTAGTAAGTGTCCCAAACGGGATGATCAAAAGGCGTTCGTGAGCGGCACGTTGGGAATGAGCGACGAGGAGGACGAAGAAATTTGTCTCATGGCAAATGACGAGGTATGTCACGAATACTATAGTAGTTCATCACTTGATGACGACTCATTGCATAATGAATATGACAAACTATGCAATATTAGCTTAAAACTAATTAACAAAAACAAGCTTTTAAAGAGTCAAAATCAAAGTTTAGATAAAGAAGTCATAGAATTAAAAGCAAAACTAAAACATTTAGAAAAGGGTAAAATAGCAAGTGGTGAATGTGAACTTTGCGTTCAACTTCAAACACTAGTTGATCATTTAGATTCTAAAATTGCTAGAATGAGTACGAACACTTTAGATACAATACTCGATGGTGTTAAAACCGGTAACAATCAAAAGGGTCTAGGTATTCAACAACTTGATCCATCAACTAGTGAAAGTAAAGAAACAAAATTTGTTAAGGAACTAGAAAAACTAGCCACTGTTGTGGCGGATCCCACGGATCCCCTAAAAAGGGAACCGGCTAGTGTACAGACAGGGATCTGTGGATCTGCTGTAGCAAATAGTGGTAATAACGTAGCTTCTTCATTTAGAACTGAATTTGTTATCGTTAATAAGAAGAAACCAACTCATGTCACTACTAGACAACCACCTCCAAAATATAATCCTACTTTTGCAAGAAACAAAGCACTATCTTTTTCAAAACATAATCCATCTAGGAGACCTAATAACGTTTATCCAAGAAGTAACCATCAAATGTGATGGAACCCAAATATGCAAAGCGGTTTTCCTTTTCAAAACTTTGCTCCATGGAATGCATACTCATCTTATCCATACATGTCTAACATGAATGGAATGTTTAACACTAATGGACCCATGAACAAATGGGGACCAAACTTTTGAGTTTATTATTTTTTTAGGTGTGCTTAAAGGTCGACCTAGACCCCGATGAATGGGTCAAGGATAGCGGGTGCACGAGGCACATGACCGGCAATAGGGATCTATTCTCCACATATGAATCCATAAATGGAGGTAATGTGGTGTTTGGAAATAGCAAAAGTAGAATCATCGGTAAAGGTACGATTTCTAACAAATCTCTAACCATTAACGATGTGTGTCACGTAGAAAACCTAAACTTTAACCTCTTAAGTATAGGACAAATATGTGATAAAAAGTGCAATGTACTTTTTACCAAAACCGGTAGTAAGATACTTAAAAATGGCATAACCATAGGAAGAGGAATTAGGAAACATGGAGTCTATGTCATTAAAATCGGTAATGAACCTAAAGACAAACTATGTCTTACCTCTATGGATGATACTTCGACCTTATGGCATCGAAGATTGGGTCACGCCAACATGCGACTTCTTCAATCGCTATCATCCAAAGATCTAGTAAGAGATCTACCTAAGTTAAAATATGAACATCATTTTTGTGATGCTTGTAATATAGGAAAACAAGCTCATTCTAGTCATAAAGCTAAAAACATGGTGTCTACAACTAGGTGTCTAGAATTACTACATATGGATTTATTTGGTCCATCCGCTATCCAAAGTTATGGAGGCAACTACTACACTTTGGTCATAGTGGATGACTACTCTAGGTATACATGGACAAAATTTTTAAAGAACAAAACGAAAACCTATAATTATTTTGAAATATTAAGCAAAAAGATCCAAAGACAACTAGGAAGTCCTATAGTGTCCATTAGGACGGATCATGGTAGGGAATTCGATAATGAAGTGCAATTTGGAGCCTTTTGTGACGCTAATGGTATTACTCACAACTTATCGGCTCCACGCACTCCACAATCGAATGGGGTAGTAGAAAGAAAGAATAGAACCCTACAAGAAATGAGTCAAACCATGCTTAATGAACAATCCATACCTCAAAAGTTTTGGTGTAATGCCGTTGATACTTCAACGTACATACTCAATCGAGTCTTAATTAGACCAATCTTAGGTAAAACTCCATATGAGTTACTCCGAGGCAAAAAGCCTACGTTAAATCACTTTAGAGTTTTTGGAAGCAAATGTTTTATTCTTAACACTAAAGATTACCTTTCAAAATTTGATCCTAAATCAACCGAAGGTATCTTTCTAGGTTATTCGCCAAATAGCAAAGCTTACGTCATATTAAACAAAGAAACAATGAAGGTAGAAGAGTCGTTAAATATAAAATTTGATGAAAGTCCACCCAAACCCTCTCCACCTCTTGTCGATGATGAGATTATAGAAAGTGAAGCTATAGTAATAAAGAAAAAGATAAATGAAGAAGAAGAACCTTTAAATGATGAGATCATAAACATTAAGGAGTCCAAAGATCACCCCGCAGATAAAGTCATAGGAAAGCTAAACGAACGAATATTAAGATCTCAAGTTCAAAACCAAAGTAGTTTATTTTGTTTCGTTTCAACCATAGAACCTAAGAATACACAAGAAGCCATAAAAGATGAAAGTTGGGTAATGGCTATGCAAGAAGAACTAAATTAATTTGTTTCTAATGATGTTTGGACACTTGTCCCTCCACCTAGTAATCAAACCATAATAGGAACAAAATGGGTTTATAAAAACAAATTAGATGCAAACGGAGTAGTGTCTAGGAACAAGGCTAGACTCGTTGCCCAAGGGTATAACCAACAAGAAGGAATAGACTTTGATGAGACCTATGCCCTCGTGGCTAGATTAGCGTCTATAAGAATACTTCTTGCGTATGCTTGTGCTAATGATCTAAAGCTTTATCAAATGGATGTCAAAAGCGCTTTTCTAAATGGTTTCATTAATGAAGAAGTATATGTAGCTCAACCTCCGGGCTTCATCGATTTTGAAAAACCCAAACATGTATATAAATTAAAGAAATCCCTTTACGGTCTTAAACAAGCTCCAAAAGCTTGGTATGATAGACTCAAGTCTTTTTTAATTAAACACAACGATACCATGGGGTTAGTTGACAACACGCTTTTTACTAAGAAAAGAGAGTCACATATAATCATAGTGCAAATATATGTAGATGATATTATATTCGGATCCACTTGTCAAGACATGTGTGATGATTTCTCCAAAATCATGCATGACGAGTTCGAGATGAATATGATGGGAGAAGTTAGTTTCTTTCTTGGTCTACAAATTAAACAAGTAGAAGATGGTATCTTCTTTAATCAATCTAAATACAAAAAGGAGATGTTAAAGAAATTCGGTCTAGAAGAGTCGAAACCAATTAGGACACAAATGTCATCCGACACCAAACTCACAAAAGATGAAGACGGCGAATCCGTAGATAACACTAAATATCGTGGCATGATAGGTAGTCTTCTCTACCTCATGGCAAGTAGGCCGGATATCATGTTTAGTTCTTGCTTATGTGCTAGGTTTCAAGAAGACCCTAAAACATCACACCTAGAAGCCGTAAAAAGGATATTTAGATATATTAAGGGTACAACACAATTAGGATTATGGTATCCTAAGGGCACGGGAGTAGAAACAATTGTATATGCAGATTCTGACCATGCAGGTGATTACGTTGATAGAAAAAGTACAAGTGGGGTATGTACTTTCATGGGATGTTGTTTAACATCTTGGTTTTCTAAGAAACAAACGGCACTTGCAATATCAACAACCGAAGCCGAGTACGTCTCCGCCGGCAAAGCATGCCAGCAAGCACTATGGATGAAATAAGCGTTAGTCGACTACGACATTCATCTAAGCGACATAGCCATCCTATGTGACAACAAAGGTGCTATCGACTTAAGCAAGAATCCGGTATTGCATTCTCGCACAAAGGATATAGAGATTCGTCATCACTTCTTAAGAGACAATGTTCAAAAGGGGAATATCTCTATTGAGAAGGTAGCATCCGAAGACAACATAGCCGATGTCCTTACCAAACCGTTGAAGCGGGAACAATTCTACCTACTTCGTCTTGGTCTAATGGAACAAACGTCGTAACTTATTTGACTCTACAAGGTATGTAAACACTAGCCGTTTTCTTTCTGAGTCTAGGATCTCTATTTCACGCACAACTCACAAACAATACGGGAATGTTCAAAAACCCAAGATAAGTTTTTCACTTATAGCTTTCTTATTTTTTTTAACACATACACATTTTCAAAGAAAACCTCTTTTCAAAATGTTTTCTAAAAGGATGATACCTTCCCATATCAATTTCACAAAAGCAATTTCTCACGTCTAGGACAAATCACTTTTTCATTTTTAATACAAAGTAAAAACCCGTTTTCATTGCATCTCATGTATTTTGAATGCTAAAGGGGACACATAACTAATATGTGTTTTCGGGTACATTCATTTAAGCAAAAATGAATTAGGAGCATTGATAACACAATATTACGTACTTATGTACTAAATATGTGTTTTCGGGTAATCTCAATAGGATTTTTTTTTACCTCTAGTTATTTTCCTTTTCTTTTTAGAGGTCGAGAAAACCGCAACTCCAAATAGTTTGCATATAGGCACACACTAGGCAAAAATGTTTCCAAAAGGAAAATTTTGTGCTGCCTGGATCACCAGACCCACGGATCCCAGCCTTCATGCTGGACAGATCCCTCAAGGGAAGGATCCATGGGATCCGTGAAACAGAAGCTATTCTTACCTTCTATTTTTTTTTTCACTTTGAATGAAAAATCCACATTTGTTTCATTTTTGGGAGTATGCTCTTTAATGCTTGTGTTCTCATGATCACATGCCTAGAATTCATATCTAATCATTAGATTTTAATCCATATTTTGGGTCAAGCATTCATTACAATGCTTTATTTTTCTATATATAGAACTCCCAAAATGCTTGCATAATCCATCTCATCCTCATAACCACAATACACCATGTCATCCAAAAACCCTTTAGATGAATTACCTAGTACAAACAATCATCCTCATGATACCCAAACCTTTGTGCTACCACCATCCAAAATACCACAATCAAACTCTAGGATATCCGCACGGATTAGTATCCGATCTTGTTGTTTAGCAAAACCAACCTCAAATGGTTCATCCTCAACAAATAACTCACCACAAGATGCTTCCATTATAGCACCTCCCTCATCACCAACAAGTACACCAACTTCATCACCACCTAAAGTCACTCTTTTAGAACTCCTTAAGACTCCAACAAGATCTAAACAACCTAAACAAAAAGAAATAGTCTTTTCAACACCCCCCACATCTCCAAATACTATTTTTCAAGATCTTGAAACATCACCACCATTAGCTCCCATCACATTCCAAGAACATCTAGGTTCTTTTCCACCACCATTTACAAACATTCCGGATGTTGATCCATATTTTCCTATTTTTTCACCACATCTTCCGCATAACTCAAATCAAAACAACCCGGAAAACTTCCGCACTCATTACCCACATCATTTACATTGTGAACATTGCCAATCCACTAGGGAAATCGCAATAGAAGTTAGGGAAGAAATGCGTTTCATACTCAACCTCATCCTTGATCGCATCAATACCATCACTCATCAAAACCTCCATTCATAACCTTATGCAAGCATGGAAGGAATCATTACTACTATTTTCTATTTTTAGTATTTTTTTTTCTTTTGAAGTCATTTTCAAGAACAAGTCTTGTTCTTATTTTTACATGCTTGTAGTTGGCATAAATACCACTACACTTTGTTGTTTTATTACAAGGCCTTGTTTACATACCTTGGCTCCCAATCTTGATTCTCGGCAATCCCAAGATTATTTAAGCATGTTACTAACCTTTCTTTTTATAGGATTTTTATTTTTCTTCACTTGACGCCCCAAGCTAGGGGGAGCTACCGTCAAAGGGGATTAAGATATACGTGGACTACTTTTTCCACACTTTTATGTTTATTGCTTCCAAGGGTTAACTTTTTGTTTCGACAAAAAGGGGGAGAAGAAGTAAAACTTAGGGGCTTTTAAAACTTACATCTATTCTTAAGTTTTACTCATCATAACATTATGTTTTGTCATCAACAAAAAGGGGGAGATTGTTAATACAAATAAACCGTAAAAACGTTTATTAATATTTTGCGATCTCTTTGTGTTTTGTTGATAACAAATATAATGTTATCTTAAGTATAATTATAAGGATACATGTTATTTTTGTAAAGCATTTACATATAGTAGTAATTAAGCATTTGTTGTAATAGTTTATTAGGATGGGTAAAAACCATAACCCATGGACCATAACCCATGGATCTTAACCCATACCCAAAAAACCCATGGGCAAAAAGGAGCGTTCCACGGATCCCTAGGATTACACTAGACGGATCCCAAGTGGAAGGGATCCGTGGGATCCGGGGAACATTGAAGATTTTTGCCTATAAATAGAGAGCCATTTCTTCATTCTAACTCACCCCTCTTCTTACTAAATCTCTCATACACTCTCATTATCTTCTAACATATAGATCACTTGATCTAGAGAGTTGTTCTTCTTTCTTTCTATTTGTGATCCTCATATAGGTCCTTCTCTAAGGCGAGATCACGAGCATTCTACAAGTCATCCAAGCAAGGGGTCCTTGATTGATTTGTTACTCCACAAGATTTCTGTAGCGAAGATCTTGTATTTGATATTTCACATATTTGTTGTGTAATCGTTGTGTTGGTTTGGTCCACCATGCTATGGACTCGGTATCTAGCTTTTTACCGGAAAACGTGTAAGCAACGTTGTGAAGGCTTCTCCACCAAGTGAAGGAGTTTGTTGACATAGTGCTTGAACTCTCGAGTAGGTGACTCGAGGAGTGGAGTAGGGCAAGGAAGGTGTCCTTGTAGCCGAACCACTATACATCGGTTGTGTATTTTCTTTCCCTTCGCTTTACTTTATTTACTTGCTTTATCATTAGATCTATACTTTCTCTACATCCATAAGATCTCACATATTAATGAATCTAAAAGTTTTTGAAACTAACGTAAAATCGGCAAAACTATTCAACCCCCCCTTCTAGTTTTCCACACCTAGGTTATTAGTTTAGTTAGTAGTTTAGTTATCTAGACGTGTTTCTATAAACGTCTAGGATTAGTTAATGTTAGTGAATGAAACCTTTAGCAATAACATTGATGTTCTAATTATTCCGTTGTGCATTAATGTTTGTCTTTGTTATTGTTATCTCTAGATGAGCTTATAAACGATCTTATCATTTTTTTTTTAAACTAAGAATGAAACAAAGAAAGAAAGAAATAATACAAGATACCAGAATCAAGAAGAGGCTTGGTGTTGCAGAAGCTGCGTCTTAATCAATCCAATAAATTATTCAGCATGGAGCATATCATTCCCAACTGGATCAGGAGGAACTTCCAACTTCTTTCTAAGCATTCGTTGCATCAATTTCACAGACAAAGGATAAATCTTATCAGAGAACATACACACAGCCATCTCACACTTTGTCTCCACCACATGTACACTTGGGATAGGATAAAATCTCCAAGTCTCAACCTTCCACGTATGTGAATCTTTCCAAATAGAATACCCTTTACCATTTGGAGATTGAGAGTCAAAAAGAACTTGAAGATCTCCCAATAAGTACAACCCAGAACCTTGTGGAGTATGAGTATCATAATATTGTGTGACAAGGCCATGGAGAGTAATCAAATCTTGCCTATCCACCATATGAAGTATGTCTTTCAAGAAGGTAAACTACATAGAAGAGTTATCCAACCTAAATATGGTGTTAAGTTGTTCATCATTCAATGTCCATGAAGTCAACACACCATGAGACCCCTCAAGAAAAGTTTCAGAAGTTCCCTCTTTAATGAATGTTGACTCAGCAGCCTTTAGATCCAAATGTTTAGAAGAACTACCCTTGTGAGATTTATGAACTCTGGAGCCCTGTGTCCCAGCTGATCTCACAGATCTTCCAATGGCAATATGTCTCCTTTTCGACATCCTTTTCCCCCTTCTCCCAGGTATATAGATGCCCATAGAAATAGAAGAGGGTACCTTCTCAGATGTACCAGAGGCATCTTCAGTGGAACATGATCACCCATTGCATATGACTTATCAAGCTCTTGTCTAGCCAGTTTAGCTCTAGCAGCTTCCAGTTTAGATTTCTTATCCATATATGCGCCTTCTTGTTCAGCAGATGCAGAAGAAGGATTAGTATCTTGCTCAAAAGTACTAGCAGCTCCCTGTGGATCCATAGATGCATCAGCAGTACTGGGAGAAGCTTCAGGAGAAACAACATGAGAGCTTTGCCGTGCTCTAATATCAGCAAAGGAAGCCACTATCTCAACAGTCTTTGGTCTTTTGGCTTTGGGAGCATCAATACCACCAGAAATCCTCTTCAATTTAGATGGTGGTGTAATCTGCTTCATAATCTTATGATACATGCTAGTCAACTCAGAATCATCTAAAGCCCAGACTTGCTTCTTTGTTAAACCAGACTGATAGATATCAATACTTTGGTTATACACCACATTCCTCATATAGGTTTTCTTCTGAGCTTCAGTTGGTGGTCTCTCCCTTTTAACTTGAGCCTTTTGTGCAGCAATGGCTTTTCTTTTTGCAGCTGCATCTAGCTTCTTTTGTTTTCCAAGAGCCATCATTTGAGCAGCAAAGTTCTCACTATCAAAATCAGCTCCTAAAATGCTCTGAGCAAGGGTAGAATTTGATGCAACTTGAAGAGTATAAGTATCTCATTGCTCATCAGTAAACTGAGTGGATTGATGTTATACCCTAAAAAGAATCATACCACGTAATAATATACCCTACGTATACCACTGATCAGATGTACAAGAGACCAGTCAAAATCAGCAGCAACGACTCGAGTAGGGACCAGCAGAAACGCGTGACCATCAGCAGCAACATAAATACTGCCAACCAATCAAAATTTTCAAGGCGTGTAGAATCGTGGGTCTCAACAATATCAAAACCACCATAAAGCCTCACATCCAATTCATTAAAATCCTTTAAAGACTCACAATCATAAAATATTATATCATCACATTCAAACGTTTGACCATCAAGATTTCCCACGTGATCTCATTGAAAACCATTGTAAGACCAATCAAATTATAAGACCACCCTAACTATTATACGTCGCACCACACAGAATCCATTCCATTACCCATCATATTCAATTCAATATTATCACAAGACAATAATCCTACCACACATATAATATATAGCATCACGTTAGTACCACAAATCTGCGCCGCAATATATCGGGACCAGCATATTGATGCGCCGCAACTCAAATAGTACGAGGTTTAATAAAACAAACCAATCAATGATTGATAAAAATAATAAGACCGATTACCTCGAAATCCCTTTTCACCATTGCAACTGTTCGAAACCAGATCAGTTCATTGCCTGCCACTTTTCTTTTCCACAACAACTGCATAAACCCTAATTACAGAAATACCTTATCAACCCTAGATAGAGAGCAACCTGGCTCTGAAACCAATTGTTGAAACCAAGATCCGGACTCCACTAGGATATGAGTAACATTGATTGATTGAATGAATGCACAGTGGAATGATAATAACAATCAACATCACTAAAAGGTTTTCTTTATTAATTGAAACAAAGAAACTACTACTACTAATGTACACACGCTATAATCGTGTGTCTAGACTCTCATTGAATGCTATGAATATAAATGAAAAGGATGAAGGAAAGGGATGGAAGGGATGCTTAAACCTAGACGCCCTACCCTCTTTATATAGGAGAGGGAGGTTACATAAAACCCTAATAATAGCTTACTAGAAAAGATATCTAAATATTACATAATCATACCTCATTTTTTCTTCGTTCTTCATTCTTGCTCGTGGTTTTGTAATCATCAACTCAGCAATTCCCAACAACCTTAGATTGAGAATGAAAGATCCAATCTTTAATTAACATTTTCTAAACTGATTATCATCACTTCCCGATCAAATATTGTATTTAAATACTTTGGATGAAATATTTTGGGAAGGATGAGGTTTTCATTTGATTGCTCCCCCTCAATATGTGCATCGAGATTCGAAAGTGTTTTGCACATATTCGAGGGAACCTGCACTTTGAGATAAATCAATCACATTTCAATCCTTTTTGGTTTAAGATAAATGCCCCCCCCCCCCACCTTAACATGTGCATGGAAAATTTGAAATAGTTTGGCACATGTAGGGAGGAGTGCTTGTTATTATATTTCACAAACCACTTATCGAATTATCAATTTATATCCAATTTAAATCACAAATTCTCACCCTAATTACAATTTTCAAACCCTTTGAGATTTGTTATATCAATTGATTTAAATTATTTTTGAAAGCTTTTTGAGGAGAAAATGTGACTACCTTTTAAAAACATTTAACTGATAAGGATCAGATTATAAGACTTTAAACTCCAACAATCAAACATGTTTAGGTATCTTATGAAAACACAACATTAGTCTTGGTCTGGATCCAATTGTACAAAAATATTGTTATTTTAGATTATCCAAAAGAAGACATTGTTCGTTTACGTGCCAATTGTTTGAAAAATAACCTTTTGAATTGTTTGAAATCATTCTCCCCCTCAATCAATGACGTGAGTTGTTGATTGAGTGATAGATATTTTGACAACTAATAAGTCCAGATGATTTTCAAAATAAAGTCCGAGTTTTTTTCAAAGCAATTTTGTTTTCATTAGATGACAAATATTTTTCACAAGAATATTTAGAAGGAAAAATATTTGTGAGGAAACATTTGTCTTTTTGACGACAAATTTTCCTTATGAACTTTTGCTTTTCGAATCAGAGCATGAGGATTCAAAACTAGATTAAGCATGGCTCTGTTCTTTCTTTTAAAAATGGGTTACTGTCTGAAATGACAATAAACCTACATTTTTCTCCATCTCATTCTTTTTTAAACGAAATACATAAAAATTTATTACTACTGTTCGAACTTCATCTAAAGACCTGTGCCATTCTTTGAATGACAAATCTAAGTCCGTAGATGTTATCAAAACCTGATGACGTGATATGAAAAACAATATGTTTGGACGTTTTCAAACTTTTCTGATTTTTATGGGTTTTGAAATTTTATATTTTTCTATTTTCTTTTTGTTGGTTTTATAATTTTGTATTTTTCTTTTTGATAAAATATTTACAAAGAATAGATGAAGAGGTACCTTTACTCCTCTTCTTCCTCTTGAAGACGTTTGAGTGTCTCGGGTTGTTGACTCTTTAACCCAAGTCGTGGAAGAATAAACTCAAAACGTTCTCTAGGAAGAGCTTTAGTTAAGATGTCTGCCAGCTGATATTCAGTCCTTACAAAGTATAGTTCAACCACACCTTTCTCCACTTGTTCCCTGATAAAGTGATGTCGAATGTCAATGTGCTTTAGTCTTGAATGTTGAACATTGTTGCAGCAAAGAGCAATGGCACTTCTGTTATCACATTACAAAGGAACTTTGTTGAATACAAAGCTATAGTCAGATAATTGGGATCTCATCCATAGGATTTGAGCACAACAAGATGACATGGCTATGTATTCCGCCTCTGTAGAGGATATAGACGTACTCATTTGTTTCTATGAAGACCACCTTACTAACTTATCTCCCAAGAATTGAGTACCACTTGATGTACTTCAACGTGTATCTTGACACCCTGCATGGTCTGCATCTGCATATGCTGTTAGTGACATATCGGTGTCCTTCGGATACCAAAGTCCCATGTTAATGGTTCGTTAGAGATACCGAAAGACCCGTTTAACCGCTTCAAGGTGCTTTTTGGTAGGCTTAGTCTGGTATTTAGCACACATGCATACAACGAATAGAATATCAGGTCTACTGGCTTTGAGATACTTCAAGGATCCAATCATACTTTGATATTTTGTTTGATCAACCATGATCCCAGAGTGGTCCTCATCCAGTTTTGTGCGCTCCACCATGGGAGTGTCAACAGGGTCACAAGAATCAAATCCAAATTTCTTTAATATTTCATTTTCATATTTAGATTGATTAATAAAAATGCCTCCGGGACTTTGTGAAATTTGTAATCCTAAGAAAAATGACATTTGTCCTGTCGTAGACATTTGAAATTCAGAGCCCATCTCCTTTGAAAATTGGTCACATTCATTAGGGTCGGTCAAGGAAAAAATAATATCATCAACATAAATTTGAACGTGAATTAAGTGTTTGCCTGACTTTCTGGTGAGCAATGTGGGATCAACTGCTCCTTTGCTGAATCTATTTGCCAAGAGAAACTTTGAGAATGTATCATACAATGCCCTTGGAGCTTGCTTCAAATCGTAGAGGGCCTTCTTCAAGCGTTAGACATGGGTAGGATGTCTGGATTCACAAAACCTTCGGGTTGGCTGACGTAGACTACTTCTTTGAGATCTCCATTCAGAAACGCATTCTTTACATCCATCTGATAAACCACCATGTTCTTGCTAGCAGCATTAGCCAGGAAGATTCTAATAGCCTCAATTCGTGCAAACAGTGCAAATGATTCATCAAAGTCAATACCCTCCTCTTGTCGGTATCCTTTAGCCACTAGTCTTGCCTTATTCTTTAGAACATCACCGTGCTCATCAAGCTTTACTTTAAATATTCACTTGAGAGCAATAATCATAGCACAATCTGGAGCAGGTACTAATTCTCATACATCAAGACAATCAAACTCATGGATTTATTCTTGCATAGCACTAAACTAGCTATCCTCAGACATTGTTGTTTTGACATATTTAGGCTTGATCTTTGATAATACAGAATTGAAGAAGCACCATAAGGCATCAGTGGCAAGTTGTTTACGAGTGGATACCGGGCGAGACGGGTTCCCAATGATGTTGTTCAATGGATGATCATGTGTCCAATTTTTAGATGTTCATGAGGTTGGTGATGAGGAAATGATGTAGCAGAATTTGGATCCCCTGATGAAGATGGTTCAGGAGTTGGTTCAGGGGCAAATATATTTTCAAAAGGAGCATCTTCGGGGGTAGCAAAGGGGTTATCTCCATCATAATTAGCAGCTACATTTTCATGATGTACAGCCGAAGATTGAAGGATGATGATGAGTGATCTGCAACAGGCGCTTCATGAGATAAAGACATTGAAATTGATGGATTATTTGTATTGATTGGATTATAGGCCGCCACTGTTGATGGTGTAGAATTATCATTAACATGAGGTTCATAGTATTCATCAAACATCGGATCAAACAAATTCTTCAGATCTTCTTCAGATGGAGGTACATATGGAATTGCAGGGGAGTGATTCTATACAAGAGAGGAGCTGATTGGACTACTTGATAAATATTGAGGTGTGGGGCCAGAACAGGATTGTCCTGGAGCCATATGCTCAGACAGCTCATCGAACGTGACATGAATAGATTCCATGATGTCTCGGGTTCTTTTATTGTAGATTCGGTAACCCTTCCAGTTTGATGCATAACCAACGAAAACTCCAATGTCAGCATTAGGTTTCAGTTTACTCAAATATTGACCTTCATTCGTAGGATCGCATAAGGCACCGAACACACGTAGAAAGGAAAGATCAGGTTTTCGGTTCTGGACAAGTTCGTAAGGAGTTTTTCCATGAGTGGTATGAATTAGGGAGCGGTTTTGGGTGTAGCATGCAGTGGCAATGGCTTCCGCCTAAAGAAACATTGGAGCCTTTGAATAGATCAGCATAGTCCTTGCAGCTTCTACAAGAGTTCGATTTCGTCTTTCAACCACACCGTTCTGTTGAGGAGTACGTGGAACATTTCTTTGATGGCTGATTCCAATGCTTTCATAAAACTGACTCAGTTCTTTGTTTACAAACTCAGTTCCTATTTTTGTTCGGATAATTCTGACTATTTTATTAAGTCAAACCTGCAGCTGTTTAATAAGTTTGATGACGACATCTGGAGTTTCATCCTTTGACCTCAAAAACTTAACCCAAGTAAACCGAGAGTGGTCATCAACCACGACTAGCACATATTTCTTCTCGTTTATAGTTTGCACTCTCATGGGTCCGCACAAATCTATATGAAGAGTATGAAGAACTTCCATGATTGAGTTTGCAGGTTTGGGTTTATGGGCATATTTCTTGCTTTTTCCTAATTGGCATGCTGAACAAAGATGAACTTTTTCATACTTTAATATGGGCAAGCCTCTCGCGAGGTCCTTTCTAGAAAGATCATTTATGGTTCCAAAGTTCAAGTGATTGAGACAACGACGCCATAACCATGACTTTGTTTTGGAAGCCTTTGACAACAAGCAAATTGGAGAAGACTTCATCATGTCTTCAATAGAGATGGTGTAAAGATTAGATCCACGTGTTCCCTTTAAAAGTTCAACACCGTCTAGTTCTCTAACAAAGCAAGTATGTTTTCTAAAGGGCACTTCAAGATCAGAGTCACAGAATTGACCAACAGAGAACAAATTATGACCGAGTCGTTCAACATAATATACCCGGGAGATTACACTGTCACCAAGTACATAATCTCCGTAACCCATAATTGCCCCAAAGTGGTCGTTCCCAAATCTAAAAGTCCCGATGAATTTATTCACGAAGTTCTTGAGCCGTGAGCGATCTCCAGTCATATGCTTTGAAAAGCCTGAGTCCAAATATCACAAAACGATTTATACGACCTGCAGTTGAACACATACAAGTATGGATGACTGGATAATTTGGATCCCCATGCGAGAATGGGTTCCACTTGGTTAGTAACTGAGATTGGAACAACCACATCAGAAATAGAATTTATGACATCATTAGTGATGGATGCAAGACTAGTAGAAGCATTTAGCCTATGAGTAGTAAGACTACTTCTTAAGGGGATGATCCTACCAGTAGGTTTCCATTCCTTAGTGGGCATAGATCTATTCCTATTTGGGCAAAATTCATTAACTTTGAATGTGCGGCCAGTGGGTTTCCATAGATACCCCACATTATTGAACTTTCTCCCTGTAGGTTTCTAATAATTACGAACCTTTTTCCAAATTGGCTTTCTGTCATTCCTAACTTGTTTAGCATTTCTTACATTTTTGACTGGAGATTTAACAACATATTTCAATTCATTCACAGCACATTCATGATTAATACCAGAAACCAAACATTCAGTACATGTTTGCAAATAGTAGCAAAATTTGAATTAATTACAGTACGCTTATAGCTAATACTAGAATCAAAACGATTTGTCTTATTCAACTCAAACTTATTGTTCCTAAGGTGGTCTTCTACTTTCGTCCCTTGATCACTCTTAGCTTGCGAGGTCCTATCTTGCTTTGTATTGCCTAGAGGCTTTGACCCGCTTACCTTAGTGTCACTGATTACTCCTGTAGAAGGAACGATGGGAACATTAGTTGGTTTCACTACTTTTTGCATTCCTGGTCTAGAAGTGCTGGGATCTAAGATTCTAGGAGGCACATCAAGTGTCACATGCTTGACTTTAGGCATAGAACAAGGCATATCAAAGGTCATATGCTTGTCTTTAGGCATAGAACAAGGCATAACGACACTATTTTTCCTAGTACCAGATTTAGGACAAATAGTTATTAAGCGTTCTAAAAGTTCCAGAGATCGTTTGGCATATAAGCATGCATCCCTAATCGCACTATCAAGTGGTTTCTCTATCTTATCCTCTTCAACAATATCACGGAGACATTCTAGACTATCCTTAAGGTACGAAAAGTATGTTTGACATGCTAGTTCACTGTTTCTAAGATGAGGGGGAATATACTTCACAGACATAGCATATTTAGCACAAGCAGGCACCTTTCATGCAGTATTCTCACAACTAGTGAATGACTTTTTCCCTTTTACCTGATTCTTCAGATTCTCAATTTATTTTTGCAAGGAAGTTATTTTTTCATTTTTTATGTCATGAGTGACCTTAATTGAATCATACAACTCTTTAAAATGTTGTTTAACCTTTTCATTTTATGCTAGAAAACACTCATTTTCTTGTTGTAATGCATTAATGATGTTTTGAAGATGAAAGTTTTGAGAATTTTGAGAATCTATAGGAGGAGGCATATGGGAGCCAGTCACTTCATTCTTTTCACCCTTCAATTGGGAAATTTGGGCTTTCAGCCTTTTGATCGTGTTACAATGAGCTCGAATCTGTTCATCTCGTTTGTTGATTTCAAAAACTGCATCAAACTCAGAAGCATCCGAGGATGTCTTGGCATTTGAGATTTTAGCATTTTCTTTCAGTGGTTGATATTTTAATTGCAAAGCAAGATGTTCAACTTCCAATTTAGAAAAATGTTTGACCAGGTTATCATGATCATCCCGTTGTATTTTCTCAGGAAGTTTTGAATTTGTGATCTCAAGCTCAATGACACGATCATGGGAACTTTCAATGCAATTGACAATTCATGATATTGAGAAGTAGTAATGGAATAATTTGTGACAGTATAGAACACATCTTGAGCAATACATCTAGAAATCAAATTATCGTTAAAGAGGTGAAGGTTCTTCCTCTCAATCTCGTTGCTCTTAAGCTCACATTCATTTATTCTTACTTCGTTTTCCATTTCATTAAACACCTTTTTCATTTCCTTAATCTTTGTATATATGCCCTTTTGAAGACTCTCAAATTGTTCTTTTAGTTGTTTAAAGAAAGGCATGACCTCAGCTAAATAACATTCTTTAGTTTGCTCAAAACCCATTTCCCCTTCAGTTATCCCTGTAGGTGTGATTCTCTTCTTACAAGTTTTCTCAAAATCAACGAATAGTTGGTAAACTACATATCGGCTGATTAAGGTCTTGCTTTGAGTGGGAAGAGTTCTAGGCACTAAATGCATGGGTGTATTTGGGGGATACACACTGGCAGGAGGCAATTTCCTACAAGGGGGATTCTTCTCAATAGGCTTATCAGCTTTTTGATTATCCATATCTTTCTTCCAGAACACTTGCTCAGGGTTCAGCTCAGTCTGAGGTCTAAACTTATTGAAGGCAATCCAGTTTTCCTTATATGCACCAAGGATCTGTTAGTTTCTTATCCATTTTTTTCTTAGAGGCATCCTCTAATTCTCTATCCTCTTCAGTGTGCTCTACACCCGTAGGTTTTTCTCTAGGCTTAAGGATCTCATTGCCATCATGGATTACCTTTTGAGCAGCTTTTGCTTTCTTAGCAACCTCAGGATTGGGTTCCTCTACTATATTAGTAATGTGCTCATAGCTTAACACTTTATGCTTATTGATCAAGTGAGCAGTCTGAATGGTGTTCCCTTGTACGTACAACTTGTTTTCAAGTTTGTTTTTCAAAGTTTTTAGGTTGCAAAAATCATTTAAAAGTTTCGATTCCTTAGCATTGAATTCCTGTTTAAGCACCTTTACATTTTCTTGAAGTTCTTGTTTTTGCTTAACAGTTTTATTAAGCTTTTCTTGTAAGGAATTTAAATCTTGTTTTAATATTTCTTCCCTAAAATTACTTTTTCTTATGAGTGTACTGATGCAGGTTTTACTGACCATGTCTTAATATTAATAGTGTCTCGCTATACCTATGGTCTACCCTAGTGCACTAACGGGCAGTGTACCCGGTCGTGTGTAGTGTAGTATTTGGTAAAAACGAGGTCGTCCCAAGAGCTACGTGGATTGGAAATTAACTTAAGTCTATATCACAAGTTTAATTGCTTATAAGATTGAAATAATAAAACTAACTAATAAAACAAGGAAATAAAAGAAAGCAGATAAAGGCAAGAGTTGTAATCAATGAAGAAGAGTGGTGCTAACATAGTTAATCCTCATAGCTAGTTATGTCTACGTCTACTTACTTCCAATTACTTCAGGTGGGATCAAAGTCGAGAGGACAACATTTGGTCAATTCGCCCTAACCTATCAGCAAAGATGCCACCACAGGAGAAATCAGGCGCATTGTCATAAGTCATGTTGTTCCTGGTCCCCTAAGCCGAGTCATTAAGTACCGCTACATACTAGATTTATAATAGTGAGTGCCCGGCCGTTAGGAACTTAGACACTCACCCCCTACTTCTTAAGTTCATCCAAACGATAGGTGATCAGTTGGTCAAATCGCACAAGTAGAAAGGGTCGTCAGTTGGTCATATCTTACCCTTCCTGTCTCAGTCCGCTCACCTAGGGTCAGTTGGTCATATCTCCTAGGCAATTGGCCTCTACCGCCATTCAAAACTACTGAACCAAGGGTGGCTACCAATAAACTATGCATGCATACACTTAGAAATAATTGTATGGAAGTAAAGTAAATGCTAACAAAACAATTAAAGAATCATAACTAGGCCAGCACCAGGGTGCTTAGCCAAACATATAATAAATCATACCAACAAAAATGAATAAATCATAAATTGAATTGAACATAATGTTTGATACAAATTACTTGATGTAGAGCTAATAATGATGATTGCGAGTGAATTCTTCCTTCAAAATTGGCTTCGGACTGCTGGAAAATGCCCTGGAGTGGTGCCCTAATTGGACCCCTAGGAGAGGGGTGAAGAGAGATACAAAAAATCGCAGATTTAGGGCTGTATTTATAGGCCCCGACATGGTTACAGCGTAACCTTAAGGGCTAATTACGCCGTAACTAAAGTCGGCGCAAAGAAATTTGGATCTCAAAAAATTACGTCGTAACTAAATTATTTAGTTACGTCGTAACTAAGTTACGCCGTAACTTGAACAATCTAATTACGCCTTAAATGCCTACTTCGTACTTTTTGAGGTCATCCATTAATATTGAAACTTAAATACACCTTGTGTAATACTTTGGCCCCTGATCGTTCTTCTTCATTTATTTTTAGTCCTTGAAGTAAATAAACTTCATATAAGTTGTCACCTTTAGTCCCTGATCGCTCTAGTCATTTTTACCTTCGGTCCTTGTGATAAATGACTTAATATGATTTCAACCGACTTTAGTCCCTGGACTTCAAAACTTTGCGCCCAAGTAATTAATTACGGCGTAATTAAATTGCTAAATTATGCCGTAATTCTTCAACCATATATTCATATCCGCTCCGTAATTATCTCTACGGCGTAACTAATTTGCAACCTTATGCCGTAGTAACCATAAGAATGGGTTACGCCGTATCCTTCAAAGCTTATATTTACGTTGTAACCTTATTAAGCAGTTACGGCGTAACATTCACAATTAATTCATAGGCCCTCTTAAATTAATCTTCAGAATATATCTCTTGGCCTTTTATCCCTTCTTTTCCGCTCCAATGCCTCATTTAACCTGAAATGCAATTATGAACGAATTAAGTATCATATTAATACAAATGAGCCCATAAACACGGGAATTTGATATATAAAAGATCAGGCTAATTTGATGTTATCAAATATCCCCCCACTTGAATCCTATTTGTCCTCAAGTAGACCCTTTAAATAATTCTTAAAAAGATATCTCCCAGGATTAATTGGAAGTTATGAGTCTAAAAATCACCTAAGCTAGAAAATTCCAAACCGAGCACCTCACAAAAAGGGAATTGAAATCACACTCTCTCTCATAATTCACGTGTTTAATATTTTTGGGGTGATCACTCAACTGCTCAGTCATGGCGAGTATTCAATCATAGGCTTGGCAAAGATACTAATCTCCACCACTAGAGTCTATAGATGCAGCTATTCTAAAAGGCAATGGGTTGACACAACATAGGCTTATGGGTTATTTTGTCATTACTAACGACCTACGGCGAGGGGGACAAAACCAATGATACATGACCAAATTTATGGCCAAGACACCAATGATTTCTTGCTTCCTCACCTAAGCTCGATTCACGACCAAGGGTAGGATAAGGCATGGGAAAATTTTAATGGGTGTAAATAAAAAGACACGAAACAAATAGATTCCTAAGTCCACAGTCACCCCACCACTAGTCGCATTCAATCCCATAGCAAAAATCGAGGGTCAAGAGTCAAGGGGTCTTCAATACATGAGTCAATGCATATAAAATGTAGCGTAGTGCCTCTCCATAAACCAGGAAAATAAGATGCATTAACTCGGCCTTCATAAAAAAGGTATGTGGTATAAAAAATTTAAAATTTGGGTACTTTTAGCACATAATTCGACCAAAATCAACCATTTTTATCTCCCATCCCCCCACTTGAAATGTACAATGCCCCCATTGTACGAACATTGATTAAAATTTGAAAGGCGAGATAGAAATGTTCGGGTTTCTAATTTTATCCGTTAGACAAAACGGATATGTAAAAATTTGCGCCTAATTGAACAAGGCGAGAACACTTATCACCATACTACAAATAAGCTGATTTATATTTTGATCAGCAATAAACAAACTAACAAACTCTTGCTTGCATTCTTTTTTTCTTTTTTTTTATGCAAGACAATGTATACATGAATAGAAATAAAAAACAATACGAACATATAAAGTATCCCCCCACTTGAGATCAACTATCATCAAAACCCGATTTTCTTCCAAAACCCTTTATTCAAAACCCGCGACTTTCACTAGTGGAACCAAAATTAACCAACAGCGCCCGGACCATGGACATAAGGAAACTATAGGGTAGGCTAGGCGATAGGTGTAACGAAACAACATATATTGGGTGAACAAAATGAAAGAAAAGGCTCTGAAGGGTGTATCTAGGGGTATCTTGCACTAATGATTAGTGCAACAAACAGGGTTTAACAGGGGGATTGACTAATCGATGTGAAAAGCCAATATACACATAACATAAATGATGGGCTATTTGGGTTTAATCCTAAAATTGCCTTATATCCTAGCTGCACCGATCACACCAAGTTACCTCAGTTTAATGCTCTTGATAATGGTATCGAAAAGATATACAAGGCCAAGTTCTAAAGTCTACTACAGCCACCGACTACAGCCACCGGCACACTCATTTTTATGGAATTATGTATAAAGGGAAAATGGAAAGGCTTATCCTCACACAATGGAAATATAGGGTAGGTGTGCTCAGTCTAGATTAATCCAGTTAAGTAATGAAAAACATGTCAAAATTTTATTAATGAAACACTTTTCATCAAAAACTAGAAAAATAAGGGCAAGTAAAATCAAGCGGGTGTCTATGTCTAATCCCTTCCCCCCACTTGGTTCATACTTAAGCATATAAATGAAAGATAAGAAGGGTTAGAAATGGAACATAAAACACCCCTGGATTTGCTCGGCATGATTGAAGACTCACGAGTAAACATGTCCCGCTTTGAGTTCTATGAGCAAACTTTAATAACCTGAATTCACTTTAGACAACCAAACGCATCATACTAGAAAAACAACAAGTATAAAAAGAAAATGAAAAACCTAACTCACTTTCGTAGGAATCACGGTTGCATTTAGCGTATGCAACAAGCCTTTTAAACCACTTGGTGTCCCAAGTGGACGAGTGTAGTCTTGTGAGGTCTTACAGGGAACATACCCACAAAGTTCATTTAATACTAATACAAGGTTATTGTGTTATTATAGAAAGAATTTGAACTGAGGATAGTTACGTCGTAACTCATTGAAGGAGTTACGTTGTAATTATGGCAAAACCTGGCAGACGCTACAAGAGGGTAGCTACGGCGTAACCATAGCATGTGATTACGCCGTAGTTGGTAATGCTCTGGAGAGAATCGCTACTTGTGATATGTTACGGCGTAATCATTGGGATGAGGTACGCCGTAACTGATAGACAGGTCAGGTCCCCGTTTATGTTACTGATGCAATCTTCTTCGATTCCTGCAAAATGGTTAAAAACACAAAACCCAACTATACTAATAAAATAAAAAAGAAAAGATAGGCATGGGGTGCCTCCCACGAAGCGCTTGTTTTTGTTCGAGTCACGAGCTTGACTCCACCCTTATTTACTATGTAAAAGGGTGTTCACCCCCTCACTTGAAATCAAGTGTGGGTGAAAATAGCAATAAACACCATGAGGGTGTGAATTTGCTACGGGATGGGTAAATGATAAATTATGATCATACCTGAAAGGAGATGTCATTTCCCTCCATACCTTACCTGTTTTAGTTGATGGCATTGATGATTGGTTCACCTCGTGACGTGGCTGATTAATTGGCTCGTATGTCTTCTCGTTAATCACTGAGGTGTCCAAGATTTTGTCTTCTAATTCCCTTGCAAGATCAACTAGATTTGGTTCAGTAGCCGAAGCTACATAACCATCATCGGGTAATGTGATAGGTTGCATGATTTCATCCATAATTTCAGCATCCTGAATAGAAAAACAAGCAAGATTGTTAGGAATAAAAGAAGAGTTAGAAGTAATATCGTTTTGTGTTGTGGTTGATTCCTCATTAGCTTGTGGCGTTGCTTCATCACTTTGTAAGTTCTTTGCTTCCACTTTCTTCAATTGATCGTTGCTTGTTTCTTCTTTTCTCATAGTCTTCAAACGTCCTGGAAATGGGATAGGTGGTACATAGGGTCTGATAAAAGGTAAATCACGAGGAACCGGCTCCTTGTTGACTTCTTTCATCTTTCCCACTATTTCTTTGATAGTTCCAACCGCATTCTCTTTACTTTCCAGGACCTTTTGGTTTAATTCCTCAATCTTAGCCTCCAAACTTCTCCTCTTGGTGTCAAGGTTTTTTAAATTTAAGTCCGCGCCCTCCTTGAATTTTCTAATCCATTCATCATTCGAGTCGTGCATCCCTTTTAAATTATCCGAGAATTTTTTGACGGCTTCCTCCAATGATTCCACATACCTGACCTGCTCATATTCTTTGCGTTCTTCTTGGAGAGAATGCTCTTGTATAACATGAATGTCTTCCTTAACCATATTCATATCACATCCAAGTCTATCAAGCTGCTTGGTGATTTCGCCATTGTCATCCAAGCTGTTGCTATTTATGGCCCAAGTGGTTGCTCCATCATACCAATTTCGTGAATGGTCAGCCATCATTTCAATTGATCTAAGGGCTTGTGCAGGTGGCATTATAAGAATAGGTCCTTGAGAGTCGAGCATTTAGCGGGATGAGATGTTTAAACCTTTGTAGAAAATAAGGACCATCTGATGGTTGTTGATATCATGCGTTGGGCATCTGTAAAGAAGGTCATTATATCTTTCCCAAGCTTCATCTAACGTTTCATCCATATTCTGTCTGAAACTCCTTATTTCTTCCATCTTCTTGGCAATCTTTGAAGGAGGATAATATCTTCTAATAAATGCTTTCTCCAAAAGATTCCATGTATTGATCGACCTAGTAGGAAGCATCTTCATCCAATTTCTGGCTGCACCAGTGAGTGTAATTGGGAACACTCTAAGAATTTATGCATCTTGAGTGACTCTTGGAGTGTGGAAAAGATCTGCGATCTCCAATACTCTTCGCACATGTAAGTGGGCATCATAATCATCAGTTCCAGCAAAAAGCTTTTGTCAAAGTTCCCTCGTGAACTGGCAGCTGATCTCAAAGTCGATGTCATCATTAAACTCGGGATATACGATGCCCGATCTTTGGTTACTTTGAGTCAAAGCAATATATTCTTCCATAGTGAGCATGTCAAAATCTGAATTTTCCATATCCTGAAATATCAAAAACAAACAAAAACAGAAAAGAAGAGAAAAAGGAAACTAAAAACAAAAATAAAAGAAAATAAAAGAAAAACTTAAATTAAAATCCTAAATATATCCCCGGAAACGGCGCCAAAAACTTGATGCAGGTTTTACTGACCAGTTCTTAATATTTATTGTGTCTCGCTATACCTATGGTCTACCCTAGTGCACTAACGGGCAGTGTCCCCGGTCGTGTGTAGTGTAGTATTCGGTAAAACCGAGGTCGTCCCAAGAGCTACGTGGATTGGAAATTAACTTAAGTCTTTCTCACAAGTTTAATTGCTTATAAGATTGAAATAATAAAACTAACTAATAAAACAAGGAAATAAAAGAAAGCAGATAAAGGCAAGAATTGTAATCAATGAAGAAGAGTGGTGCTAACCTAGTTAATCCTCCTAGCTAGTTATGTCTACGTCTACTTACTTCCAATTACTTCAGGTGGGATCAAAGTCGAGAGAACAACATTTGGTCAATTCGCCCTAACCTATCAGCAAAGATGCCACCACAGGAGAAATCAGGCGCATTGTCATAAGTCCTGTTGTTCCTGGTCCCCTAAGCCGAGTCATTAAGTACCGCTACATACTAGATTTATAATAGTGAGTGCCCGGCCGTTAGGAACTTAGACACTCACCCCCTAATTCTTAAGTTCATCCAAACGATAGGTGATCAGTTGGTCAAATCGCACAAGTAGAAAGGGTCGTCACTTGGTCATATCTTACCCTTCCCGTCTCAGTCCGCTCACCTAGGGTCAGTTGGTCATATCTCCTAGGCAATTGGCCTCTACCACCATTCAAAACTACCGAACCAAGGGTGGCTACCAATAAACAATGCATGCATACACTTAGAAATAATTATGTGGAAGTAAAATAAACGCAAACAAAACAATTAAGGAATAATAACTAGGCCAGCACCAGGGTGCTTAGCCAAACATATAGTAAATCATACCAACAATAATGAATAAATCATGAATTGAATTGAACATAATGTTTGATACAAGTTACTTGATGTAGAGCTAATAATGATGATGATTGCGAGTGAATTCTTCCTTCAAAACTGGCTTCGGACTCCTGGAAAATGCCCTGGAGTGGTGCCCTAATCGACCCCTAGGAGAGGGGTGAAGAGAGATACTTAAAAATGCAGATTTAGGGTTGTATTTATAGGCCCCGACATGGTTACGGCGTAACCTTAAGGGCAAATTACGCCGTAACTAAAGTCGGCGCAAAGAAATCCGTATCTCAAAAAATTACGTCGTAACTAAGTTACGCCGTAACTTGAACAATCTAATTACGCCTTAAATGTCTACTTCGTACTTTTTGAGGTCATCGATTAATATTGAAACTTAAATACACCTTGTGTACGACTTTGGCCCTTGATCGTTCTTCTTCATTTATTTTTAGTCCTTGAAGTAAATAAACTTCATATAAGTTGTCACCTTTAGTCCCTGATCGCTCTAGTCATTTTTACCTTCGGTCCTTGTGATAAATGACTTAATATGATTTCGACCGCCTTTAGTCCCTGGACTTCAAAACTTTGCGCCCAAGTAATTAATTACGGCGTAATTAAATTGCCAAATTACTCCGTAATTATTCAACCATATATTCATATCCGCTCCAAAATTATCTCTACAGCGTAACTAATTTGCAACCTTACATCGTAACCTTCACAAAAATAATTACGACGTAACTATAAGAATGGGTTACGCCGTATCCTTCAAAGCTTATATTTACGCCGCAACCTTATTAAGCAGTTATGGCATAACCTTCACAATTAATTCATAAGCCCTCTTAAATTAATCTTCAGAATATATCTCTTGGCCTTTTATCCCTTCTTTTCTGCTCCAATGCCTCATTTAACCTGAAATGCAATTATGAATGAATATGAACGAATTAAGTATCCTATTAATACAAATGAGGCCATAAACACGGGAATTTGATATATAAAAGATCAGGCTAATTTGATGTTATCATGTACGCATTTGGTTATCCATCTCCTGCTCACGGGTAGTCAACACAAACGTAGCACGTTGTTCGTATATCGCAACTTGTTCCTTATAGGCATTTTGTTCAGTGGTTACAGAATCATCAGGGGCATATGCAGTGTATTCATCTAATATACATTCATTGTTAACTGCAGAAGATTCATCACTTGGTACAATAAGACTTTCATCTTGCTTCACATATTGATCATATGGGACAACATTGCTATTTCCCATATTTTCAATATCTGATTCAATGACTTCCGTAGATTATACTTTGTGGTGAATCTTTTGCCCATCAACCACATCGTATAGTTTCAGTATCTCTGATATGATGGATTCCTTGGAGGGACCAGCCTGTTGAGGTGAAGAGATTATTGGAGAGACAACTGGAGATATGTTAGCCATAAAGATGGTCTGTTCAGTTGGTTCATCATCAACATCCGAGTCAAATGCATCATAGTCTGCAACTTGAAAGGCGTTGGATTGTTCTGAGCCACACCATGTACAGGTTGTTCATCTACATCGGCAAGAAACAACAACTCTTCCTCGTCCAACACTGCCCCATTGTCTTGAGCTTGCACTAGTAACATCTTATCCCTGAAGTACTCAGCATTCTATGGACGTTTTGGTTGAGTGCAATTCCTGGCAATGTGTCCTTCTCCACCATAGTTGTAGCACTTAATTGGCTTCCCTTGACCTTGAGCCGCAATCCTTCCTCGATTCTGATTTCCCACATAACCTGCACCTACTCCTGCATTCCCATAACCAGTACCAACCCCAACATTTCCTTGCTCATTGTGTGGTAGATAAGCATTATGCCTTCCTTGCACGTTTTGCACTACTACCCTTCCATCTTTAACTGTAGCATGATTGTGTAGATTAGATGCAGTTCTGAGATGATTGTTGGTGTGTGGGGTAAAGTTCAGGTTTTGCTTAACCATTAGAGCCAGTTGATTGACAAGTTGTTCCATGAATGAGTCTGAAGGCTTATAACCTGGATCCGGAATGAGTTTGTGATTACCATCCCCAGTAGGTATGACTTGTGATGCTTTGGTAGTTATTCCTACATTTTTGTAGAATTCAGTTGAATCATTTGAAGATCTTGCATCTCCAGCATTGGTTTTGAACTTTTCCATGATCATTCGTTCAAATGCCATTCTTCTCATTTTGGAGCAAATAAGCATACAATTGTTCGTAATTGGTGTTTCTCAATCCTTTGTTTAGTTTGACTGCAGTAACAAATTTATGCCATTCAGGATTCATGTTGTTCACAAACTTTGAATTGAGCTGGATATTTGGCATTGTCATTTTGATATTCCTCATATCATTCACATGCTTGTGGAATCTCACATAATATTCAGTAACACTTTCTCCTGGATTCATTTTAAAGTTCTCAAAGTCATCATACAACTGAGATTCTCTATTTTCCTTGGTTAGTTCCGAACCAGAGAGAAGCATCTTGACATTATCCCAGACAGCCTTAGCTTTAGTGTTGTAATTGATTAGCTTGTAAATGTCCTTTGGTAAACCTTGAAGTATGATGTTTGAGGCTCTAATGTCAGCATCATATCTCTTCTTTTCCTTATCATCAAGCTCATCATACATTCTTGGTCTATCCAACCCTAATGTGACATTTCCATCAGTTCCAGTTTCGAGAATGTCCCTAGTCGTTCCAATTTGAAATGGACCTTCATCAATTGACTTAAGGATGTTAACCCCATTCTCTTTTCCTAAGCAATACAGTCTGATTCTTTGATCCCAAGAGTCACAATCGGTTCTATCAAGCATTGGAGGATGAGTGTCGGATCCTACTGCTTGAACCTCATTAGCAACGGAAGAAGTGATTGTAGACATGACTGATAATTTCCACGGGATTTTACTACTCTTTGATTAAACCGGGAAATAGATTCTTTCACGGGATTTTACTAAACCAAGAGAAAAACCGTAAAACGTATCACGAAGAAATGACAATCTCAAAACACAAATCGCACTACTGAAAAACTGTCACACCCCCAAATTACCTGTTTTGCAGCGGAATGGAATTCCTGGGGGTTGACTGTCATAACATCACAATCACAGTTATATTGAACGACCTAAAGTGCCGTTTGGAAAATACATCGCTTGATTTAATAAAACAATCAGAGTTTACAAGTATAGGTCCCAAATGAAAATCAACTTGTGCGGAAATAAATTTGGTACAAGTCAAACGATGTTTTAAAGTGTATAAATCCCATGTGAGACGCGTCGTCATCGCGACTCTATGATATGTCCACATGCAAGCCATGAAGTAAATGCCTTAGTTACCTGAAAATACATTGCTAAAAGTGTCAACACAAAGGTTGAGTGAGTTCATAGAGTTTATGTAAATGTTTAATACGACTACCACAAGTATAGGCCATGTATGACAATATGTCACAAAAATGATACAATTGCTTAAGCACATGACATCGAAGCTTGACTGATGTTCGCCCCAACAGAGTGTTTTGCCAAACAACTCAAATAATGATAATGAAATGAAATGCATCCGTCCGGTTGGAATCCACCAACCCGGATGGAGGTGTCACCCTCGATAGATCTATCCACTCACCCTCGCTTCTATGAAATTAACGGTTCATGATTATGAAATGGGGACATTTAACTGGCAATGAGGTAACTTAAGCAATGTAATGAATTTGATATACTTGGTATCGTAATAAAAATGATGTGCAATGTATTCTCCCCCGTAGGTTTGAAATAAGTATAAACTTGAATAAATCGGGGCTATGAAAACTCACCTGTTGCAATGATAATGATGATATAATGGCAAAAGTGGATACACTGAAATGAGGCGCAACCTCTGACCGTGACCTATTATGAATGATATGTTCTAATGTAAATCATGAAACAATGTCGTGCATGCAAATTCACATGTAATCTATACCACTTGTACATTTTTGAAAATAGAATTTATCGTCGAAATATATGTTTATGACATCTTGTCATGTTATAAAATACTTTACAAGTATTTACGTTGAAATGATATCTTACGATAGTCATTGAATGATTTATTATGAAATTATAACTTTTCGTCGTAAAATAATGTCATTTGGAAAATTCATGAAAGTGACTAAACGGTCTCAAAAAGCTAGTCGTAAAATGATGCACGTCGAGTGTTAGGAAACGAACTCAACGGTTTTGGGAAGCTTGTATCATTATCTCAAAGTTTTAGCATTTAAGTTTTCATCCTAGAGGTCTCGATCATGGAGCAAAACATAGGTAAAGTATGGTACTTGTGTCCAAAATATTGTTTAGGGTGGTTTTCGGCAAAGTTTAAGTGACCGTATTTTATTCGTTACAACTCCGCTTGACAAATGGTTTGTCATTTTGGAAAATATGCTTGGCGAACTTACTTTTACTAGAAGACATCATGTTATAAAAAGTACTCCGTCATTGTTAAAAACGACCCTCAACATGGTCCCTCGTTGCCGTAGTATGTGTCTAATAGAAATATATTAGTTTTTCTTATATAATATAGTTACGGCAACTTGTTTAAAATGTGAATAACTTAGTCGTTATAAGTCCGTTTTCTACGTTCTTTATATCCACGGAATCGTGATAACATATACTAATATATTTTTGATAAGTTGACACATTTAACAACGCTTAAGACTCATTTTTGACTCGTAAAAAGTCGAGACAGCATGCTGAATTTTCTGAAACAATTAGTTTTCGTCGTCAAACTTGGAAAATTCATAACTTCTTCGTTATAACTCCGTTTTAACCCGTTCAAGCGGCCACGTTTTCGTTTTAAAGTATATTTTCTGAATATCTAGCCCAAAATATTTTACAAACTGTCGAAATTTCCAGATTTCAAAAATATGATCAGACCTTTAAATAAAGTTGTCGAAATGAGTTTTTCTCCCGCAAAACCTATTCTAACCAATTCAAAACAACTCCGAAGCTATTCAAATCCTACCATACACCTTCTTATGGTGTCATGGGTTCCTAGACATCACCAAAAGTGATATATTTCAAGGAGTAATTATAGGATGACATATATATATATATATATATATATATATATATATATATATATATATATATATATATATATATATATATATATATATATATATATATATATATAACTCTTAAAAACATTAAAAAGTGGTATAAACATCCATAAGACTTGCATGTTTTTCTCAATTATGATGAAATGAACATAAAATAAATATGAAAGATGAAAATGGATATGAGATGCTTACTAGTGAACTTGATGACGTTTATGAACAAAGGTTTAATCCTAATCACCCAAGGTTTTTTTTCACAACCTTAATCAAGAGTGTAACTAGAGTGTAAATAACTTGTCTTGAAAATTTTTGATGATCTCCTCTTGATCCTTATGGTTGGCCGGTTTGATGGTGAAGAGAGAAAGAGAGAATGGTTTTTCTTTTTGCACCTTGAAGATATCATGATCTATGTGTAGTTATGAAGTATAATATACATTATAATGCAAGATATTTGTACACAATTTGTTGAGTCACCCTTTGTGGTGGTCGACATATATGAAAGAAAAAGAAAATGAATCACTTACTTGTATAATATGATGTATAAGTATATTAGTAATGTATAGTTATTTATGGATAGATGGTAAGTTGTATATTTATTTAAGCATTTAAGGTAACGTTAGTTAAAAATAAATTTTAACGGATCAAAATAAAATATATTGAAGTCATAAAAATTATAAAAATACATTTCTTGCAAAAATTTGAGTGAAATAATAATTATCGTGTTGAATTTACGAAAACCGTCGTAATTATATAAATATAACAATTTATATACAAAATAAAATTTAAAACACCGGGTAAACTCATAATAATATTTTTATGATCTTAAAATGAGTATAAAAATATATTAGGAATATTTTTGGAAGTGTTGGATCAAATATTCAAAATAAATGTTTACGCGATAGCGTTTATTTAATAGGAAAATAAACGTTTAATGTAAAATGCAAAACCATGCATGAATTAATATAATGATGATGTTACCAATGATATGTAGACTAAACCTAGTCTATATGAAATGTCCTTGATGATTGTTCATGAATTCGCAGCTAAACCATTAAGGTTACGCGAATTTGATACTCGTAAACCTAGTTTACGATAAACGATGAAATAGTGAAGCATGAATAGTGATTTTCTCCGGGAATGAATAGTGTTTTGTGAATAGTAAATTTTGAAATAGGTTCTCAGAATATTACTCGACTTCAAAACGGTAAATAGTAAAATTTTGAATAGTAACCCGTGAATAGTAAATTCCCGAGATGAATAGTAAATTTGAGAAATGACCTGAAATTGCGAGTTGTCACATTCGCCCAACCAAAAAGGAATTCAGTCCCTGAATTCAGTCCATGTTAGGTTCTACGGTGTTACTTATGAAAAGATGAGAATATTTGAGTCGCATTGGGTCGTCCAATGTTTTCTGAACCGTACCACGCCTTTCCAAGACGGGACTTTCAACATAAACCTGTTGCCAACTTGAAATTCTAATGGTTTGCGACTTATGGAACATACTTCCAATATTTTGCGTCGTATATCGACGTAGCTTATCTAGCTATATGTTGTTACTTGTATCTGATTTTTGATCTGTACAATTTCTTTGTTGTTTCACGAATGAGTTATTGGCTAGTGAGTTGGACTTTCCTGATTTTGACCAGCGAATAAGTGATTGACACCTCAACCATAGAGTGCCTCAATTGGTGTAGTCAATATGTTCATGTAATAACTATTGTTGTAAAGCAACTTGTTCGATGGAGAATGATTTGCCTAATCATTTCTAGAAAATCACACATGCCTTGAGTATATCTTCTAATGTTCGAATTGTTCTCTCGCTTTGACCATTGAGATGAGGATAATAGGCGGTACTCATGTTACAGTAGGTTCTACGGGAATCTTGAAATGATTGTCAGAAGCTTAAGGTGAATCGAATAGCTTATAATAGGTACAACTGGAATTGATACCACGTGTCTCTTGCCAAATTTCAAAATGTTAAATCTGTCTAAAAGGACCTTATTGACAAGAATAGATTATAGGTAACAGTTGTGATTCCTCGCGTTTCTCGTTCTAGCGAATGTCATTACTTGAGTCTTACTTGCCTAAGGTGCTTAGTCTCCATGACTAAAATGTTTATTGTTTGATTATCGAAGTGTTTCCATGCTCTATGTTGTAAAGTCACAAAACCTTAAATATTTAAGTGATGTGGTGTAGTGATTGATTTTCAAGATCTGTCCCGATATTGAGTGCTTCTAAAATTATTTAATCACTTAGATTGTTATCATGCTAGCATAAACATAGATATCAGCTTATACTATGTCGAAGAATGTTTGTTCTAATTTCACTTGTAGATGGAGAGTCATAGATTGTCCGATATGTTCAAACCTGTTGCATCTCTTAATATGAAAGTGAGGTTATCTGTAATTTCTAGAGAACACAATGCCTTAGGGAAAGTTTATATAGATAACCTAAATTTAACCAAATTTTCCTTTAAGGGAAACTCATTGTAGGGAAGTTCACATATTGCTGAAGCCATGTTTAGTGAGATGTTATGTAGTCTCCGTTAGAAGGCTTGGTTTATCCCTATAGTGTTGCTTAGGGTGTATTCGCTTCGTACCAAATCTTGTAACTCGGTCTAGCTAGTACTTTTGAAATGATATAATTTGGCTTCTAATCCAAAGATAGTGGTTCGGATTGTCCCGTGCTGGCTTAAGATTTTTGTTGAGTTTTGAATCATCTTACTACATACTTCTAGTCCTTGTTGGTAGTTCTGAAATCCTTTCATTGTTTTCTTGTATCGAGGAATCCTCCTCACAGATGGTATAGGAAGCCTTTCCTAAAAAGGTCACTCGTCAAATTCTAACTTATCGGTTGAGTGAGAGATGAATGGCGTAGGCTTCTATAGAGTGTTAACAAAAAGAAATGTTTATGAATAATTTATCTGATTACAAAGCTTTGCTTTTGAGTGAAAATTGTTTTCATGACATAATTCTTCCTAAATTATACATAGGTGATCAGGCCATGTATAATCGAGGACAAATGATGTGATGCTTGGTTTTGTTGAAATGGTATTATGTTCCTCCGAAGTTTTAAATGGTATTCAACGTTTTGTTTTGTAAGATAATGGCTCACTAATTTTTCAGAGTAACATGAAAATCGTTTCGCATGATGATATTAAATCGTTGATAAAATGACTGAAAACCAATTGATAGGGTGATAACAAAACAACTTGTTTTAAAACTTTATGAAACAACGTTTCTAAGATGGTGATAAAATAGCTGGAAATAAAATTAAGTGAAGTAATTTCATGAAATAGTAGCAGAATAACTTGAAATAAAATTTGTGAGGTGGTTTGTAGGATACATGGGAGAACCTCATAGAATGGTAATAGTCTCCTAATTGGTCAAGAACAAAGTTGGCCTAACCCCTAGTAAGATAGTGATGTATTGTCGCAAAATGATTGAAAATTTAGGCAATTGGAATAAGGAATGAAATAAACAAAGGTTGTGATTATCGTGGAGATAATAAATGATAAAGATTACATTAGCTAGAAAGGTACTTATTATCTATTCCTGTTGGTAGTCTAATCATGTCTCAAGTGTAGGAGCAGTAGGCTGTCTAATAACAACAACTTTGAAACTCTCACAGTCCTTAAATCTATAAGATAGTGTAGTTTCTGTAGTCTTAGTGATAGATGGTAGTGGTGTGTCAAATCATGCACGCTTCCCAAGCGGCAAATCAAATGTATGAGTAGTGTATATGAGATGTGATGTTACGGATGGTGCTCTAGATGATAATGATGATGAAAATGATGACTATGATGATGATGGAAATCCTAGCGGTGAGTTGGGAAATGATGGTGATAATGGTAAATGAAATACTACCCTCTTTCATGTTGTCTCACGACGTTTCAGAGGTAAAGTTGGGGTATGCACTATTGGACGACTAATAGTGGTTTCAGTAGCTGATAGTGGTTGTATTACATGAGTAGCAGGTGATCTAAAAATGAGGGTAAGAGAATGTACTCTCTTCCTGGCAATAAGCACCCTAATAGGTCAATTAGGACTAAGCCTATAAGCCCTACCAAATAGTATGATCTGTCCCGACAGAATGATAGAGACTGTCCTGATCTTATGGTGAATCAATGTTGATTGTGGTGGTGTAGGTGCAACTTCGCCCACCTCAAAGGGTTCAGTCTCCACATTGGATAATATGTGCGTTAAGTTTGGTGTAGAATCAACTAATGTTAAAATTGTGATAGGGAATGACAGGGCATTCTCCATGTCAGAGTCTGATGTGAGTATGATGGGATGGGTATCTGAAGGCATCTATGTGACAATCGATGTGAAATGGAAGTAAATAACCCGCATAATGTGCGTATAAAACCGCATGTATAGTGACTATGCACTTATGATGAAATGATGAGATGCTATGATGATGTAGTTATAGTCTAGGGTCAATGATGCAACCTAGTTCTCTATAACCGAAGCTCTGATGCCAATCTGTCACACCCCCAAATTACCTGTTTTGCAGCGGAATGGAATTCCTGGGGGTTGACTGTCATAGCATCACAATCACAGTTATATTGAACGACCTAAAGTGCCTTTTGGAAAATACATCGCTTGATTTAATAAAAAAATCAGAGTTTACAAGTATAGGTCCCAAATGAAAATCAACTTGTGCGGAAATAAATTTGGTACAAGTCAAACGATGTTTTTAAAGTGTATAAATCCCATGTGAGACGCGTCGTCATCGCGACTCTATGATATGTCCACATGCAAGCCATGAAGTAAATGCCTTAGTTACCTGAAAATACATTGCTAAAAGTGTCAACACAAAGGTTGAGTGAGTTCATAGAGTTTATGTAAATGTTTAATACGACTACCACAAGTATAGGCCATGTATGACAATATGTCACAAAAATGATACAATTGCTTAAGCACATGACACCGAAGCTTGACTGATGTTCGCCCCAACCGAGTGTTTTGCCAAACAACTCAAATAATGATAATGAAATGAAATGCATCCGTCCGGTTGGAATCCACCAACCCGGATGGAGGTGTCACCCTCGATAGATCTATCCACTCACCCTCGGTTCTATGAAATTAAAAGTTCATGATTATGAAATGGGGACATTTAACTGGCAATGAGGTAACTTAAGCAATGTGATGAATTTGATATACTTGGCATCGTAATAAAAATGATGTGCAATGTATTCTCCCCCGTAGGTTTGAAATAAGTATAAACTTGAATAAATCGGGGCTATGAAAACTCACATGTTGCAATGATAATGATGATATAATGGCAAAAGTGGATACACTGAAATGAGGCGCAACCTCTGACCGTGACCTATTATGAATGATATGTTCTAATGTAAATCATGAAACAATGTCGTGCATGCAAATTCACATGTAATCTATACCACTTGTACATTTTTGAAAATAGAATTTATCGTCGAAATATATGTTTATGACATCTTGTCATGTTATAAAATACTTTACAAGTATGTACGTTGAAATGATATCTTACGATAGTCATTGAATGATTTATTATGAAATTATAACTTTTCGTCGTAAAATAATGTCATTTGGAAAATTCATGAAAGTGACTAAACGGTCTCAAAAAGCTAGTCGTAAAATTATGCACGTCGAGTGTTAGGAAACGAACTCAACGGTTTTGGGAAGCTTGTATCATTATCTCAAAGTTTTAGCATTTAAGTTTTCATCCTAGAGGTCTCGATCATGGAGAAAAACATAGGTAAAGTATGGTACTTGTGTCCAAAATATTGTTTAGGGTGGTTTTCGGCAAAGTTTAAGTGACTGTATTTTATTCGTTACAACTCCGCTTGACAAATGGTTTGTCATTTTGGAAAATATGCTTGGCGAACTTAATTTTACTAGAAGACATCATGTTATAAAAAGTAATCCGTCATTGTTAAAAACGACCCTCAACATTGTCCCTCGTTGCCGTAGTATGTGTCTAATAGAAATATATTAGTTTTTCTTATATAATATAGTTACGGCAACTTGTTTAAAATGTGAATAACTTAGTCGTTATAAGTCCGTTTTCTACGTTCTTTATATCCACGGAATCGTGATAACATATACTAATATATTTTTGATAAGTCGACACATTTAACAACGCTTAACTCATTTTTGACTCGTAAAAAGTCGAGACAGCATGCTGAATTTTCTGAAACAATTAGTTTTCGTCGTCAAACTTGGAAAATTCCTAACTTCTTCGTTTTAACCCGTTCAAGCGGCCACGTTTTCGTTTTAAAGTATATTTTCTGAATATCTAGCCCAAAATATTTTACAAACTGTCGAAATTTCCAGATTTCAAAAATATGATCAGACCTTTAAATAAAGTTGTCGAAATGAGTTTTTCTCGCGCAAAACCTATTCTAACCAATTCAAAACAACTCCGAAGCTATTCAAATCCTACCATACACCTTCTTAGGGTGTCATGGGTTCCTAGACATCACCAAAAGTGATATATTTCAAGGAGTAATTATAGGATGACATATATATATATATAACTCTTAAAAACATTAAAAAGTGGATAAACATCCATAAGACTTGCATGTTTTTCTCAAATATGATGAAATGAACATAAAATAAATATGAAGGATGAAAATGGATATGAGATGCTTACTAGTTAACTTGATGAGGTTTATGAACAAAGGTTTAATCCTAATCACCCAAGGTTTTTATTTCACAACCTTAATCAAGAGTGTAACTAGAGTGTAAATAACTTGTCTTGAAAATTTTTGATGATCTCCTCTTGATCCTTATGGTTGGCCGGTTTGATGGTGAAGAGAGAAAGAGAGAACGGTTTTTCTTTTTACACCTTGAAGATATCATGATCTATGTGTAGTTATGAAGTATAATATACATTATAATGCAAGATATTTGTACACAATTTGTTGAGTCACCCTTTGTGGTGGTCGACATATATGAAAGAAAAAGAAAATGAATCACTTACTTGTATAATATGATGTATAAGTATATTAGTAATGTATAGTTATTTATGGATAGATGGTAACTTGTATATTTATTTAAGCATTTAAGGTAGCGTTAGTTAAAAATAAATTTTAACGGATCAAAATAAAATATATTGAAGTCATAAAATTATAAAAATACATTTCTTGCAAAAATTTGAGTGAAATAATAATTATCGTGTTGAATTTACGAAAACCGTCGTAATTATATAAATATAACAATTTATATACAAAATAAAATTTAAAACACCGGGTAAACTCATAATAATATTTTTATGATCTTAAAATGAGTATAAAAATATATTAGGAATATTTTGGAAGTGTTGGATCAAATATTCAAAATAAATGTTTACGCGATAGCGTTTATTTAATAGGAAAATAAACGTTTAATGTAAAATGCAAAACCATGCATGAATTAATATAATGATGAAGTTACCAATGATATGTAGACTAAACCTAGTCTATATGAAATGTCCTTGATGATTGTTCATGAATTCGCAGCTAAACCATTAAGGTTACGCGAATTTGATACTCGTAAACCTAGTTTACGATAAACGATGAAATAGTGAAGCATGAATAGTGATTTTCTCCGGGAATGAATAGTGTTTCATGAATAGTAAATTTTGAAATACGTTCTCAGAATATTACTTCGACTTCAAAAACGGTGAATAGTAAAATTTTGAATAGTAACCGGTGAATAGTAAATTCCCGAGATGAATAGTAAATTTGAGAAAAGACCTGAAATTGCGAGTTGTCACACAAACCGCTTCTGTCAAATCACTTAAGTGTTAAAACGCTTAAGTGTCAAACCGCTTAAAGTGACAAACCGCTTGATACACAAATCGCTTAACACACAAACCGCTTAATAGACAAACCGCTTAACAAACAAACTGCTTAATAGACAAATCGCTTAACACACAAACCGCTTAACACACAAACCACTTAATGTAACAAACCGCTTACTACACAAACCGCAGGGGAACATGATAACATCAAATTAGCCAGATCTTTTATATATCACATTCCCGTGTTTATGGCCTCATTTGCATTAATATGGTACTTAATTCTTTCATATTCGTTCATATTTGCATTTCAGGATAAATGAGGCGTTGGAGCGGAAAAGAAGTGATTAAAGGCCAAATATATGATTTACGAGGGCCTTTGGATTTTATATGAAGATTACGCCGTAACTAGCTAATGAGGTTACGGCGTAAATATGAGCTTTGAAGGATACGGCGTAACCAATTCTTATGGTTACGTCGTAATTATTATCTTGAAGGTTACGGCGTAACATGACAATTTAGTTACGCCGTAGAGATTATTTCGGAGGGATAAGTATGAGATGAAGAAGGATTACGGCGTAACTCGGATAATTAGTTACGCCGTAATTAAATACTTGGGCGCAAAGTTTCGAGGTCCAGGGATTAGAAGCGGCAAATTAATATTTATTCACTTTGAGGACCAAGTTTAAATATATCAAGAACGACGAGGGGCTGAAACCGTAAGTATTATTAAGGCTTTTGGACTTAATTTGAATCAACGCGCTACTTCAAGGGCCAAAAGTAACATCAAGACAATTTAAGTTTCATAAACATAGTATGACATGAAAAGTACGAAACTTAACACTTACGGCGTAATTACTTATTTTAGTTACGGCGTAACTTTTGTTACGACGTAACTAATAAATTTAATTACGCCGTAACCATGACGAGGCCTATAAATACAGCCCTAAATCTGCATTTTCCAGCATCTCTGTTCACCCCTCTCCTAGGGGTCGATTAGGGCACCATTCCAGGGTATTTTCCAGCAGTCCGAAGCCAGTTTTGAAGGAAGAATTCACTCGCAATCATCATCATTATTAGATCTACATCAAGTAACTTGTATCAAACATTAGGTTCAATTCAATTCATGATTTATTCATTATTGTTGGTCTGATTTACTATATGTTTGGCTAAGCACCCTGGCGCTGGCCTAGTTATGATTCCTTAATTGTTTTGTTTGCATTTATTTTACTTCCACATAATTATTTCTAAGTGTATGCATGCATAGTTTATTGGTAGCCACCCTTGGTTCGGTAGTTTTGAATGGCGGTAGAGGCCAATTGCCTAGGAGATATGACCAACTGACCCTAGGTGAGCGGACTGAGACGGGAAGGGTAAGATATGACCAACTGATGACCCTTTCTACTTGTGCGATTTGACCAACTGATCACCTATCGTTTAGATGAACTTAAGAATTAGGGGGTGAGTGTCTAAGATCCTAACGGCCGGGCACTCACTATTATAAATCTAGCATGTAGCGGTACTTAATGACTCGGCTTAGGGGACCAGGAACAACAGGACTTATGACGGTGCGCCTGATTTCTCCTGTGGTGGCATCTTTGCTGATAGGTTAGGGCGAATTGACCAAATGTTGTCCTCTCGACTTTGACCCCACCTGAAGTAATTGGAAGTAAGTTGACGTAGACATTACTAGCTAGGAGGATTAACTAGGTTAGCACCACTCTCCTTCATTAATCACATCTCTTGCCTTTATCTGCTTTCTTGTCTTATTAGTTAATTTATTATTTCTATATCAAAACCATCTTAAAATCGTGACATAGACTTAAGTTAATTTCCGATCCTCGTAGCTCTTGGGACGACCTCGGTTTTACCGAATACTACACTACACACGACCGGGTACACTGCCCGTTAGTGCATTAGGGTAGACCATAGGTATAACGAGTAATTACAAATATTAAAACCTGGTCAGTAAAACCTGCATCAAGTTTTTGGCGCCGTTGCCGGGTAGCTATTTAGGATTTTAATTTAAGTTTTTCTTTTATTTTCTTTTTCTCTTCTTTTCTATTTTTGTTTGTTTTTGATATTTCAGGATATGGAAGATTCAGATTTTGACATGCTCACTATGGAAGAATACATTGCTTTGACTCAAGGTGACCAAAGACCAGGCATCATATATCCCGAGTTTAATGATGACATCGAGTTTGAGATCAGCTGCCAGTTCATGAGGGAACTTAGACAGAAGCTTTTCATGAGAACTAACGATGATGATGCCCACCTGCATGTACGAAGAGTATTGGAGATCGCAGATCTTTTCCACACTCCAGGAGTTTCCCAAGATGCATTAATGCTTAGAGTGTTCCCTATTACACTCACGGTGCAGAAGATGGATGAAGATGCTTCCTGCGGGGTCAATCAACACGTGGAATCTTTTGAAGAAAGCATTCATTCGGAGGTATTGTCCTCCTTCAAAGATTGCCAAGAAGATGGATGAGATAAGGAGTTTCAGACAGAAGATGGATGAAACGCTTGATGAAGCTTGGGAGAGATATAATGACCTTCTCTGATGCCCAACGCATCATATTAGCAACCATCAGATGGTCATTATTTTCTACAAAGGTTTAAACATCCCGTCCCGCCAAATGCTCGACTCTCAAGGACCTATCCCTACAATGCCACCTGCACAAGCCCTTAGATCAATTGAAATGATGGCTGACCATTCACGAAATTGGTATGATGGAGCAACCACTTGGGTAACAAATAGCACGGGCTTGGATGACATTGGTGACATAACCAAGCAGATTGATGAACTCGGATGTGATATGAATATGGTTAAGGAAGACATTCATGCCATAAAAGAGCATTCTCTTTGAGAAGAACGCAAAGAATATGAGCAGGTCAAGTACGTTGAGTCATTGGAGGAAGTAGTCAAGAAATTCTCGGATAATTTAAAAAGGGTGCACGACTCGAATCACGAAATGATCAGGGAATTCAAGGAGGGCGCGGACCTGAATTTAAAGAAGCTTGACGCTAAGAGGAAAAGCTTGGAGGCTAAACTTGATGAGTTAAACCAAAAGGTCCTGGAAAGTAAAAAGAATGCAGTTGGAACTATCAAAGCAACAGTGGGAAAGATGAAAGAAGTCAACAAGGAGTCGGTTCCTCGTGATTTACCTAATATCAGACCCTATGTACCACCTATCCCATTTCCAGGACGTTTGAAGGTTGTGAGAAAAGATGAAACAAGCGACGATCAATTGAAGAAAATGGAAGCAAAGAACTTACAGAGTGATGAAGCAACGCCACAAGCTAATGAGGAATCAACCACAACAAATAACGGTATTACTTCTAACTCTTCTTTTATTCCTAACAATCTTGCTTGTTTTTCTATGCAGGTTGTGAAATTATGGATGAAATCGTGCAACCTATCACATCACCCGATAATGGTTATGTAGCTTCGGCTACTGAACCAATTCTAGTTGATCTTGCTAAGGAATTAGAAGACAAAATCTTGGACACCTCAGTGATAAACAAGAAGACATATGAGCCAATTAATCAACCACATCACGAGGTGAACAAATCATCAATGCCATCAACTAAAAAGGGTATGGTATGGAGGGAAATGACATCTCCTTTCAGGTATGATCATAATTTATCATTTCCCCACCCCATAGCAAATTCACACCGTCATGGTGTTTATTGTTATTTTCACCCACACTTGATTTCAAGTGAGGGGATGAACACCCTTTTACGTAGTAAATAAGGGTGGAGTCAAGCTCGTGACTCGAACAAAAACAAGCGCTTCGTGGGAGGCACCCCATGCCTATCTTTTCTTTTTCATTTTATTAGTATAGTTGGGTTTTGTGTTTTTAACCATTTTACAGGAATCGGAGAAGATTGCATCAGTAACATAAACGAGGACGACGTCCATCGATTCGGCGTAACTCATCTCAATGATTACGCCGTAACATATCACAAGTGGCGATTCTCTCCAGAGCATTACCGATTACGGCGTAATCCCATGCTAGGGTTACGCCGTAGCTATCCTCCGATAGCGCGCCAGGTTTTGCCATAATTACGGCGTAACTCCTTCAATGAGTTACGGCGTAATTATCCTTCGATTCAAATTCTTTCTATAATAACACAATAACCTTGTATTAGTACTAAATGAACTTTGTGGGTGTGTTCCCTGTAAACCCTCACGAGACTTCACTCGTCCACTTGGGACACCAAGTGGTTTAAAAAACTTGTTGCATATGCTAAATGCAACCGTGATTCCTACGAAAGTGAGTTAGGTTTTTCTTTTTCTTTTATTGCTTGTTGTTTTTCTTGTATGATGCGTTTGGTTGTCTTATGTGAATTCAGGTTATTAAAATTTGCTCATAGATCTCAAAGCGGGACACGTTTACTCGTGAGTCTTCGATCATGCCGAGAAAATCCAGGGGAGTTTTCTGTTCCAATTCTAACCCTTCTTATCTTTCATTTATATGCGCTTAAGTATGACCCAAGTGGGGGGAAGGGATTAGACATAGACACCCGCTTGATTTTACTTGCCCTTATTTTTCTAGTTTTTGATGAAAAGTGTTTCATTAGTAAAATTTTGACATGTTTTTCATTACTTAACTGGATTAATCTAGACTGAGTACACCTACCCTATATTTCCATTGTGTGAGGATAAGCCTTTCCGTTTTCCCCTTATACATAATACCACAAAAATGAGTGTGTCGGTGGCTGTAGTAGACTTTAGAACTTGGCCTTGCATATCTTTTCGAGACCATTATAATGAGCATTACACTGAGGTAACTTGGTGTGATCGGTGCAGCTAGTATATAAGGCAATTTTAGGATTAAACCCAAATAGCCCATATATGTATTGTGTATATTGACTGTTCACATCGATTAGTCAATCCCCCTATTAAACCCTTTTTGTTGTACTCACCATTAGTGCAGATACCCCTAGATACACCCTTCAGAGCCATCCCTTTCATTTTGTTCACCCAATATATGTTGTTTCACTGCACCTATCGCCTAGCCTACCCTGTAGTTTCCTTATGTCCATGGTCCGGGCGCTGTTGGTTAATTTTGGTTCCACTAGTGAAAGTAGCGGGTTTTGAATAAAGGATTTTGGAAGAAAATCAGGTTTAGATGATAGTTGATCTCAAGTGGGGGGGATACTTTTTATGTTCGTATCGTTTATCCATGTATACCTTGTCTTGCATCAAAAAAAAAGAGTGAAGCATGCAAGCAAGTGTTTTGTCTATAATTAGTGTTTTCGCCTTGTTCAACTGGCGCAAATTTTTACAAATCCGTTTTGTCTTACGGATAAAATTAGAAACCCGAACATTTCTATCTCGCCTTTTAAATTTTAATCAATATTCGTACAATGGGGACATTGTACATTTCAAGTGGGGGGATGGGAGATAGAAATGGCCGATTTTTTATAGAAATATGTGCTAAATTGACCCAAATTTTAAAAACTTTTATATAGCACATTCTTTTTTCATTGATGATGAAGGCCGAGTTAATGCATCTTATTTGCCTAGATTATGGAGTTTATGAGGCACCACATTACATTTCTTATGCATTAACTCGTGTATTGGATTATTGAAGGCCCCTTGACTCTTGACCCTTGATTTTTGCTATGGGATTGAATGCGACTAGTGGTGGGGCGACTGTGGACTTAGGAATCTATTTTTTTTGTGTCTTTTTGTTTACACCCATTAAAATTTTCCCATGCCTTATCCTACCCTTAGTCATGAATCGAGCTTAGGTGAGAAAGCGAGCAATCATTGGTGTCTTGGCCATGGATTTGGTCATGTATCATTGGTTTTGTCCACCTCGCCGTAGCTTGTTAGTAATGACAAAATAACCCCATAAGCCTATGTTGTGTCAACCCATTGCCTTTTAGAATAGCTGCATCTATAGACTCTAGTGGTGGAGATTAGTATCTTTGCCAAGCCTATGATAGAATACTCGCCATGACTGAGCATTTGAGTGATCACCCCTAATATAAACACGTGAATTATGAGAGAGAGTGTGATTTCAATTCCCTTTTCGTGAGGTGCTCGGTTTGGAATTTTCTAGCTTAGGTGATTTTTAGACTCATAACTTCCAATTAATCCTGGGAGATATCTTTTAAGAATTATTTAAAGGGTCTACTTGAGGACAAGTAGGATTCAAGTGGGGGGATATTTGATAACATCAAATTAGCTTGATCTTTTATGTATCAAATTCCCGTGTTTATGGCCTCATTTGCATTAATATGGTACTTAATTCTTTCATATTCGTTCATATTTGCATTTCAGGATAAATGAGGCGTTGGAGCGGAAAAGAAGTGATTAAAGGCCAAATATATGATTTACGAGGGCCTTTGGATTTTATGTGAAGATTACGCCGTAACTAGCTAATGAGGTTACGGCATAAATATGAGCTTTGAAGGATATGGCGTAACAAATTCTTATGGTTATGTCGTAATTATTATCTTGAAGGTTACGGCGTAACATGGCAATTTAGTTACGCCGTAGAGATTATTTCGGAGGGATAAGTATGAGATGAAGAAGGATTACGGCGTAACTCGGATAATTAGTTACGCCGTAATTAATTACTTGGGCGCAAAGTTTCGAGGTCCAGGGATTAGAAGCGGCAAGTTAATATTTATTCACTTTGAGGACCAAGTTTAAATATATCAAGAACGACGAGGGGCTGAAACCGTAAGTATTATTAAGGCTTTTGGACTTAATTTGAATCAACGCGCTACTTCAGGGGCCAAAAGTAACATCAAGACCATTTAAGTTTCATAAACATAGTATGACATGAAAAGTACGAAACTTAACACTTACGGCGTAATTATTTATTTTAGTTACGGCGTAACTTTTGTTATGACGTAACTAATAAATTTAATTATACCGTAACCATGACGAGGCCTATAAATACAACCCTAAATCTGCATTTTTCAGCATCTCTCTTCACCCCTCTCCTAGGGGTCGATTAGGGCACCATTCCATGGTATTTTCCAGCAGTTCGAAGCCAGTTTTGAAGGAAGAATTCACTCGCAATCATCATCATTATTAGCTCTACATCAAGTAACTTGTATCAAACATTATGTTCAATTCAATTCATAATTTATTCATTATTGTTGGTATGATTTACTATATGTTTGGCTAAGCACCCTGGTGCTGGCCTAGTTATGATTCCTTAATTGTTTTGTTTGCGTTTATTTTACTTCCACATAATTATTTCTAAGTGTATGCATGCATAGTTTATTGGTAGCCACCCTTGGTTCGGTAGTTTTGAATGGCGGTAGAGGCCAATTGCCTAGGAGATATGACCAACTGACCCTAGGTGAGCGGACTGAGACGGGAATGGTAAGATATGACCAACTGACGACCCTTTCTACTTGTGCGATTTGACCAACTGATCACCTATCGTTTGGATGAACTTAAGAATTAGGGGGTGAGTGTCTAAGTTCCTAACGGCCGGGCACTCACTATTATAAATCTAGCATGTAGCGGTACTTAATGACTCGGCTTAGGGGACCAAGAACAACAGGACTTATGACGGTGCGCCTGATTTCTCCTGTGGTGGCATCTTTGCTGATAGGTTAGGGTGAATTGACCAAATGATGTCCTCTCGACTTTGACCCCACCTGAAGTAATTGGAAGTAAGTAGACGTAGACATTACTAGCTAGGAAGATTAACTAGGTTAGCACCACTCTCCTTCATTAATCACATCTCTTGCCTTTATCTGCTTTCTTGTCTTATTAGTTAATTTATTATTTCTATATCAAAACCATCTTAAAATCGTGACATAGACTTAAGTTAATTTCCGATCCTCGTAGCTCTTGGGACGACCTCGATTTTACCGAATACTACACTACACACGACCGGGTACACTGCCCGTTAGTGCATTAGGGTAGACCATACGTATAACGAGTAATTACAAATATTAAAACCTGGTCAGTAAAACCTGCATCATAACACAAGTACATCCACTACTTCCACTACTTTGTCCTTTCTTGTCTCTTTGTCTCAATAGACAAATCGCTTCTTTGACAAACTGCTTCACAAAATAGGACAACCCGCTTAAAAACTGAGACAACCCGCTTCAGAGAACTTTCACCCGAGAGACAAACCGCTTGATTTGCTAGTCAAACCGCTTCCAAGAAAACACTCCGAAGGACAAACCGCTTCGTAGCAACTTTCAAAAACTAAGCTTTTCTATCTAAAAACAGTCCAACCATGATGATTCAAGCCTTCCAAACCAAAACTTAAACACTTATGATGATTCTAAACATAAAAGTACTATCAAAATTCAAACTTCAGCACTAAAAATGATATAAATGATGAAAACAAGCACCAAACTCATTCAAACCCAAAAAAAACTATGAAAACCACTAGAAATCCAAGAACATGAAAGATTGATGATCAAACCATGGCTCTTGTACCAATTGTTACATATTGGTTTTCACAATCACACAAACAAGCACAATAAGGGTCGAATGGTTTGTAGTTTTAGAGAGAGAAAGTGGAAGAGAGTTGGGAACTTTAGTGAGACAAAGAAAAATGAATTATGAAAGCTCCAACCCTTTTTCTTTCTAGGAAAAGGTTTTTATAGGTTCATACATGACACGCCTCCTACGGGCTGTGGATCAGGCATATAGTGGGTAAAGTCCCGTCCGTCCTCCACGGTGTTACTTAACAAATTTCTTACTAACACTAAATGACTACGACTACGAGCTCTCTAATGAATACATATACTTGAGATGACCGACTGTTTAACTACCGGATTTTCTAAATCCTAACATAAAGGAGTAACATACCTTTTTCTATATTTTCTTGGATAGTTTCTTAAAACCGTTTTCCAGAAATAATTCATAGGCCTTTGATATACCTGTAAACTTTTTGACAAAGTATTTTGATAGATCATTTTTTTGTGTCAACTTCGATCTTTCCTTTGATAGAGAATAGTTTTCTAAGTTCCATATCATGAAGATTCTTAGAGAAATAATTATTATAAGTTTCTAATAATTAGTAGATATGCATATTAAAAATATTATCAATACTATCAATATCTTAATTGTAAATTTTATCACTCTTTTATAAAAATAGATTTATCATTAGTTTTTATAAAGGTTTTCCTTCTTTGTAGTTTTCAAATATTTACTCATCGTCTCAAGTCTTTAAAGTACAATATACTTTAAGAAACTTGCTTACATAGCTTTGTTGCCAATTGTAGAAAACTAGAAAGGGGGATAGAATAATTTTACCAATTAAAACTACGTTTTAAAACATATAGATTGACTTATGTCAATCCATTTGATATTTGGATATTGATAGTTAGATATGAAGAAGATGTTAGAGTAAAGAAAGATAAAACTGTGACACGAGTATTTATAGTGGTTTGCCAACAATGTCATCTTCCATGCCCTACTCCACTCCTCGAGTACCCAACTAGAGAGTTCGTAAATACCAAATCCACCAGCTCCTTATCTTGGTGGAGAATCCTTCACAACGTCGCTTACACTTTATCCGGTACAAAGCTAAATAGGATTTCTAGATCGAGGTAGAACCAACCTAACGTCGCTTACACTTTATCCAGTACAAAGGTAGATACCGAGTTCCTTTACAATGGAGGAAACCAAACAAAACCAATTAACACAACCCGTCTATTACATACTAAGATGAATCAACTACAAGAGTCACTTTAGTGATCTTGTGATGATGAAAAATTCTAGAAACTCTTCTCTTCGAGTATGAAAGTCCTCTATATGAAGTTTGTGATCTCGCCTTCTAAGAAGAACCTAGAGAATCACTAAAAGAAAAAGCTGCACGGATGATCCTTGGATCTGAGTTTAGAGAGATAAGAGTATAGAGGAAATATGTATATTAAAGGGGTTAGGATAAATGAAGAAATGGCTCACTATTTATAGGAAAAACAAGTCTCTTACCTGCCGGATCCTTCCCAAAAGGGATCCGGCTAGTGTAACTTAAGGGATCCAGCATACTGGGTTAAGTATTTTGGGTTACAATTTAGGGTTATGGGTCATGGGTCATGACTACCTAACATGATGTCATGCATGATGTAATACATATTTTGGTTCATGGGTTATAGACTTTGGGTCATGGGTACCCAACATGATGTCATGCATGATGCAAAGATCATGGGCCATGGACTTTGGGTCATGGGTCATGGGTTTTTGGGTTTTGGGTTAAGAATACCCAATTCATTTACTTACATATTTATGTATCTAGTTTTAACTTATGTCTTATAAAATGTATTTACCAAAACTTACATGTAAGTGTTTTATAAAAATATTTTTACTTTATGTAAACTATTTTACTATATGTGTTTGATGGTTTATTTAATTAGCAAAATGAGTTAGTAAACTATTGGCTCGAAAACTTGCGTATTTTATTTTTCTTGTTAAAATGATTTTACGATTGTTATCAACAAAATATAGAAAGATAGTAAAATATAAATAAATTTTTTTATGATTTATTTGTATTAACACACTAGATTCTTTAATTTCATAAGGTTTATATGCAAATGAGCGCCTAGCATCTAACAAAAGTTAATATGTTGGAGTTGTAAGCTCGCGATCTACTATCTTTTATAGACATGAAACAATTAGCATGCTAGCAATATACAAGTAATTAACTAACATCATGGCAAGTGGAAATATTAGCAAATTGCATCAAAACAAGTTCACGTAGAAATTTTTGACAAGTAACATATAAAGCACTTAAAGGTTCATTAACATAAATGAAAAACTTATCTTAATTTTATGGGATGATTATTGTTTTATGACCAAGAGATAAAGACCCACCATTGATGTTTTGTCTACCAATGACCTTTCCTCAAAGATTACTTATGTACACCATCATTCAACAATCTTCTAGTACAAATCATGTGCTAGAATCAACTACTTTCGACAATCTACTAGGTCGGTTCAAGCTTATACCTAACAAACATATAACTCAAAAACATTGTACCAAATGGTTGTTGGGTCCATAGGTTTTAGAATCAAACACTCCCAAGTTAAACATCCTTAGGTCTTGAAGTAATTAGCCAAGTCTCTAAAGACCAAACCTTGAAAACATTGACCAAGGGTTTGATTGACAATTATTTCTGTTTTGAAATCTTGGTCCAAAGTTTTTTTTAGACGGATTAACATATCATCTAAATCATGACTACTCTTTTTAAATTTCAAAAAATTCAACGATTCTTCTTGAAGTTTAGATACATTTCATTTCACAGAGTCAACCTCGTGTGTAAGTTTTTCACAACTTAAGTAAGGTTCAACCACCTCTTTGGCTTAAACAATTTTATGTACCTCAAGTTCAAGTTCATTGATTTTGTTAATGAATCTTATTCTTTCTTGTTCTAAAATAGATTTGTATTTTAATAAGGACTCGTTTGTTTTAGAGATTTCAAAATTGATTTTAACAAGTTCATTATAGTTTTTTGTGATTCATTAACATTATTATCAAATTAAGAAGGGTTTAGATTTACCTCTCGCGAGTTAATAGCGATTAGACATGTTGCGTCGTTCTTCACTTGATCACCGTCTTCACTATCACTCCAAGCTCCACCAATTAATGCCTTTTTTCTCCCTCGACTTCGAACAGTCATCAATGATGTGGTTCTTGCTACTGCAACCATAACAACTATGTTCTCGTCTAGAACTTCCAACACCTTTGTTCCTATCACCATGAACTCTATCAAACTTATTACCCTTCTTGAAGAACTTCCAAATGTACTTTACCATCTAGTTGATTTTTCTTCGTCTTCAACGTCTTTAATCAATTACCACTCGACAATCACTATCATCACTATTTTGATCCCTAGTGACCTTAGCCCTGAGAGCTAACGACTTAACCTTCTCCTTTTTATCCTCATAAAGAACATTGTCATTTTCTAAGATCATTTCAGACACCTTGAGGTTACTGATTAGCTCGTCAATAGGAAGGTCTGCCAAATCTTTGGCTTATTTAATTGTTGTCACCTTAGGCCGCCACTTCACCAGAAGAGCTCGAAGAAACTTCCTCACATGATTCTTGTTACTGTTGATTTGATCTAAAGATTCAAAGCTTGTAACAATAGCATTGAACTATGAGTAACCACTATAGATGGTTTCTTCATCCTCGATTGTAAACTCCCCATATTGTTCAATGAGAAGATCAACTTTACAATCTTTGACTTGTGAGTTACCTTGATGAGTGATTATAATTGTATGCCAAATCTCCTTGGCGGTTTTACACATAAAAATACGCTCATACTCATTACGTGGCAAGGCGTTGTAAAGAGTCATCTTGGTTTCTTTATTTTTGCCAAGTTTCCCTTTTTCATCATCTTTTAACTCCAAGAATGGTTTCTCAACTTCCAACTTTGTTTCCGGATCCACTATCATGAAAACAAAGTCACCATTTTTAATAAATTCCCGCAAGTCAATATCCTTAGACTTAACATAAGTCTCAAATTGGTTTTTCTAAAAACAAAAACCAGTAGGTTCTAGCAAAGGTGGTCTTAGCATATAACAACCCTCTACATAGTTCTCTTGAGCCATAGATCTATACTCAACTTTTCCAAAAATTGACATAGGATTTTAAATTTTTTGGAAAAGAAGTTTTTTATTTATAATGCCTTCTCGGGAAGGTTTTAACGCTCAAAAACTTGAGTATCCTGCTCTGATATCAGTTGTAGAACCGTAAGGGGTGAATACGGTCTTTTCGGCTTCTTCGAAGTTTTGAGACTTCAAGCCTCAAACATCAACAAGTGGTTATACAACAATAATCACAACCATAAGCATAATCAAACTATATAAAGCATGTAAATAGATACCACAATATAGACTATTTCGGGATGGGGGGTTTATACAATCCGTACATCCAATTGCGAATCCATGACACGATATTATTATACTAGTATAATCCTTTCGATGGACTACAAATGCTCACAAGTTCGCTCCACCGATATGCACTAACAGCGGCGCTCATAAAAGAGAGCTAATCTCAATGGTATTCTACCATCGAAAACCACCCAAAAGAATCTCGCGATTCAACTTACCACTAAGACCACAAAGAACTTCCTCCAAAAGTATCAAACCCCAACTAGATCTCCACTGATCTAGGTTTGGACACCAAGACACAAGACTTCCCTTACAAACAAACTGAATGAAGAAGTGTTATATGTTTAAATCAAGCCATAACCTAACCTAAAGACTTGATTCTAATAGAAAGGATATAGAGAAGAAGACCGTCGACACATTCCACAAGAGTGGATTAGGTTCTTGTGAATCTACCCTTGTGAAGATTGTGTTCTTTTTAAAGATGATAAGAGAGAAAGATTAAGAACACAATGTAGACTTAGAGGATAGAGAGAAAGAATGAATGGCAAGGGGTGAGGAATACAATAGGTAAGGTGGGGTATCTTTTAGCAAAATTCCCAAACTTGTGAAAAATCATTACGAGGTTGGCGCGCTGGCTTCGTACTGGATCGTGACCAGCGCACCAGTATCCCGTAAGGATCTTTCTTGGGAGTTTGGCCTATAACTACCCGACCTTACTAAACACCCAATTGTACTTCATATTTTGACCTTTCCATTATTCATAATCAAGGTCAATCAACTCAAATAGCCATTTGATAAAATCACTTGTGAAGTGTTTAAAAGATTGTTTGAGGTGATTATCCAATTACCAAAGAAAGAAAGAAGGGATAATTCTTGGAAAGGAAATGTGGATGTTGTTAGATAAGAGAGAGAGAGAGAGGGAATATTTGAATCAAATTCAAATTGTAGAGGCTGTTAGAATATAACCATATTTGGGTTAAGTGAATGAATGTGAATATGTGGAGGAGAATGTTTTGATGTGAGAGAAGAAAGGAATATTGGAATGTTGGGAGACAAGAGGTACAATCGAGTACATTGTGTGTAATGGAATTATAAATGAATGTTGGGGATGAGATTTAGGAGGATTTTGAAATGGTTTTAAGATTTATTGGTGAGGAGGTTAATCAAATATTGATTAAGGATTAATCATATTGTCGTAAAGAAAAAAATAATTAGACTTTAATGATTATGAAATATGTTTGGGAATAGAAATCAAAGGATAATCATAAATTCAAATAACCCAAAATCAAGTATTCACAATATCATAATTCGTTATTAACCAAGACTTTGACGTAATCAATAATCATCTTTATGCAAACAAGTTAAGTGATTTCCATCACAAGTAAAGCATATCCCATAACGGGAAAGGATGTGTTTACGAAAAAAGACCTTTGACTTTGTTTCACCAATAAGAGAGTAAACATGTTACGAGATTAGAGAAGACGTACGCATGGATTATGGTCATATGAATACTTTCACTTGATGTTATGTGAAAAGTATGAGTCTCCTAGGTTTGTAAAAGCCTTGGATAGAGGCGTTTGATAAAATAGTTGAGCGGGCGTTTTGTCAAAAATGTAAGGTCGTGATTTTGAATCCCTCTAAATCCAAAACTCGTTTCGAGTGTTCTTAATAACTATATTATCATATTCATACATGTAATTAAAGATTCACATTTTTCGGATAAGGGAGAAGCCACTTTTCAAAAACCGAGGTCCCAAACTCCGAGGCTGGCGCACTGGCCACACGCTGGAGTGCCGGTAGCGCGCCATACTCAGTTTTGGGTGGGGTTTTTTTTTGGTTAACTTTTATGGTTTTATTTGTTTGCTAAGGTTTATTTGTCATCATTAAAACATAAAGGAGACCTAATCAATGTTGCACCAACACCTTATTTGAGTTTTAGTTCACTAATTTTAATCCTTACTATTTACCACTGATTTCTAGGAAAACATCTCTTAGTATAAGTTTATTTTTTAGCTTTCCTTTAGATAACATAGTTGTGTTAGCTTAAAAATTTTATACAAAACCAAAAAAAATAATAATAACAATAAATAAAAATAAATAAAAAAATAAAAAAATAATAAAAAAAAATATAAAAAAAAAAATATTTTGTTATAACTAAGCATCAAACAAAACTTAGCCGACGTATCTCAAATTCACCACTCCTTCGAAATAGTACTCGGGAGATCAATACTTGCCAAGATACTTTAGTATTAAGGTTTGCATTTATCCTACCATTTTTATAAATAATCTTTTGATCAAAAAACGACTCTTTCAAGGAACATGCTCTTTCGACAAGGTATTACCATTATACAAAACAATTATGTGCTTTCTGAGCATTCTTGAGATTACAAGGGTTTTCGTAGCCTATAGCCATTTTTTGTGTCGTTTGGTAAAATGAATCTGGTTTTTTAGTTAGCATGTGTATTGTTTGAATCGAATGCCCTGTTTTGACTGAATTATTTTCCATTTCTTTGATTTTGTTTGTTGACTCTATGTTTTCATCAAGAAGTTTATCTTCACTTTTTGCGAAGTCCTTTTTCAATTTGTCCCTTTCTTTTTCAAGATCGGTACAAATCGATGTTTGTTTTGAAAGTTGACTTTTAAGATCAGAAATTTATTCTTTTAAAGTTTAGGTGGTTTTGTTCGAGCTGACGTAAAGTTCGTCAAATTTATGAATCAAATTTCTTTTTTTAATAACCGAATCTCTGTAACCAATTTCAATTTATGACTCGCGTTGTTTATTTTTTCGAAAATCCTTTTAATTTTCCTTGTAACTCTCAAGCTCAGCGGTTAGTTTCTCATGTGTAGTCTTTATTTCACGATTGAGCGTGTTGCATTTCTCAATCTCTATACCACAATTATTAATTAATGATTCAAAGAAGGCATGCACTTCCTCATTAGTATCAGTTTGTTGTTCCACTTCTCCTCTAGTAGGACACATTTCAGGAGCATCAGAAACGATATTTTTATGATTCTGCTCATCCACAATTGTGTCATTAGTGGATTCGGGTAGCTAAGAATGATGTTCTTCATGAACAAACATACTTAATAAATCATTAGTATAACATGTGTTATATTGTGGTACCTTAAACGATGCAACTATGTTGTAGACTGGAGCAGCATCAGCTTCAATATCAGGACTAGTTTGCTGGAGTTTTTCCATGAAGATGCAATTTGTGTTGATCTCATCTGCAATTGTAACACCGTATCTGATTTGCATTGTTCCAATTTCCATTGTTCCCAACTACTTGTGCAACAACTATCCAAGTCGGATTCTCGATCGTTTGATTTCCAACATTCTATCCCATCTAATTTTGCCCTGCATTATGTCTCTGCTGATGCCCCATATGAAAATCTATAGCATAACCTTGCTAATTCCCAGCTCTTCCAACCATTTTTCCTCCTTGACCCATGTTCAAACCCAGCTGTGCAATCTGCTTGTTGCGAGTGTTCGATGAAATCATTTGGTTGTTGTTGGTAGGTGAAGAGTAACGCATATTAAATGATTTAGTCAAGTAAGCAAAATCTTGCATTCTGGCATCATTAGCCTCTGATTGATCTTTAATGTTTTCAGGTATTTGGAACTATGGGAGTTCATGTTGTTATGGGATTACTTGTTATTTTTGTTTCATGCAGTTGTGATTAGATGAAGACGGTTGTTGTGGTGTGTACACTGGAAACAGAATGGTAGCAACAAGCACTAATGGATCTTGAGTCTTGGCAAGTCTTTTAGCTCTAATATTATTTGCCTCCACTTGGTTTTGTTTCAAAAAATCATACACTTGATCATAGTTAACTTTGTGCAAGTTCTTTGTCAGATGAACGATGGTGACATATCTACCCCCTTTTGGTTGTAGGTTGTTCAGGAACTTGATGTTGTTAGAAATGGTATTTTGAGTCAGCTTGTTTCTTGCTAAGTCACCTTAAAAAACCTGTGGTAGTATGATTCAATTGATGCTCCCGAAATAGATGTGAATTTTTCTAGCTCATTCATCAGCCTTGTCTCTAAATCTTGTTTCCTGATGTTTGTTCTATGCATCAACCTTTTAAATCTTTCCAGACTGCATGAGAATTTTCACAACTATCTAAAGTTGTAAAGATTTTAGGTGGTAATCCAAGTAGAACTAAGTGCATTGCAAGATCATCAATCTCAATCTTATTCTTGTCATCTTCTGTCAATTCTTCTACTTGTTCTCTGTAGAAATGAGCTACTAGGGGTGTTACGTTTGGATCACCAGGGTCTCTGATTTGTCATGGTTGAAATGGTCCATCCAAAATGGTTTTCAATAGAAGATTTTTGTTTGTTTTGATCTTAAGATAGCGAATCATACAACTTTACCATTGGACATATCTACCTTTGGATAACACGGGAGAATGTATTTTCAACGCTAGCTGCACAAATGTCTTATTGATTCGCCATTGTTGAAATGTGAGTTTGTGATACTGGATCAATGATCTGTTGTTGGTTTGTGAAAGTTCTTGTTAAAATTTATCGATATAAGAAGTTCTTGAAATCTTTAAATTAGTCGATATTTTTGAAGTTCTCGATTGTTTTAAGTTTCTAGAAAATTTTACTTTCAGGTTGGTAGGTTTCTTTTTCACAAAAGTGCAATAATTACTCAAAACTTCATAAGTGTTTGAAATGATTTAAGTTCTCGTAATTGTTAAATTTCTCGTAAGGTATGAGATTCTTGAAAATTTGAAGTTTCGCGAAAGTACAAGGTTCTCATAAATGCAAGGTTCTTGAAAGGTAGGGTTCTCGAAAATTCACGATTCTCGTAAAGGTCAAAAGTTCTCGAAAGGGGCTTTTACAAGACGATAAGTTATGTGCCTAACAAATCACAAAATTAGTCAAAAAATCCTAAAATTTCTCAAAATTTAGGTTTTTCTCAAAACCGTGTGCACAGTTAGTTGATACTTAAATACAACCAAAGTTCTCGAAATCCACACAAGATTACCCGAAAAAAATTCTTGATTTTTTTATCAAAATACCTAAAGTTCTCGAAATGCCACGTCACCTAGGTAGTGGAGTCTCAACAACTAGAACTGCCATGTCAGTTTCTAGAAACTTTGAAAATTTCGAAATCTTTTGAAATACAAGATTTTCAAGAAAAAAATTACTAGCTTTTCTTTCACGAAACTCTAAAAATGCTCACTTTTGTGTTTGTTTTACGGTTTTTCATAGATAGATGACTAGGTAATCAATAAAACTAACATAAAAATCAAAGCTTTATCAAATCTACCCGTAAAAACTACCTATGATCTTATGAAAGTTCTTGAAATACCCATATAGTACTTAATGACTAAAAAACTAACCAAAATGCGAAATTAACCTAACAAACTGACCAATAACTATCATATGGCTCTGATACCAGTTATTGGTACTCAAATATAACCTAAACACGCTTCAACCATGGTGAAATACTCTAGAGAGAGAGAGAGTAGAGAGCGAGAGGTGGTGATGAACTATTATGTCACACCCTGCCGAAGGCAGAAACGCGGGGTGCGACAAAATCAATATACATAGCAAAAGAGATATAGTACAATACCATAATTAAATTTAAGGAAATAGTATGACATTACAATATTGTTCTAGCCGACCTTGGTAACTGAAACATAAGGTTTGGTTTTCAAAAGATAACATTTTACTACATAACGACCAAGGATGACTCGTCATAAAATATGCTTACTGACGATCACCTGAAATGCATGAGAAAATAGGTCAAGTATGAAAATAGTTGGTGAGTACACAGGTTTTATATAGTACAAAACCCATTTTTGAGAAAATCTTTATGGCAGATGTCCTGTCAACCCATCGTATTACAAGTCCTAGTCGTACAAGACTTGTAGCATGCAATTTCACATACATTTCCATAATAAAAGTAGTATGCCTGGTAGTTAATACACATATGGTCATATCAGTTTATAATAATAATGCCTTGTATATAATAAAGTATGCAGAAATGTCTCAAAAATAAATAATATGCATTATGTGGGCAGGGGAACGAGAGGTTAGCTGACCTCTAATAGCGCTATCCATACTACCTACTGCTCCGCACAAGGGAGCCGTACGAACGGTACATATAAATTGGAGTGTGAATGGAAAACCAATCAGGGACCAACAATGCGAAGGTACAAACAGTACATCATAACAAGTATTATATACCATAAAACCAAGACTGCTCCGAACAGGGGAGACTTTAAATCTTAGTGCGAACGGTACATCATAAATTCAAAAAAAGTCTTAAGTTCAAAATATATATCCTAAAGTTCATAATCAAATTTAGAGAGTTCAAGTGAAAATATAAGTCGTTAATTCAAAGTGTACCAAAGATTCATAATAAGTCATAGGTTCAAACAAAATACAAGTCATAAGTTCTTGATAAAGAAAATGGTTTTGTTTAAGTATAGTTTCATGCATTTCACCCCAAATAAGTAAAGTGGTAAAAAGGGGAACTGTGAATACTCACCTCAAGTAAAGCAGTCTGAATATAGTAGAGTCAAATAGCATAAGTGTGCAGTACCGACACACGACAAAGGATGTGATGTCGATTGAAGATGAATACAAGAAAACTAAGAAACCAAATACAAATCCATCCAAATCCGAATCCAAGTGAGACCCGAGCCAAATCTTCACAACAACCCTTAGAAACTTTTCTTGGTGATAAGATTTTGGTGTGGCCTCTCCTTGTGGCTGAAATCGGTTTATATAGAGGAAGAAGAAGAAACTTTGACCTCCACTTTCTTGACTTCGATTAGGGAGAGAACCTTTCTTGGCAAACCTCACTTTCCTTCACTGTTTTCAAGTTTTTCATGTAAGATTCCTTAGGAGGAGGGATCCGAGAATGGAAGATAAAAATGATGGTTCAAAAGTTGACTTGGAAAGCAGATGAAAAAACCTCCAAGTTTGGATATGTGTTTTGGGAGAAAACAAAAATAAAGGAAAAGAGGTGGGCGGCTAGGAGTAGTTTAGGATTAGATAAGGTTTTCTTATTATTATTAATACATTATTTAATGTACCCCGTGTTCCGTTGTGCCGCAATACAGACACAGCATTTTGTCTCGACAAAATGCTCTAAATATATTTTCGGCAATGTTTTTATAAGCGTTAAATAGAAATAAAAGTTATTAGCTCAAATTAATAATTATTTTTTTAAGTCACTATTAATGCCATGTAGGTACGCGTGCAGCCTCGTTTCTCGACATAACCTCTCGCTTTTGAGTTATAATAAGTAAACGTCGGAAAATAAATAATTCGCATCTTCTAATAAAACTAAATAATAGTACTATATAATAGTGTGAAAATTACGGGTTGTTATATGTATTAAGAAAACACATAATTACACACTTTCACACAAGTCATTCACACACCACACAAACTAGAGCATTTGTCTGGTATATAGTTTACATGCCCCATGTTAGGCTTAGCGGGCTTAGGTTTTACTCTTGGACTTGGGCTTACACATATAAAAGGCTAGTTTGACTAACCTAATAGCATATTAGCTTATCCAAGTCCCTTAAGCCTGATACTAGACATTTTCTATCATACATAAAAGGTCTCTATTAGTGGAATGACCATCACTTTTATGATCCTGACAAGGAACAGTGTCAGTTTCAATGTCTGAGCTAGATTCCTGGAGTTTTGCAATGAAGATGTAGTTCGCATTCAGTTCCTCTTCTTCTTCATCAGTTGCTTTAGCCAGAAAATCATACTCTTCTGCATTCAAGAGTATCCCAGATTACTCTTTCTTAGCCAATAACAACTTCTGAGTCAAATAACTCGAATCCCTTTTCTTGGCTTTGCAATGCAGTTCCTTGAATAATGACCTAACTCTCTGCAGTTGTAACACCTTATCTGATTAGCTTTGTTCCCATTTCCATTATTACCAATCAATTGAGCAACAACATTCCTATTCGGATTCCCAACAGTATGATTCCCAACATTCTGACCCATCTAATTCTGCCTTGTCAGATTTCCCATATTCATATGAGTAACATATCATGTTGATTCCCAATATCAACTCCAACCATTTGTCCTTCTCGACCCATATTCATACCCGGCTGAGCAATCTGCTTGTTACGAGTTTTTGGTAAAATCCTTTGGTTGTTATTTGTTGGTGTTGAGAAACGCATGTTAAAAGCTTTAGTCATATAGGCAAATGCTTTGTTCATAGCATACCTAGGATTTGATTCATCGTCAGTGTTCTCGAGGACGGGTAGTTGTGGGATTGGTGGTTGTTTTGGGATTTGTTGCACATAGTTGGTATTGGATGATGATGGCTGCTATGGTGTTTACTGATAATGGAGTTGGTGTGTTAGAAACAAGAGCTAAAGGATCATGTGAATTAGCAATCTTCTTTGCCCTGATCTCATTTGCTTCATTATGATTATGCTTCAAAAAGTCGTAAAGCTGATCATAGTTCACCTCATCTTCTTTGTTTGATTCACGATTGTGACATATCATGTTCATTCGGGCTAGATATGGTTTAAGAACTTGATGTTTGGCACAATGGTCTTTGGTGTTAGTTTGTTTCTTTCCAAGTCATTCATTAACTTATTATATTTGGTAATACGACTTAATTGACTCTCGTGGGTAGATGTAAACTTATCATACTCATATAGAAGGTTAGTTTTACTCATATAGAAGGTTAGTTTCAATCTCCTGCTTCCCAATGTTAGTTCCTTGCATCATCCTTTTTACCCTGTTCCATATTGCCTGAGCACTTTCACAGCTATCCACAGCTTCATAGATCCTGACCAGCAATCCTAACAGTAGTAGGTTAATGGCATTGTCATCTGCTTCAACGAGTTTCATTTTAGCTTCACTCAGATCATTTTCGGTCTGTAGACAGATAAAAGGCGGTAGTAGGGGTGTAAAATTTGGATCGCCAGGGTCTTCGATTTCCCATAATTGATAGGGACCTTTCAAAATGGAATTAACCATGAGGGAACCTTGTGGTTAGCTCTTGAGATAATGAATCATAAGTTTTGACCACTGAATGTATCCACCCTTAGACAACATGGGAGGACGATTTTCAGAAAAGGCAGGATAAATGTCTTGTTGAGTCGCTATTGATGATGTGTGAAGATATGATGAGGGATCAATGATTTGATATGGGTTTGTAATTGATTAAGTTCAAAAAATTCTTGGTGTTGACCTTTTGACCAAAATTTCTCGATGTTTGACCAAAAGTTTCGGTGAATCACAAAGTACCCGGTACTAAAGTTCTCAGTGGTTTCGGTGGTTTATTTTTTAATTTTTAAAATTCTCGGTGAAGTTAACTTTTCTCGGTGTGTTTAGTTCTCGATGCCTAAACTTGAAACAAGTTCTCTCTGTTTACAAGATATTTCTTGGTAAAAATTCTCGGTATTGACTTTTTCTGGGTTTTAAGATCCTTGTCTAAGAAAGTAAAAAGTTCTTGGTGAAATCCCAAAAGTTTCTTGGTGAACAAATTCTCGGTGCCATGTAAGACTATACTGGATGTTTAATACTATCGATAAAAAGTTCTCGGTTCCCCTAAAGTTCTTGGTGAAAGTTATAGATGCCACATCACGAGATAAAAAGTTCTCGGTTCCCCTATACAGTTCTCGGTCTAGACTTGGTTTGGTATTATGGACTACTTTGCAACTCTATTACATGTTATAAATATTTTAAGGTTCGTATTCTATGAATGACCAACATTTTATGCTCTAAGAGAGCGTTTAATTTTCATTTAATGAGTGAGCACAAACATTCATTTTCTCTTAATGATAAGGTCCATAAAACTTTTTCCTCTTCATTAAAAGACTAAAATAGATATCCTTATAAATCACTTAATTTAAGAAACATGCCCCAAGAAACATTATAGTTTTTTTCTAAACTTATCGTTAAAAAAGATATTTGCCATGTTTTGTAAGATATCTAGAGATCAATTTTGGTTGACCGACGATAAAATGACAATGATTTTTTAGAATTTTTTTACCCCGCTCATGTTACATTTAAATAAGTTTGTAATTAACAACACATGTTACTTTTCACTTTTCAACGACATATTTTATTGCCAAAAGATAATATTAATTATGTGAGAGATGTTCCCAATATGGTTTATTCCATAAATATTCCAATTTTAGATCGACCTCTTAATTAATCCATGTTCCCAATTTTTAATAATAGCATATTTTTCATATAATATAGAATCACTCATTTCAGACAAAGTCAATATTATACATTTATATACAGCTCACATAAAACTAGTGGTGTGTTCCTCTATATTACAATCCCGAACGCGAATCGCAAACGTGAATCACGATATGCTGTTTTGGTTTGTGTTGATACAAATGAAATTTACTATAAACGTAAAGACAATATAGTAAAACATTTATAAATTAAGACTCGTTAAAATAATACAATAATAATTTTTTTGAAACCTCAGTGTATATATGTTGGTCCCAACGAAGTTATAAATTAATAATTACTAAAAAAATTTATATAAGGGATAGCTTGGCTATAATTTTTGTAGACAATTAGCTACAATCTCTCATATAAAATACACAACCAATGAATCAGGGTCCTACAGAAAATAATCATGACCCACAAAAAAAATCAGAGACTCACATTTATACACATATAATTGTAGTCAATTGGCTACAAAAAATTGTAGCTAATATATTCTCATATATATATATTTATATTTATGTATATATATATATATATATATATATATATATATATATATATATATATATATATATAATCTAGATCAAATAAGATCATACTTAAAGTTGTTAAAATGAGATCGAACTAAAATTTGACAAGAGATACTCTCCTTACAATAAAAATAATTTTTTTATTTACTACAACTAAAATTGTTAAGGTTTCAATAGATTTCTTTTTAAAATTTACGAAACCTAGGTGATACATTTTGATTAGAAGTTTAATGTGTACCAGGTTTTTATATGTATATCAGGTTTTGGAATATTTATTAGTGTAATGTGTATGAGGTGTATCACTAATCCAAATTCATGTATCATTTGGTTAGTAGTTGCTAAAATGTTAATTTGTATTAAAATATTATTTTTTTATGTATGATTGCTAAAATTTTTATTTATAAATGTTTTAGTGGTTTTTTAGATTTTATCTTATTTTTACAACTTTAAGTTTGATCTCACATTAACCCTCCCCTATATATATATATATATAGGGGCGGAGCCAGGAGCCAAAAATTTTTTCTTGAGGGGGTACACTTTGATAATTTTTAAAAACTACACTACAAATTGGTATTTAAGGCGGAAAAATTATTAAAAAATTCAGATAATTTAGAAAATTTACACTACAATTTTTTTTCAAGGGGGTCTCCTTAAATCCGCCCATATATATATATATATATATATATATATATATATATATATATATATATATATATATATATATATATTTGTGAAAGTTAATGTGAGATCAAACTTAAAGTTGTAAAAATAGGATCTTATATAAAAAACCACTAAAATATTTATAAATAACAATTTTAGCAATAATACACAAAAAAAAACTAATATTTTAATACAAATTAACATTTTAGCAACTAATAACTAAATGACACATGAGTTTGAATTAATAATACACCTGATACACATTACACTAATAAATATTCCAAAACCTGATACACATAACAAAACCTGATACACATTACACTTCTAATAAAAGTGTATCACCTAGGTTTCGTAAATTTTAAAAAAGAAATCTATCGAAACTTTAACAAATTTAGTTGTAGTTAATAAAAAATTTATTTTTGTTGTAAGGAGAGTGTCACTTGTCAAATTTTAGTTGGATCTCATTTTAACAACTTTAAGTTTGATCTTATTTGATATATATATATATATATATATATATATATATATATATATATATATATATATATATATATATATATATATATATATATATATATATATATATATATATATATATATATATATATATATATATATAGTTGGGATCAAATGAGAAGAAAAATTAAAATAAGAATTATAAGAAGAAACCACAACTACTCATTTTAGATGCATCTACAAAAATAGATGCATCACCCCTTAAAATTCTCCCTCCTATTTGAAATATGTGGTTAGAAATCCTTCTTATTCTTCTTATTTTAGTTTTTCTTCTTCCCGGATCTCTTCCCTATATATATATATATATATATACACATATATATATAGACAAGCGTTCAAATGAGAAGTCTATTTTTTGTGAGAACGCGAGAAGAGATCTGGACCGTTAAATCTCATCTTAATATCAATTTGGGCGGAATGGCATTTTTGTAATTTTTGGCCAAAAAATTAGAGGAGTCTAAGTGTATTATTCTCATTTACTTCCACCCACCAAAAAATATCCCTTTTTTTCTCTGGAGAAACCAAACACTCTTAAACACACAAACCTACTACACCTGTTCTTCATCTCCCTGGTTTTAATCATACATATGCTTCATCTCGCTGGTTATTAGCCGTCATCTCGATCATCTCTTTGCCGCCAATAATCTCCGGCGTTGACTTTAACGTTGACTTTTTAATTGATTGTTTTCCGATTCAATTGGGTATAAATTTCAACTTTTCAACAATTTTCTTTAGATAATTCGTTTGTTAATCATTTGAAACAATGTTATGTGGATTTGAATGCTAATATTGGTAATTATTTTCAACTAATGAATGTTTTTACCGGTTGTAGTTATAAAATTTGTGTTTAAACTTCTTATCTATTGCGTCACATGTCAAGATGTTATATGATGCTTTGTGTAATCGATTGATTGATTGTATGCGTAGACTAAGTGTTTGGCAAAATGCATAACTATGTTGTGGATTGCATGTGTAGACCAAGTGTTCGACGAAATGCCTTACTTAGTAATGTGTATTTTTGGCTAAACTTTTCATGGATATATGTGTAGACCAAGTGTTCGACGAAATGCCTTACTTAGTTATGTGTATTTTTGGTTCATATTTTGCCTTTTTTTAATTGAAATTTAATGTCTATATAGTTTTGAACTTAATGTATGGCGTTGATTTATATGTACTGTAACTTTTCGCATGTGAAGATTTTCATGTTAAGTTTTTATGTAGTTCAACGATCATATATGTTTCCTTTAGAGGAGATTATTTAGAGAATAGTGTACTCTAATGTTGATTTAGAGGCGATTTTTATGTTTAGAAACAATATCTTCACTTGTGAAGAAAGTCATCTAGGAACGAGTTAGTTATCTAGGAATGAGTTAGTTTGCGTAAAAGATAGATTATGAGAATAGCGTACTCTAATGTTGATTTAGATGCGATTATTTAAGTTTTGAAACAATATCTTCACTTGTGAAGAAAATCATCTAGAATTGAGTTAATTTGCGTAAAAGATAGATTATGAGAATAGTGTACTCTAGTGTTGATTTAGAGGCGATTATTTAAGTTTAGAAACAATATCTTCACTTGTGAAGAAAATCATCTAGGAATGAGTTAATTTGCGTAAAAGATAGATTATGAGAATAATGTGTACTCTCGTTTTGATTTAGAGGCGATTATTTAAGTTTAGAAACAATATCTTCACTTGTGAAGAAATTCATCTAGGAATGAGTTAGTTTGTGTAAAAGATAGATTATGAGAATAATGTGTACTCTCGTGTGGATTTAGAGGTGATTATTTAAGTTTAGAAACAATATCTTCACTTGTGAAGAAATTCATCTAGGAATGAGTTAGTTTGCTTAAAAGATATATTATGAGAATAATGTGTACTCTCGTGTTGATTTAGAGGCGATTATTTAAGTTTAGAAACAATATCTTCACTTGTGAAGAAAATCATATAAGATTGAGTTTAGAAGGCGATTATTTAAGTTTAAGAAAAAAATATCTTCACTTGTGAAGAAAATCATATAAGATTGAGTTTAGAGGCGATTATTTAAGTTTAAAAAAAAATATGTTCATTTGTGAAAAAAATCATATAAGATTGAGTTTAGAGGCGATTATTTAAGTTTAAAAAAAAATATCTTCACTTGTGAAGAAAATGATATAAGATTGAGTTTAGAGGCGATTATTTAAGTTTAAGAAAAAATATCTTCACTTGTGAAAGAAAATGATATAAGATTGAGTTTAGAGGCGATTATTTAAGTTTAAGAAAAAATATCTTCATTTGTGGAGAAAATCATTGAGTTTAGAGGAGATTATTTAAGTTTAAGAAAAAATATCTTCACTTGTGAAGAAAATTATATAAGATTGAGTTTAGAGAAAATATCTCGTGTGGAGTGTTGAGAGTTAAAAGACTTTATTTTGCCAATTGAAATTGCCAAATAATTCTTCTAATTATGCCAATGAGTGTAATAAGGAGCTTCAAATGGATGTGTTGGTAACGGGTTAAAACAGACAATTTATGTACTGAGTGAAACAGGTCAGGTGGACTGGGAACTTTGGATGACCCACAAACATTTTTATTTCTCATAATATTTTATACCTATTATTCATAAACCATATGTTCAAATGTGATTACAAAGTGTTGTTTTGATAACAAGTAATAACTAGTTTTTTATTTATCTAAAATAAAGTGATTTAGGAGGTTGTCACGTTGTATACATTGGAAATACATTTAGAGCTACTTACAAACTGTAAGATCCTCTTGATCCATTTGACCTGTTTTTTTTCTAGCTAAAATGGTCTACAAATAGTAGAAGAGTAAAGTTGTCCCTTCTAGGTATAACTCGCACCTGGCTGGGCCAATCTGTAAGTTTTTTTAAAAATTCTTGTGTTACCTTGCAGAGACTTGGAAACGAAGCTCAGAAGCTGGATATTTTGTTCTGGAAAATACATAAACGTTCTCTTTGGGCGCAAGTATTAGATGACATGTATCATGCTGCCCTCAACATAAAACTTCGCCTTGTCCATGAGCTTGAACAAGCAAAAGACGTATGTAGACTCTTTATAACTTCAATGCCCCCTTTTCTTTATCGTCATCTATGATATATGCCTCAGAAGGTGGTGATACTTTTCTGCAGATTCTTAGGGTGCTTAAAGGAAAGACAGTAGGAGCTGAGGTGACGCAAAAATGCAAGCAGGTTGGAGACAAATGGAAGGTTTTAGAATCTTCTCTTATGGTTCTTGATGATGCTGTCATGCTATTTCATGACTTTTAATATAGAAAAATAAGAAGATCCAGGTTAAGTATGAGTTCATCTTTATTTTGTTATAATTAAGATGAATACAGCCTTATTCATTCAGTTTTGCACGGTGTAGTAGGTAATTTATCATACATGTACTTTCGCTATTCAAACAAAAGGACTCTTCTATACTTCCTTTTGGGAGGAGAGTTAAGATAATATAGAAGGTCGGGTATTTAAAACAAAAGTACTCGACGATCAACATGCACCTCAGGTCATCACAAGTTAAAGCTAGTTTGAAAAAAGTAAAAAGGATTATCCGGGTATTCGGTACCAGTCAAAGCAACTGAGAAAATAATATATGATATATTTTCCAAAGAACTCTAGCCTTTATTTCTTGAATAAACCAATACAGAAGATCCTGCACATCCTGTGTTATACATAGGAGTTTTATGCATTTTAACAGGTCAAAGTCCAAGCCCGCGCAACCAGTTTTCATTCCCCATTTAGCCCGTTTAGTAAAATCTCAGATCACCTTTATACATACAAATGAATCAATAAAGAAGAACGTCACTCGAGTATTCGTTCACAAACACTCATAGACATAAGGAACTATATACACGATTCTACCCATAAAAAACAAGAAATGAACTACTTAAAGTACTCGATCACTGATTCACCCACCTTTTGAACCCTCAATATGCATGATGAGCAAGTGCGTTGACTGGAAGATGTGCTTGAAAAGCACATGCACAATGCACCGAAGTCAAATTCAATCAACTAGACGGACCTAGAAAAATAGGATGTGGGGGGCAAAAAAATTTTTTTTACGATAGCAAAAAAATGCGATAGAAAAAACTAGAAACATAATGATAAATCGAGTATTTTTACTTAGACATGAAAGATTTATAAGGCTTTAAAGAGTTAAATGTTGGATTTTAGTACGTGAGTGGGGGGCAATTTGAGTTTTTAATGGGGGTCACTTTCGAAAAAAGATCAAAATTAAATCAAAATTACACTAAAATATCAACTTTTTCGGCTAGCCATGGGGGGCGCGTGCCCCCCACTCTTACATGCTAGGTCCGTCCCTGCTTATAATAAGGAATGCCTACCCGGGCAGGTATGAAGTGCAGGAAAACAATCACACTGTGCCTGAACTGCAGGAGGTGCTAGAGCCGTGCATTGACTGATGTTGAGGTTCATTAACCCTTCCTCTTTGACCCTATTGCTTTTAGCCAAAACCCACACTTGGTGCTCATTCCTGTGGGCTAAAGCGTATATTGCTCTGTCTGTGATATTTTGACAGAAGTAGAGCCCCAGAGATCGTAGATGTAGGCAGTTGTTTGCAAGGGCCACAACGCTATCATCTATTTTGAAGAATACATTTGAAATCAATTTTTGACATATATTTATAAGTTTATAACCAAACACAAAAATAAGGGACTATGTTGTTACCTGTTATAAGAACACAACCACAAAGGTCGAGTGAACGTAGATCAGGACAACCATAAGCTAAGCTCATTACTCCAGCGTCGCCAACTTCCTCGCACCATCCGAGATTCAAAGATTATAGTTCTCTCTACAATTATATCCGATCGCCTGCACACATAATCGATCACTAAAGATTATGCAACAAGAAAACATTTTTGGGCATTTTGAGCATCTTCACCATCTTTAGCCATCACTAAAGCTGAACCTAGTTCCGTCGGGATTCAGACAATTCTTGATACAGCTGCAGATGAAGGATTGACTATAATTCAGTCTCCCAGAGTAAGAGCAGATATATAATTAATCCACTTTCAACCTGATATACTTATTTTTGTAAGATATGCATCTAAAAGTTTAAATTCCAATTTAGGTTGGGTTCTTCCGAAGATCACGAACCATTAAAAGGAAAAAAGAACCTCCAGCATGCAAAGAGGTAACGATATTTGAGTATTCTTGATATCTTTAGTACACGGTATTGGTGTTTTTAATGTGTTCTCTTGGTATATGTATTTTTGGGTATGTTATTTGGTATGAACTTGACTAACAAAGACAATGACAACGATTTACTTTGTATAAAAAATAATTTGGGAAAAATCTTTAAACGATTAACTAAATTCTGATACAAAATAATTTGAAACATAAAATAATGCGCATCATCACTTTTTTGCCACATTAATGGTGACGTGGATCAAAATATTCCACGAGATGCTGACCTGACAGCCACATACGAAAATATGACATGTTACAAAAAGGGTAACCAGCTCTTCATGTTACCCACTGCTATATTCTTTAACAATTATATATGAATGTTGTCATTACTATACTGTTATTTTACTGATATATGCATTGTTCTAACAGAAGCAAATAGTAAAGGAGGGGCAAGTTGTTTGTTATATCGAGCAGCTTGGAGGAGAGCTTCCTATCAAGGTTTATACTTTCTGTCTCCTCTTAAATTCTGTTCACATTAAGGATCGTTTCTCTTGATAAATTAAAGCTCCAGTTATTACTTTCTATCTTACTGTTTGTTTCTTCTGTTTTCCAGTCTGATGTAGCTGGAGAGGTTATTAAGTTACTTCGTAATGATGGTGGTATGCACCATTTATACTTATTGAGTACTCTTAATAGTTTTAGTTAGAGGTGGCAAACTGAAACCATTTGAGTATGAGGGGGGTCGTTTTGGGTTATGTTTTCTGCTAGCAGGTCAATTGCGTAAAATAAAACTATGTTAGCTTCAAAGGAACAGTTTAAATGGCTCGAAAAGCTGTCCAAAGTGTAAATTAACCTCCTAATAAATCGTATGATTCTAAAACTTAGATTATTTGAAATAATATACTAATTACTAGTAATGAGAAATTTATTAATTTAGACGAAAAATGTTCCCCCAACCCGTACCAAAAAGCACCCAATACCGACCCATTATCAGCTAGCCCATTTTGCCACCTCTAGTATCATCACTGTGTATGCAACCCTATGTCTTACATGTTCGGTTTTTATTATCAGATCCTGTGGGATACGGTGATGCTCTAGTTGCAATTCTTCCATCTTTTCCGGGGATCAAGAAGCTCCAGTAGGTGGAACCGTGTGATACCTAGCTGCATTGCCCCACCCCATTCCTTTTTTTCTTGAGCAGACAACGTATCATCTTCTTTGTCGAGATTGGATCGTTGAAATACTGATACATGTATATAAGAAAATCCATTTACAGCAGGAGAGTCTTTGAACTACTTTTTTTAGGAAGATTATTTATATTTATGGCCTGTATGACTGAGCTCTCGTCTCGTAAAGATGTAAATTCAGACTTGTTTTGTGCTCCAGCTTCCATTTTATCCCATCTTTTCTGGTTAATCTTCGACTCCTTATGCATGTGGTTGTTTGTTTAGTGTAATTCGAAATTTAATTTTTTATTTTTCACGATTTTGGTTCACCGTGTGTATCCATTATGTGATACTCTGGAATGTGGGATGGTAATAGTAATTTGTATCCCCGATTCGAGTTCAAAAATATATCCTTCTACGTTTAGGAAGACATTTTGTCTCCTAGTGTAAATATAATATCAGTATAGTTGCAACAATTTAAACAAGGTGTTTGGTCTGAAGTTGCACAGGCCTTATGCAAATGTATGTACCTTTAATTTGTTAAGCTTGATCATACAGACTACACAATTTAAACAAGGTGTTTGGTCTGAAGTTGCGCAGGCCTTATGCAAATGTATGTACCTTTAATTTGTTAAGCTTGATCATACAGACTACAAGATACCGAACAATCATTTACAGATCTTGAAAAGTAACTTGGAACTCTCATTTTAGACTTGCACTGCAACATTCTTTTATATCTATATCCGCAAGCAAAAATAGGAAATACATGAAAAACAATCCTCAACAATGCAGGATCAGAATACCCAAAAATGATAAGGACAATTTGTCGTTATTTCTCATTATAATCTTGTTAATGAAACAGCAGATACATTGTTGCTAAGCTAGCTATACAAAAATTTCATGAACAAATCGAATCATAACCAAAAAAAACTGGAACGGCTAGGGTAAAAATTGTATCCGATGAACCAATTTGGTTGACAAAAGCTACATCTTTGGCCAGAAAAAAAAATTGTGATGTTATTTGGCAGTTAACAGGTTCATTTGTATTTCGACTTTGAAAAGGTCCACTTGAAACAAGACACGATCTTTTTAACAGCGGCTCTTATAGAAAGGAAGGCAGAAAGGACCGCAATTGTCATTGTGGGGTAGTAGATAGAGATGTCGATTTTGTGACCTTTAAATTCTCCATGTCCTTTCGATATACGGGGTTCACTAGAAAGTCCCCAAATTAGCAAAAGCATACCAAAAAGACCCAACCTTCTTGAATTAAAGCAACTAATTGTCGCTCCTGCCACAGCCAAATAGCTTCCTGCTAGAACCTGGTGCCAACACAAATGACGTTATATACTTGTATTAAAGCTTTTATGGTTTTCGCACAGTTAAAGAATAGCCATATATTCACTTTAAATCAGTTTATATGTTAACATGGTAATTTTAGGCGTGTTTTTTTGTGATCAACATAATAAATGTATGCTGAAAAACTTGAAGAAGAGAACCCCAAAGCTAAAAGAAAGATAAAAAACGCACCTCGAGATACTGGAGATCAGTAGTTGAAGGGGCTCGTTTGAGATTTTTCAAATTGTATGCGTCTAGTAGGTTTTTGTACTTAGGAATACGTTTGTCGTTTATAATAGCTCTTCCAATGGCACCTGGGTACAGGAGAGGCTTCACCACCCCTGATGGAAGCACTTCACTTGCAATCAATTCTGAACATGTTAGCTCCATTGGTGATGAGCATGTACCGATTCGACATGGATATCTGCATAAAAATTACGATAAAAAACATCATCATTAATTCATGTTTGAACAGGACTTCAAAAATCTCGACTCTATCCAAGAAAAGACAATGCTTAAAGTTGCTACATAAAAGCAAAAGTTCATGTTACATTATTCAAAGATCCAAGTAAAACACTAAAACTTATAGCAATTTCAGTTTTCATATCGCTTGAATAGTAACATGTATCTAAAAAAGTGCTTTTAGCTAGAAAGATCACTCTTAATGCAATAGAGATAGAATAGTTATACTGTTGGTTACATTTGCTTCTACAAACATGCGATAACTATAACAATCACTCTTGATGCCTTCTCTTGTCATACTTTGATCGTTAAGCCACTTTGGTCATAATTTCTATACTTATCCAAAAGTTAAGTGTTTTAGAAGTTGCTGGATATTCGGCTACCAGTAGGCTATTCCAAACACTCAAAGCTGTCCAGAAAACAATTACACGCATACTTGATTTATGTGGCGCTAATATACTTGTTAACCTTGTTCTTATTTGAAAAATCTCTATCATCAATTAAGATGACCAAACACGTCTATGGCATGTCATAACTTCTTCCAAAACATGTCTGCACTGTGCCCCTATGAATCAAATCATCAAAACTAACCCTGAGCCCTGATCTAGTTCATTGCAATGATATCAAATATCATACCATACTCACACTTACTATGAAAAAAATCGAAATAAAGCATTTTCATTTGGCCTACAAACTCTATTCATAAATAAGCAAAGCGATCTACCAACACAAACAAAAAAACTCACACAGTAGATAAATGACAGGGTGTTTGGTATTGCGTTTTGCACGTGTATATCTGATTACTGCGTTTTCAAGACACATAAAAGTGGTTTCTACTTTCTAGTGTTTGGATATAGTAACACTTATTCTAGTTATCTAGGGATCGTATTATTTGTATGTCATTTTACACACAACTTCAATAAGCACATTTAAATCACAATATTTTACTATCTGTTTTGCTACAGCTAATTATCTGATTCCGATCATCACTTATATCACACAAACACTATCAAAATGCAATGCCGGACCACCTCCACATACTACACCATTATGCAACTATTTTCTTTTCGTCTATAGAAAACTTAAATATCCTTTCTTTCCGCAGTGCCGTTAAATCACTTTTACCACATAAATAAATCCTAATACAGTTATAATATCACGAACAAGTAGCAACACCAACAACAACAAAAAACTTACTTTCCTACATCAAATCACAATAACACAAATAACAATCAGGTCAAATTTTATCACTCATTTACGAACTTTCAACTAACAACTTAATGATAACTTTGTCAAATCTAAGCACTCGATTAACGAACATTCGATAAAAAAACGTTAACACTAATTTAGGTTAAATTTAATCATCACTATAATAACAAATTTTCGATAAAAATTACACCAAATTTAATCACACGAGTAACTAGCTTTCGATAACAATTAGTCCGTTAACGAGAGTAATAATTATATCACTAAATTAACTAATTTTCGCTAAACAAGTTCTTTAATGACAATTAAGTCACAGTTAATCACTCACTAAAAATTTAATGGTACTTACGATTAACTAACTTTCGCAAAACAAGTTCGTTAACGATAATAATCAGGTCAAACAGATTAACGAATTCTCACTAAATAAGTTCGTTAAACAACTAGTTTTCTATTAACAAATTCGTTAACGATAATTAGGTCAAATTTAATCACTCGCTTAACACAATTTCATAAAAAAAAAGGTTAATGATAATAATTAGATCAAATTTAATCACGTAATTAACAAAAATTTTAACTTTTTTTTATAAAAGTGTTCGTTACCCACAATTAGTAAATGTGTCGGCATTGTGACTTATGTTAAACTGAATTCTAGTCAACTAACACTAGAACAATAAAATGATGATTCTTGTATACCTTTAGAGCATTATCTGATGCAGCTTTCACACAACCACAGAGGTTCAACACTTTCAGTTTTTTGCAATGACTACTGAGACACGCAACAGCCATATCACTAAACGAAGAGCATCCACTAATGTTGAGCTTAATAAGATTTGGACAACCGTGAGCCAAAGCATACAAAGATCGGTCACAAAGTTTAAGGCTCTGGCTGAGGTCAAGATCCTCCAAGTCGTGACAGTTATTTGCAATGATCTCGACCGCGTAGTTGTGGCTTATCTTGACGAAGGATCAAACGCCTCAAGCTCTTAAACTTTGGAGCAACTGAAAGCACCAAGTTGTTCATGTTGTTTTTGCACCTAACAAAATAGACAAAAGAAAGGATTTTGAATTAACCAAATTAATTTATAGCTTGTTGAAATCTCAGTACTTTATTGAATAGGTTTACTCAAGTAGGCGAGCGTTGCTAGGAAAAAAACAGTAAAAATTTCATTCAAGTTATATTGGTAGCTGATGCGTAAGATATGATCACAATTCAGTACTGCTTATTATTTTCTAGCTTATATGAGGTTAATGCATACATCTTAAACTGCATGTACTCAAAGATTTCATATATTAGATGTAATAATCTGCACATTAGAAAAAATATCCACGCCTTAGCTAAACCATTGAGATTCTACATGTCTAAAACAGCATGACCAGTTAGCGTTATCGATCCCCAATCTGGTTTCTAGCAAAACCACATAAATCGTCATTAGCCCTATCCCGAAGGACTTGTCTAGCTGCATTCCATTTCTAGGCAACGTTACTACAGAGCAAAGCACCCCTACTACTAGAAAGACCAAAGGAAGCATAGACACAAATTAACACGGATCTGTCCCTCAGAATCGGATTACATCAACCAACCCCAGTCTCAAACTATGCTTCTGAATTTTTGGTGGTGTTTGGAAGTGTGTTTTGAAAGTGATCAAGTGAAAATCAGATAAGTAGTTATGATTTAAACACGTTGTGAAATCAAGGTAGTCATATGTTTGAATGTATGGAAAATTCTGATAATTAGTTATTAGCCGGACTAAAAATCACAATAATCAAATTTTGGTTCAAATAAGAATATCCAAACACCCATAGGTTCAAATTTAAACAAATTAAAACTTACTTTTTCTTTTATAAGCTTCTTTGTGACATTGTTTTGCTTCTCAGTCTCTTCATATTTCTCTTTCTTCACCTCTAAAAACGACATACTCTCATTCTTACTTTCCTACAACCCTCCGGTTTCCTGTTTCTTGGCAACATCTTTCACCTCATTGTCCTTGGTCCTCGTTGCCAATCGCTTCAACTCATTGCAAAATTCAGTCACTTGACCCAATATGTCTCTTCCTGCAAATAAATTGCGTGCTGACAATGTGCTTTTCAGCAGCCTCGGCGTTTCCTCCTTTTGTAACAAAACCTCTTATAAGCTGTTTTGGTTCTTCTCTGAACTTGACTTGACCGATTCTGTGATTGTGATATCTTTCACTTCTCTTTCGATCTGTGGCCAGTAAACATAATACAAACTGTGAGCCAAATTCAATAAATTTACAGCAAATTTTAACAAAATATTAATTTTTTGTGGTAGACAAACCTTTGCTTTTCCTAACACTGCATCGTATTGCAAAACCAAAACATATGAATACCTTGTTAGAAAAAAATTATTTTATGATGGATGGTGACAACGAAGAACCTAATATTAATGTAGGTAACAGACTATCATACAATTTACATGCAAGATAAAAAAAAGTAGTCGAGTACATCTTTAACACCGCTAATCACCTAAACTTTGCTCAAACAAATATAGTAATACGATTTATCCTTCTAATCACAAGCATAGTTCTGATAATGTCTTAAAATAACCATTATGCCCTTTATGGCTTCATAGATATGGTAAAATGGTCACCGATTTGCCCATAGAGTAGTATAAAGTCCTAGACCTAGAAAGGCTGAAAATGATAAAAGTCCTAAAATGGTAAAATGATAATCGTCTATTAACATCAATATCTCCTACTTTTTCACTTCTAGTATTAAAAGTACGCTACTAAGACCAAAGTTTCAATCCTTGATCATTACTTTCACACACGAACTTATTTCTTACAATACTTATGAGGCGTCAATTGTACAAAAGAGGCGTCAATTCACCATTTTTCTGGCATGTGTTGGTTACTATTATCCATAAAAGCATGTAACAACTATTTTCTAAATAACTAATTTAAGAAATAAGTATATAATATATACCTAAAGTCTTTTACGAAGAGAAAAAACTTACCTCCAATGCCTTGTTTTGAATGTAGTTCGAAAACAGTTGGCAGTGCTCTACATCAGTTTTCTCTTTGATCAACTTAAACTGCAATGTAAAAGACAGAGCACCTTGTGTTTGTTGTAACAGATCATTGGCCTTCATCATATCGAGTAGATCAATGGCGACACTGAATCTGTAAAAATCCGGATACCCCTAGATACCAAGACACAGATTGATCAAATTGAGGTAAATAATTGTTACTTGAAACTAACTGATATATAAATTATAAATGCGAGCACAATAAACAGATAATCTTACTTTTCACGCGAGAAGAAAAATATCAGATACTAAACTTTTCACGCGCGCAGAAAAAATATATCCTATATTTTCACGCGCGAAGAAAACATCTCCTATATTTTCGTGCGCGAAGATAATCTTTCTAAACTTTTCACGCGCGAAGACACTATTATCAAAATGTCAAAACTTCATTCCTTGGTGATATTCTTCACGTGTGAAGATACTTTTAGTCTTTTACTAAACTTAATCTCTGTTATATTCTACTTAACATGTGGCTTATATTGAGACTTATTATAGGCTTATATTGAGAGTTATGGGCTTATATTGAGCTTATTTACATGTGATGTGAGGAACAACTCCCCAAAGAAAAAAAGAGGCCACTACTAGTGACCACTAATAACATCAAAATTTCCTACTAAACTTAAATAATCAAAAATTCCTCTAATAACATCAAAACTTCATTCATGCCGATTTTCTTCACATGCAAAGATAATCTTACTAAACTTAAATAATCAAAAATTCCTCTAATAACATCAAAACTTTATTCATGCTGATTTTCTTCACATGCGAAGTTAATCTGACTAAACTAAAATAATCAAAAATTTCTCTAATCACATCAAAACTTCATTCATGCTCATTTTCTTCACATGTGAAGATAATCTTGCTAAACTTAAATAATCAAAAATTCCTCTAATAAGATCTAAACTTCATTCATTCTTATTTTCTTCACATGCGAAGATAATCTTACTAAACTTAAATAATCAAAAATTCTTCTAATAACATCAAAACTTCATTCATGCTGGTTTTCTTCACATGTGAAGATTATTTTTCACATGCGAAAAAATTTCGCTAATATTTTTCACATGCGAAGATACTCTTGCTATACTTTAATAATCAAAAATTTCGCTAATAACATCAAAACTTCATTCATGCTGATATTTTTCACATGTGAAGAAAAATACGCATTTTATCAAACACCTGGTGTGCATTAACAAACTACCATCAAAGACATATTGATCTAAATCTAGATCTTCATTCTCATCATCAACTTCATCAACATAACTAATTATTAAAGCATATAAAACAAGAAAACAAAAATCTAAAATCACATAATTAAAAAAATATGAAAAGCTTAATTCAGACATACTCAATATATAATTTTGTTCTTTGTAGAATATTGTCAAATTCATCAACTTTTCCCACAATTACCAGACGTATTACAGTTATAATAGTTAATTTTGAGGGTTTTTTATCGGCGTGATTATTGATGGCGCACGGTGGTGATAGGTGTGTTTGGTGATGATAATCGTGGTTAATGGTAATTAACAGGGTGAGCGATGGTGAAGACAGGCGGCCGGAGGTGGTGATGCTGGTAAAGTCTCTACTGTTGTAATTTGAGAGAGATTTTTGTTGTTTCACACTTAAAATGTGATGTTTGTGTGTGTTTTTCCTTTTATAATAGACTTGATAGAAAAAGACGGAAATAACATAAGTTTAGTGTAAATATTTTGATTGATTTTAGCCGTTTGATCTAAAAAAAGAAAGATTAGATGAAGGGCTAGGATCTCTTCTCGCGTTCTCACAAAAATTAGACTTCTCACAAGAAACACCCCTTTTATATATATATATATATATATATATATATATATATATATATATATATATATATTTATATATATATATATGCCATACGTAATTTGAACATGTACAAATTCAATTAAAGCCATAAGTAAATGAACTTGTCCCATTGCAACTAACCCTTTTTTTTTTTGAACAAAGATTACATTTCATATCACACCTCACAAATGGAGGAAATTTGCACACAACATGTTACATCGAACATAAAGGGCAAAGTCGAAGCCGACTTGCCAAACAAAATACACGAGGCAACAAGTTAAGCCAAAAGAAAGCATACACCCTAATAGTTGTGACCGACCACAGCTATACCATATAAGGGTGGGGGAATCACCAAAGTGAGCTTTAAGGTGACACAACCATACGAAGATGTAGCTTGACAAAAGTACACAAAGTACAGAAAACATACATAGAAGATAAAACCAAGCATCCTAAAAGGAGCCAGAGCAAAACCCAACAAATCTAGAATCAAAACCCAAGGCTACAGCAAGCTATCGATGGCGGGCCACAACAGATCTGAGCAGACTGAGCAGGTGGCGGTGGCGGCGGCGGCGAGTGATGACAGATCTGTGAGCAATGCTTTTATTGAGGGAAAATAAAATACAAGAAAGATCCGGACGGCCGGTCGAAACCGACCGCCGGAGAAAAGGGATTGGATTTGGGTGGGTGAGCTTTAGAGAGAGGTTGGAGAGAAATGAGTTTTAGAGAGAGGTTGAAAAGGCTGTACATACAACTAACCTTTTACTTATTCAAAACTAATGAACTTGACAAATTCAATTAATATGAATGTTAATTAATAAAATATTAATTGTAACTTGTTTTCTAATTTATTTTTTTATCTTTAACTAGTATATATTGTAACTAGTATATTGGACTTGAAAATTTAAAGGTCTAATGTAAAATTTCTTTAAATTAATAAATTATTAATTATCAATATAATAATATCTTGATAAATTAATAAAATATATCGATCCCAACATTATTAACTTATACAAGTTTTAGTGTAGTTGGTTACAATCAAATTAATATCAGTGCTTTCACTATTAGATGTAGGGGTGACAGTCGGGTCGGGTTCGGGTTAATTCGGGTCGGATCAAAGTCAAGTCGAGGCTAAATATAATTTACCCGAATCCGACCCTATGTAAACTCGGGTTAGTCGGGTTCGAGTCAATTCGGGTCGGGTCAATTCGGGTTCGGGTCAACCCGAATATAAGTTACTTTATATTAGAAAATTTCCAAAATAAGTATAAAAAAAATGTAAAAAATCCTTATTCGGGTCAAATGGGTTGACCCGAACCCGACTTAGCAAAAAATCTCAACCCGATACTATTTAGTATTCGGGTTACTTGAGTTGACCCGAATAACCCGACATTCAATTTCTAACCCGAGTAACCCGACCCGAATATGTTTTGTTGGGTTCGGGTTCAAGTCCGAGTCGGATTCAGGTCAGGTCAGGATTTTTAACACGCCTAATCTAATTAGATGTATCTATTCGCTTGGCAGAGTTTTCTACATAAAGTCAGTTCAAAATACAAATGGGGGCTCCATATGTGATATATCCTATCACTAACATTGATACGTGCGATATATCCTATAACTAACATTGATACGTGCTTCACTGATCTGTTAGTGCTTCGTCAAAATTTAATAACACCAACAAAAAATTACTACAAGTGTGCGAAATAATAGTTTTGCACGTTTAAAGTTAATGGTACTTACATTCTCAAAAGTTGAGGAAATGCAAAACCACACAAAGTTGGTGAAGTATTATAATGATATATTCTCTTACTTTTTGTTTCTGCTTATGTTCTTAATCATAGTATTTTAAAAAATGAAAAAAAAAAATTAAGTTCAAAAAAAAAAAAAAAAAAAACAAATGAAAAAATTAACGGTTTGGATTTAAAGAGATATGATTTAAGATTATTTGAAAACAAAAGATTATGTATATATCAAGGGATCAATCTCCACCCTCCATTTTTATTTTATTTAATGGATGAGATTAATCCAAACAATTTAAAAAACTCACTTTAATCATCTTTTTTTAAATATTTATAACTTTCAAACCATTAATCGTTAAGTGAAAAAAAATATCATTGCGACGAGCATTTAATTATCTTTCTATAGATAGGCACTTTGATATACTTTTGACAAAAAAAAAATTTAGTATTTTTCACTTTTTCTTTTAAAGTTTTTTTCTTTTTTTTACGTTACTGAAATTTGCATTAAAAAAATCATATATGATTAAATACTAATTTGAATATCACATGTGATATTATGTTATATCATATATGATATTAGTGTTATAGCATAAATGATATGTAATATCACATGTGATATTAGTGTAATATCACATATGATATACATATCATATCACATGTGATATCACATATCATATATGATTTAACACTAATATCATATGTGATATTCAAATTAATGTTTAATCATATATGATTTTTTTTCATGCAAATTTCAAGTAACGTAAAAAAAGTCGAAAAAATGTGAAAAAAACGTTTTTTTTTTTCTTTTTTCGAAAGTATATGAAAGTGGCCGTCTATAGAAAGATCTTCGCGACGGTATAAATATTTTCACTTAACGATTAACGGTTTAAGAGATATTTAAATTATAGAAATAGGTGAAATAATAAAATGCATTTAATCTCAGCTATTGATTTTTTTAGATGGATGGTGGAGAACTGGAGATGAGTGCCTTGGTGTGTAAGAAAAGTTTGGTATGGAAAATAATTCTCGTCTAATAATTGAGACAAAACATATTATCTATTTGTGTTTGTAAGATGATAAGTAGGCACATGAATTAAAAGGATATAGCAAAACTCTTTCATAATTGAGTGACAAGTTTTTAACTTTCTAGCAACTACTAGTTTTACGCAATTAAAGAAAAAAATTTGATCCTGATGGGGAAGCATGTCATCCATCATGCAGGATATCTCGAGAAGTGATCAAAGCAAGAAAAGAATGAAATTTAGCAGAAACCAAAGAGATAGAGCCAACTTTAACAAAGTTGAAAAGAAATGTGAAATGAAAAAAAGAAAAAAAATATGAGGCATACTTTGTTATTCGGGAAGTCGAGTCAAGTTGTTGAAACCAAGTTGTTCCATTAATCAAGAGGAGTGTTTCAAAACAAAATTTCAAGTGTTGTGAAATGTTTCAACTCAAGTTATAAATTCAATTTGTTCAAGTGAACTGCCCAACTTCAGAAGTTGGAGCTCAAGTGTTGTGTTTGCATCGTTAGTGTTAGTCACTATTATGTTCTAGTTCATAGATTAGTCTGATGTTTCAAAGGTCCAAGTGTAAGTTCTCATAGCTCCAACGTATATCACCAATGAAAAACCTTCTTGATGTCATTATCAATATATTTATCTTGTTTCGCCATAAATAAAACAAAACTAGTTTTACGCCAATTCATTTGCCACTATTCTTTTTGAGCGGCGAACAATATTGAAATAAAAGCTTAGCAAAAAGTTAAGCAAAACACAAGAATTACAAGGGATTATAGAGCATTAATACAAGGGCTGAAAAGGCATTCTATCAAGTGACGCTACAAGGCTTGGCAGCTTTAGCGACAGTAAGGTTCCCAAACAATCATATATCAATCACACAAAGAGGATACTTGGCGTTTTTAGAGAGAGGTAAAGAGAAAGGTGAAGTATGTGTATTATCTCGCTATTACAAAGGTTCTCACACACATACAATCCACACATTACAAGTGAGGAGGTGTGGTTTACTTATACTAGTGGTAATGTATCTTTGGGCTTTGGATGGGCTTGGTGTGGATTGGACTTGGTTTTGGGCTTACATGGTTACATAGATTACTAAACTAGTAGCATATTAGTTTAACAAACTATAACCAAGTCTAGAGGTGCAACACTAAACCGGTTTTCAAAAAAACCGACACACAAAACCGGAACCGGTTTTCAACAAAACTGGTTTTTACAAAACCGAAACCGGTTTTAGTAAACCGAACCGGTTGTACCGGTTTTAAGTTTTTCCAGCGGACCGGTTTTTTACAGGTTCTAAAACTGGGTAAAACCGGTTTTTTGAAAAAACCGGTTAAAACCGATTTTTTTTTTGGGTCGAAAACCGCTAAAACGGTTTTAAAACCGGTCAACGCAAAGTCAAACTAGCCGTTGGATTTGAATCGAAAACCGGTCAAAACCGGTTTTGAAAACCGGTTTTCGCCGGTTTTAAAAACCGGTTTTGGGTTGAGGCTTAAAACACATCAAATCTCTCTAAATCTCTAATTTCTTTATAATGGAAAACACACAATCACAACAAGCTTCAACTAATCCTCCCTCCGTTGGGTCTTCCCGGTCACGAAAACATTACACACAAGATGATGTTGCTCATGTTAAACCAACTTCACGAAATCCCGAGGTTTTTAATCATATGGATTTGTGTGTTATGAAGGATGGGACGGAAAAGGCGCGTTGCAAAAAATGTTTTAGCTTTTATGCTTCCGGGGCTAACACTACACTAAAGGGTCATATAGCCAAATGTTTCGCGGTACCTCAAAATGCCGACGGTACTATTGGTGAGGATGGTCAAATTTGTGTATATGATAATGATGCGCTTCAAAGAGATTTTGCGGGGTGGGTCATTCAACATACTTATCCATTCAACCTCTTCGACAACGCCAAGCTTACGGCTATCATCAAAAAGAGTTACACTGCGGTATAAACAAGTAAGTCGTACTAAACTTAGAAGTGATGCTTTTAAATTATGGGAAACGGCTAAAAATGATATTATTAATGGTTTTCGTGATTATAAATATGGTGTTTCTATAACTACGGATGCTTGGACCGCACCACATGGTTCGGCAAATTCTTATCTCCTTACGGCTCATTGGTTTAATCTCGAATCTTGGTTATTAATGAAACGGACAATTGCTTTTAAACTATTTGGTTATCCTCATACGGGATCTAATTTAAGAAAAATTTTACATGACACTTTAATTGAATATAATTTAGATGATAAAGTTTTTACGATTTCACTAGATAATGCATCTAATAATACTAGAGCTATGGAATTGTTAAAATTACGTATAAAACCCATTTTAGATGGTGCTTTTTTTCATTCCGTTGTGTTGCTCATGTTATAAATTTATCCGTTCAAGCGGCATTAAAAATATGTGAGAGATTACGTTTGACATTTAGGGGTTTGTTAACAAATATCTATCGCTCGAGTAATGAACGACAAATTAACTATAAGCGTTTTAAGTAAACAATGTGGTGAACCATGGCTAGGACCGAAATTTGATACACCTACTAGGTGGAATTCTACTTGCATTATGTTTGAAAATATATTACGACAACGTACTACTTTAGATGCTTTTAATGAATTACTTGTTGAAAAAAATCGTTCTACTTCGATAGATGACCAAGATTGGCAACGACTACATGCTTTAACTATTTTTTACAAGTTTTTAAAGAGGCAACAACTATAGTATCAGGTGTTTATTACCCAACTAGCCCATTAGTTTTAAATCAAGTTTATGCTATGACGGAAAAATTAGACGAATTAAAAGACTCGCCTACTCAAATGTTTAGAAAAATGGTTAAAGTTATAAAAAAGAGATTTATAAAATATTTTGTTAGTTTACCTTTGGTTTATACTTGTTCCCCCGCACTTAATCCATGTTTAAATGTTGGAGGCGTAGAACTTTTAATAAGAAGAATAATGGAAAATTTAGAATTATCTTTTGGGTTGTACGGTGAAGATCCCAACTATATAGAATCTCAAGTTTTTAAATTTAATGATTATTTTAAAAATTGTTTGAAATTTATGCAACAAAATATGGTCAACAACCAAACCCAATTATCGACCCAATGCGGGTCGGTTCGTCTCGAATGACAAGGGACATTAACATAAACCTTTATAATACTTTACGTGAAGACGCTACAAAGCGTCAACGATCATCGGCCCCGATAAGCGAGTTGGGACAATATATGGCTACAAACTTTTTAACAACTTTAAGTCCCGATGAGTTTGCAAACTTTGACATTTTGGCTTGGTGGAAAGAAAGGGAAATCCAATTTCCAATTTTAGCCGCTATGGCTCGTGACTTATTAGCGGTCCAAGCTTCGACGGTAGCTTCCGAATCGGCCTTTTCTCATGGTGGTCGAATTATATCGGATAAAAGGACAAAACTTAGCTCCGAATCCGTGGAAGTATGTGTATGTTTGAAAGATTATATGGACGGATTAGATAGGGTACAACATCAAACATCGTTGGAAGGTTCGATTGAAGAAGTTGAAGAAACTATAGCACAAGAAGAAGATGACATGGGGATATCACCTCCGGCTACCGAATTAGATGAAGGTGAATTTGAACCATTTGATGTTGAAGAGTTAGATGTAGAAGAATTTTTGGATGATTTTATTTCTTGAGTATACACGGGTGATGGCAATGCCGAAGCTCGATATACTTGAGTATACTAATATGTTTTTGGGTGATGGCCATGCCGAAGCTCGAAATGTATTAGTATTTATTTATTTTTAGTTCTATAATTGTATTGTTTAAATAAAAGTTATGATTGTATTTGAAATGTATTAGTATTTTATAGTTTTAGTTGTATGATTGTATTGTTTAAATAAAAGTTATGATTGTATTTGAAATTTATTAAATGTTTTAAATTCCGAAAAAAACCGAACCGGTAAAATACCGATAAAAAACGGATCCGAACATTTAAAACCGAAAAAACCGAACCGGTAAAAAACCGATTCAGAAAATTTGAAACCGAAAAAAACCGATTCCGAACATTTAAAATCGAAAAAAACCGATTCCGGAAAAACCGAAAAAACCGAAACTGATTTTTGGCAAAACCGGTTTTTTAAAAACCGGTTTTCCAAAAACCGAAAACCGGTAAAAACCGGTTTTTGTGCACCTCTAACCAAGTCTAATGAGTATATGTAACTATTACAACTTCTATCACAAGTTACAATGTTCCTAATAATAGAATAACTATCACTTTTACAATCCTAACAATCTCCTCATAAAGGGTGGTCATTCTTAAAATGCTTCAGCATGATTAGGTCTTCTGTAATCTTGATCTTGAAACTTGTGTGATAGTCTTGATTCTTTGTTCCTTCATGCTTTATAATCTTGAGATGAAATTTCTTGTTCTTTCTTGCCTTTGATCAACATCTTATTATGTTTAGTTGTGTCCTCTACAACATACTCATACAACTTGAAAAGTCTTTGATATTCATATTTATGTCTTCCTCACTTTATATTTGAACTTGTTCTTGACTAGCTCTTGACTTTGACGCAACTCTTTTGTCTTTGTCTTGAACTTTCTTGATTTGAGCTTGCTGAGGATGAAACATATAAGTATGAGTATGCGGAGGTGAAGATGATGATGAACATGGTGGTGGTGCATCCGGAGCTGCTTAAATCATCGGTACGTGCATAATTAAGGTAGATAATAATCATGTTAGACCAATCGATCATCGTGGATCTTTTCTTAGAGAATCGCTCTACTACGAATGTTTTCCTATGAATGTCTTGATTTCATTGACCTTGGTCGGGCGAATCAGCCTCCTGATCCGGTTAAGGACCATTATCAACACATAGGATAAATCTATGTGTAGACCTACATCATCAGGAATCAGTTCATGAAAGGAATCTCCTTAATAGGTTTTCCAGCTCTTACATGTTTGGATACCGAGAGCATTTGTAGCATAATGTGATAACGCTTTTCGAATCTTCACATTGGTCGTTCCTGAATTGGATGCCAAAAGTACGCTTACGACAATCCAAGTGAGCCGCTGGAGTATATCGACATCACTCTGCGACTGTAGACCGTTTGAGACAAAGTAACCACCATAAAAACTAAGCTTAATCCATAAAGAATTAACGAAGTGACCCACATACAGTGATGTTTGATGTTGACATTAGAAGGATTTCCATTCAATCATCGAGGATTACAATTGTGATTTCTACTATGAATGTTCTGGCAAGATTACTAAGATCTGCGAAGGACTCTTAAATACAACTTGTGTTCTTAATGTTGAACAATAAGTGTCAAATGGTATATGTCCTACGAGATTTTATTTGCGAATCTCAGTTGGCTCTAGACTCAAATTTTTTTTATTTTTTTTTATTATTTTTTTTTTGGCTTTTATTTTTATACAGGTGCACATTTTTTATACATAACGTGATACATCAGGTACACTAAAAATATATATTTTACATTAACAAATACACGAAACCACCTGGTACATTTAGTGATACATCATATACATTAAAAATTATATTTATATTTACAAATGACCATCATGTATATGGATTGATACATCAGGTACATTAAAAGGATTGATACATTAGGTACATTAAAAATATGTATTTACATTAACAGATACATCTAGTACATTAAAAATACATTTACATGAACAAATACATGAGACAACCATCTGATATTCGAGACCCAACTTGTACACGAGACACTTATAGTTCCAACACTTAACACGAGACCCCACTGAAACACAAGACCACCATAAGTACATATAACACTTACCAAATCCCAATTGATAAACGTGACATAATCTCATCAAGAACGCCTGTCACCATGAATGACACAATCTTCATATCAAGAAGAGATCAAAACCTATTTGCAATAATTGTGTACAAATCTGTTTACAAATAGATTGAAACCAAATGTAAAGTTCCACCATCTTTACAAATCTGGTACATAAACTGATTCGTGTATCAAGAACAAATCAAAACTGAAACAAAAGGGCAGATTCATAAACAGCTCTGTGTACCAAAAGCAGATCGAGACAGATATGTGATACATAAGCAGATTCCGTTACGATGGCATAACCATGCGACTAAGAGAGAGTTCCGGCACAACCATGCTTTTTTCCTGCAACTAAGGGAGGCAACACATCTAAAAACAGTCATGGTCAACGGATCTAACACAACCATGGTTCCCGACAAGTAAACACAGCCATGGTGCGTGTGTTTCGAGAAGAAAAAGATAGACCCAATTAGGGGTTAGTGGTTTGCGTGGGGTATGTTTCAGAGGATGGCGGATCATAAGCCAATCAATAGAGCATAGGTTAATCGATGGTGGCGGATTAAAGAAGTAGATAGATTTTTAGTTTTAGGGAAAAAAAGAGGCCGTGTTTTTTAATGTGTGGAGAGTGAATAATAGTTTTAGGGTTAATAAAGATAAGATAATAGAAGCAATTACCCATTATACCTTCCAATATTCATAATCAGTTTCCTTTATTTAATTAACTAATATCCACTTGTCGGTTTCTTATTGGGTTCTCATTTTTAAAACTTTAAAATTGATCTTATTCGGTCGTGAACCGGTAGTGAGGCGGTCGACCCTCCTGTAGCTTGTAATCGGTCTAGGCGGGATTAATCGGATTGACATTTTTGGCAAGTTTTGGGTATTTCTGGGTAGTTTTGGTTATTCCCGAAAAGATTTTCCTTAAAAACATCTTGTAATAGATATAAACAGCGACTATAAGTGATTACATTGGTTCAGGGTTGCAAAAATAGCGAATCAGTGATTAATTGTATTGGCATTTTTGGGAAGTTTTAGGTATTTACAGCAAGTGTTGGTATTTTCGGCGAGATTTTCCTTGAAAACATCTTGTAACAGAGATAAACAGTGATTATAACCAATTTACGACGAGTTTAGGGTATTTCTAGTAAGATTTCCATGTTTTTGGCAAGTTTGACCATAGTTACCGCCGTTGACCATTGTTGACCGATTTGTTTGAACAATTTATACAAATCAGAAAGGTTAGTGGCCCAGTAACACCTAATCGGTAATTAATCGGCCTTGTAAACCTTTTTTTGCAACACTAAAGTAGAATAACATGAGTTGTTCATATACGTACCACCTCGTGTATTTATTTACACACACAATAACTAGTATTTTTATTTTGATATTTATAATCTCGTGGATATACATGTTGTATTTTTAAAACAACCTATATGTTGTATTTTAAAATATAAAACCTAAGGGATATAAAATCTAAGAATGTAATTGTTTATTTTTTAGTGTTATTAAAAAAACCTGAAAACTTATAAGTTTACACTTAACTTCATATAATTTATTTAAGATTCAACTACTAAAGTTTTATTAATTATACCTCTTTTTTCAAGTTTTTGATTTCACAAATTTAACACTTTTTTTTTTCATTAGATAACACGTATTGCGTGTTCACTCATTCATAAGTACATGGGTTTCAAATTTACAACCTCTAAATTAAGCTTAAGTTTTTCATTCTACGAGTTTTACCCATTAGATAACATGTATTGTGTGTCTACTCATTCATAAGTACATGGGTCAAATTTACAACCTCTAAATTAATTGGTAATGGCAAGAACTCAACTACAAGTTCTTTGTTGAGTTCGCTTGCAAATTAATCCCTCGTAGATATGTTACTCTAGTATATTCGGCGACTAGTGACTCGCATACCCAACCACAACAGGTTGATGTTTCTACGCCAAATGTAAACCTGAATGATACAACTACGAAGCTGGTTTCTTTTGTCAATGTGGTGAATCGTGAGTCAAATAAACCCAAAGGTAAGTTTTGTACATTTAAAGCAGAAAATACGTATGATGGTGTTGGATTTCTATTTCACGTGTTGTTGTGAAGGAGATTAGTTCACGGGTTCAGAATACATTGTATATATATTTTCTTGGCAAACGAATTGTATTTCCTTTGGTTCAATACTTTGAGCATAACGTGTGGTCAAAATACGGTTTAAGCAAGGTTAGGATGAACGCAAAAGGTTTTTTCTTTTTTTAGTTAGACACAAGAAAAGGTATGGACGATGTTTAGGGAAACAGATCATGGATGATTCGAAATGTTCCCATTATTCTTAAAGAATGGACGTTGGACACTAGTTTGCTTAAGGAGGATCTTATTAGAGTGCCAGTGTGGGTGAAACCGCATGATGTCCCATGGCAGCCTTCTTGGCTGATGGGCTAAGTCTTATTGCTACTAATCTAGGTACTCCTATGATGCTTGATTCTTTTACTAGCACTATGTGTGAAGAATCATGGGATCGAAGGAATTTTGCCCGTGCGTTAATTGAGATTAATTATGAAGACGAGTTGAAAGATAAGTCTTATTGTTACTATTCCATTACTTAATGGATCGGGTAATCAAAAGAGACTATTCGGAATGAGTGTGAGTTTCCACCAAAGTGTGACTCGTGTGAAATATTTGGGCATTCTCTTAATCAATGCCCTAAAACACATAGTGGAACCGACTTCTGTGGTGGATAAATCAAATGATGGTCTTCAAGAGGTTACTAATAAGCGTCCTAGTGAGCTGAATGAGGTTTTGCAACCAACTAGTGACGATGGTTTTCAAACTGTGGTTTATAAACGTTGAAATGGAAAAGGAAGCGCCCATAATGGCAAGGGTCGTAATGTTAATCGTTTGGGAGAGGGTAAATTTCAATTTCGACCGGTTGGGGATTCAAATGCCACAACGTCTAAAGGTGATAATGCAAACACCGGTAAGGGTGGTAAAACGCCTAAGGCAGGTACGTCTAATCTATTGAAGGTTGCTCTATCTAATAATCCTTAGGGAGTTACTTTCTAAGGAATTTTATGCAACTTTTGAAGAACGTAAGAGAATAATTTGGAAAAGGAAGGTACGGGGATGTCCAAAGTGATCAACGATGATGTTAGTGATGAAGAGGATGAAGTCGAACATGTTTATGACGAGACATTGTGTTAATACAAATAAGCCGTAAAAACGTTTATTTATATTTTACGATCTTCTAATGTTTTGTCGATAACAAACGTAAAATCATTTTAACGAAATAAATAAAATACGTAAATGGTTTGAGCCAATAGTTTACTAACACACTTACGTTTTCACATAAAACACTAAACAAGTAAAAGTGATTTTATGATTTAAACAATTAGTGTTTACATAGTGGGTAGATATATACATAACTAGTATATATTACAATGAGTAATATAAATGGGTAGAAGTTTAAGTATTTGACCCATTGACTAAACACATTGAATATGGTTAGGTAAAACCCAAAGTCCATGACCCATACCCATGGAGTATAACCCATAACCCATTGCATGACATCATGTATAAATCATAAATGGATATTATCCATGACCAATGGTTTTAACCCATGACCCATGGACTAGATACATCGTATCTACTTGGATACCCATGGTCCAAAGTCTAGGACCCATGACCCAAAACCCATAGGCAAAGAGGAGCGTCCTACGGATCCCCAAGATTACACTGGAGCTAAATTTCTTCTATAAATAGTGAGTCATTTCTTCATTTTGGGTTGCCACTCCCACACATACTTTCTCCAAGTATTGTAAACCTTCTAACCTCATATCCTAAGGATCTCTCTATATAGTGTGTGTTTTTGTTTTTGTGTGATTCTCTAGGTTCCTCTTAAATGCGAGATCACCACCTCTTGAAGTCGAGCAAGCTCAAGTCCATGAGTTGTCATGCTTCGTCATCATCAAGACTACTGATGTTCTCTTGTTGATAGTTTTTTCTTTCTCCATAGAAGGGTTGTGTCAAAGGCATTAGTGAAGGATGCCAAAAGAGTTAAGACGAAAGCATTAGTGAAAGGTTCTTAAACGTCCGTGTCAAAGGCATTAGTGAAGGATGCCGAAAGAGTCAAGACGAAGGCATTAGTGAAAGGTGTCAAACGTCCGTGTCAAGGGCATTAGTGAAGAGTGCCTAGAAGTCAAGTCAAGTGGCATAAGTGAAAGATGCCAAGGGTGTATAATCGATGAGGTGCATCGATGTACAAATAGAGATAGGTTGTATCCAAGGATATTGATATCCTTGATGATGTTGTAATAAGGAGTGGGTCTCCTTTGGGATAGGTGTTGTGTAGTGTTGGGTAGTAGTTCCTCCATTGTAATGGAACTCGGTATCTAGCCTAATACCGGATAAAGGGTAGACGACGTTGTGATAGGTGTGGTTCTACCTTGTGGAAGAACCCGGTGTCTAGCCTAATACCAGAAAAAGAGTAGGCGACGTTGTGAAGGCTTCTCCGCCATAAGGAGTTGGTGTCGTGTAGTGTTTACGAACTCTCGAGTAGGTGACTCGGAGAGTGGAGTAGCGCAATGAAGGTGTCCTTGTAGCCGAACCACTATAAACACTCATGTCGTGGTTATGTGTTTCCTACTCTTTATCTTTCCATTACACATTTACATATCTATCTACCAATGTCCAACATACACATTTAAATAGATTGACATAAGCCGATCTAAATATTTTAAAACGAAGTTTTAATCAGTAAAACTATTCAACTCCCCCTTCTAGTTTTTCACACATTGCTTTTTTGGCGTCATCATCCAAAAGTACTTAGTTAGCTAGTTTAGTATTCGTGTTCAATGGCACGTCATAAACACGTAGTTGTTAGTCGTTTATCAAGCTTTGCTTAAGGTTAATGTGGCATTTTAGCTACATTCCATTTGTACTCAAAATGTTTTGGTTTTAATATATTTTACCACTGTTGGAATTTTAATATCATGACAATCATAATTAAACACAATAAACATCAAGTACACATGCGGAAGCGAAAGGAACATATAATGTATAATTAATTAACTAAAATATAAAAGTATGCGTATCTTTGATTCTAGCTAAACAAGAATCAATTCCAAGCTAGCAATTGAGATGAAACCTAATTAGGGTTTATAAGGATTATAGGAATTGCCTCATACCGTTTTTGCAATTCAATCCTGCAATTCAATCCAAGATACTAACAATAGTGTGTTAGTACCATGTTCTTGTACACACGTACTATTAACGAATTAAAGTAAATGCTATTTTAGGAACACAAAACGGTTCTTTTATGAAAAACAAAGTGATCGATCCTAACAAAGGGTTAGGCCGATCGGTTATGACTAACGAAACAAGAAAACCAAGTTTAGTTTTAGGTTATGTATACAAGAGATAGAAAACAATAACCCATAGCCTTGTATTTATACTAGAAACTTAGAATCCAAGTTTGATAAGGATTAAGTAACCCTAATCCCAACCCAACCGGCCATAACCCATTAGGGGTGTTCCGGAACCTTCTTGACTTCTAATTTTCTCTTTAGTCCTTTTCTTTAATATTTAACAACCGCTAGTCCATTACATTTAATTACTTAACGTTCGTTAGTCGTATTATGTAATAAATAACTACATACGTTTTGTATTTAATTATTAAAACTTTAATTCTCATACGTAAAGTGTGCAATCCCGTGGTCTTGAATTCGATAATAACACAAATCTATTAGTTTATGTCCATTAAACTAACAACTCAAACATGGACATATCTTAATAGTGTGATCACATCGGTTAGCGTCTAGCAACAATTCGATGCCTCTAGTAAAACTCGAGTAAGGTCTCCTGAAAAAACCTTTTAATGATTTATCATTATTATTATCCTTTTGTTTCTAATTCCATGTTAAATAAAGATATGGATTTAAGTCATTCTTTATTCAACTATTTTGTTTCTCGTTATTAGTGATTGAGCAAGATTACCAAATCTTCTGAACATATTCAGGGGAGATCTTGGGCGTGGCCACGCAAACATCTTGTCAACCCTACGAGGGGCCCAACAGTATTAAACTCCAAAATAAATTTGAAGGAACAAATTATATCTTGACTACAAGCATAACTCACAAACTTTGCAACACTTCTGAAAACAACTCTTATGACTACCAGTTACGTTTAGTGTTAAGTTGTTCCACAAAAATGCGCTACATTCATGACACTTATCTGGTATCTCAAGTTTGAGGATAACTATTCATGATTTACTTAATAACAATATCCATAAAATAAAATCATGTAATTGGGATAAGTCCTATATTCAATTTCATTGAATATCATCTTAAATTAGTATGCACACATCAATATACATTCAAGTAGGAGTGGCAATTTCTGACCAGACACGAAACTCGACCTGAAACCAACACGAAAATTAACAGGTTCGGGTTGTGCTAAATAGTTCCGGGTCAGGTTTGGGTCGACCTATCCAACCCGTTAATTAAACAGGTCAGGTTCGGGTTGGGAATAAAATAAAAGGGTCGACCCACCAACCCGTTTAAGATTTTGTCATAAACTCAAAATTATTTATATTATATTATGCGGGTTAAATGTGTTAAACGGTTCGACCCAACAACCTGTTTAACTCGTGTAATGTGCCAATTTTTGTATATAAAAAGGGTTAAATGGGTCAACCTAAAACGCGTTGAACCGATTTAACCCGTTTAACATATTCAACCCGTGTAACCTATTTAACCTGCCAATCCAAGTATATATACGGGTTAAATGGGTTAGGTTCGGGGTTGACATAGCTGACCCGATGATTTAAAAGGGTCAGGTTTGGGTTGAGATTTTCTGACCCGCCAACCCGAACCCGACCTGAATTGCCACCCCTACATTCAAGTATATTCTACCAAATCACTCAGATTTGTCTTAGTTTAATGATAATCTCATATCATTAATTGACAACGGACGATTTAGAATAACTAAGATTATTCAAGGATTAAACATGAAAATATAGAATACAATATATTATAAAATTAAACATACCAAGTATTTGATTTATTATAATAATTGTTTAACATCCCTTATCCAAATACTAAATAGATCAATGCATGAAAATTCTAGTTAATGAATTATGCCTCAAGTAATGACAATCATACTTGTTGACAAGGCATAAATCAACCAACTTGATGTATCGCAATTTTGAGAATACTTATTTCAAAAATTCAATTAGTGAAATTCCTGTATGTGTGCACTCAACTATCTTAATATTGCCACATCATAAAGTATGTGACATCCTCTACCACTAATTTATGACAATTAAACTTTCAAACATTTTAAAGTTTAAAGTATTCTTATTTTTAATGTATAATGCAATTGTGCTCTTTAGATAGCACAACTAGTTTACATGGCCATTAACAAGGATGAAATCCTACCATGACTAGTATTGAGTGTCATCTCAATTAAACCAGCATCATTTTATACAAACAATAATATGCTCTTTAAAAATCCGTAAAGTTTAATATCTTATTGTGTAATGTTTGATTCCTTTCAAACTTTCAGTTTGTTGTAAGCTATAACAATTTCGCAACAATTGCCATATAGTTTATTCTTAGAAACTAGGAGCAATTCCAAGCTGAAGAATGTAATTCTAAATCCAAACATATTCTATTAGAATATTCATTACACAAGTTATCTAATAACATTTAGTTAGATCTCAATGTTGTCAAATCATCTTTCATTCAAGCATGATACAACAATTTTAATACAAAACATGATGTACATGATGATTCTACAAGTCAAACTCAGATTTCATTCATATTCTATCTTGTCAAAAGATGTGTATCCATTTCCCAAATGATATATCATGTTTTATTATAATCATTTATTTACCGCATATTTTTATAAAATAAACATATATTCCAAGGTTGTATGTCTTATTTTTTAAATCTTTCAAGTGAAGTTTTATTCCAATCTAAAAGTTAACATTTAGCTTAGATTCAATGTTACTATCCATATGTTATACAAGATATATGATTTTAGAAAATAAACATAATACTCCCACTAGCTTTTAGAAACAATTAAAAATTATCTTATTTTAATTATAAATCAAAACTTGGATTTAATAATTAAACATAAGTTTTATCTCCTAGATGCATGCATTAATCTATTCATGAATTATTACACTTTGTAACACTTCCAAAGATTATATGAACTCAAAAATCCTTTCGATTACTTACCGTCGTCGCTCAAGTAATTTTTCAAGAAAGAGTTTGATATCCCATTATCATTTTTCATATTAATCAAAATAAGAATGACAATTATCATCTTTATATATTTAATGTGTCTAGGAAAGAATATTCAATCATAGTTAATTGCTTAAGTATGATAAATAATCTTGTCATAAGCCAATCATTAAACTTGTGTACGATATTGTTTATATGATTTCTACAAAAAGATTTAAACCGATAGGGTTTTCCTTCTCTTTGAAGAAACTCATCTTCATTCTTTAGTCTAACTAAAGATAAACCAAGTTTTCAAAAACTGATTATCTTTATGGACAACATCTTTAACATTCATAATATGAGTAATTTACCCAATTCAATATTTGCTAATACATCATAATGCTTATCAGGTTTACCATAATCCTGTAACTCATATTTCTCAGCATATAAATCAAATATATGAAATATCCTTGTAGATCTATGAATGAAAATTCCATCATCTTGAGGTTAACATTTCATGTCTAGCCTCTTCATGATATTTGTGTTTCAGAAGATTATGTATCTTGTAATTTTATCTTTTCAAGATAAAACTCCCACTTGCCTTTAGTAATTCAGAGACTATCTATAAATATTTAGCAAATATAGCAAAACTATATTGTTCTCTTTTTGGGACTTTACAAATACACATTGACAATTTCTTACTCTTGTTTGTTAATAATCACTCTTCATAAGAAGTTTAACAATTCAGAACTTCAATTTTAAAACTTAATGTGGATTCATCACATTCCATAATAAAATGGTGTCTTATTAATTTTCTAGGTTGGAGTCTTATTGAGTATATTCAATCCATACTCAATTTTCTAACCTTGATTACTTTTAAGAAATAAGTTATGGCTATCTTGAATCAAACAAATCAAATAGAGTTTGATTCTCCTGATTGAACATACCACTAGCTTGTGGTATATCATTAGAATTAATATTGTAAGACAATCTAACAATATGTAAGATAAACATATTCCTTTTGGCTTACCTATTTACCAACTAAGTCAACTTAATGGTATAATAGACTTTTCAAGCCAATTACATGCTTTATAACACAAGTACTCTTTGACCAAGTCACTTCATATCCATGTCTCATCGAAAAAACATAAACTGTTACAATCCCATTATACGTTATAAATCATTGATAAACTCAATAACTTCTTGTATATGTCTTAATTAAAAATATAACAAGTTAACGTCTTACTTTATTATAAGTCTTAAAAGACTTCATGTTTATATCTTTACAATGAAACATAAGCATGTTTAACTAAATTAATTATGAACACTACATCTTGGTTTCAATAGTAATTCAAGTTAATTTATTACTTCATAATAATGTAGGACTACATTATTTATTCATTTATCTGTCATTTCAAAAATACATACATATACAAATTGAAGTAGTATTAGATTACTTCATTTATTTATGTCATTCCAATAATACATAAATATTTAGATTGAAGTAGTCTTATATATCATCCTGATACATAATCTAAATACTTGTCTAATTTAGAAACTTTATATTGATTCAAGATACGATACCTTGTTGTTGCAATCAAGCTAAGCTCTCACATAACGTAAATTTCAATATCAAGTGTTTCTTGGATTAGATATGTATAAGTCATATTAAAACGTCAGTCTCTTACCTTGCAGTCAAGAGAATCGGTTAAATCATATTTTTATGTGTTGTACCTTGCACACAATATAGATTTCTCCTATTTGTGCATGGAACATCATCATGTAGCAAATAAACAACACGACACATATTTGTTTATTTGATCAATATGATTATGTCATTGATATTAGCATAACTAGTAGATGTATAATATCACTATATAGTAAGGAAACATTCATGACTATCCTTAAAAACATAAGTGTCTACAAGTGGAAAGTAATTATCTTAAAACATTCTAGAGATAATGTAGATTACTACAAACATGACAAAGCTCGTAGCTCCCATTGAATTAAAGATCATTACAATAATTCCTTATTCAGTTATGAGAACACAATGCTCCCACTTAATTTGACAACATTGTAAGTGTTTCATTAACCAGTGAAAGAAAATAGTGTGTTATTTACTTTCTTACACCTTTGAGAAAAACCATACATAACAATTACTTATCTAATAAAAAAGTGTATTCTACTATGTAGATGATGGAGTATCCATAATGCTATTAACTTGAAAAATTGGGCATATAATTTCTTCCTTAATAGGTCTACCATTCCAACAATTGTATGTAGTACTTTTAAATGGTCAAAATAGAACAACTAGATAAAATATATTAGTTTGTCTTTTACCAATTTTGCAGTAAATTAGTCTAGCTTATAATTTAATAACTCAGAAAATGCGCAATTTTTTTAACTATTAAAGTCTGAGTATAACTTATGTTTTTAGAATTTAGACAATTCAAATTTTCCTATCATACCTTTCTCATTCATGAAAAAAATATGATTGAATCTCATTCTTTTCACATGAAAAGAGGACTAGGTTTATTCTTTTATTAAAGTTGACTCTACCCAAAAACTCTTACAGGTGTAGATCAATTTACCAATACAAGAATAACTCATATTTACAGTTTAATATTGCATTAATACATTTAAAGAGTTAGCAAAATTCAATTTTAGTATTTTTGATAATTAAAATTTTCAAGAAAATAAAATACCCAAAGTAATATTCATATAACCATAAAATTTTCTCGAAAACTAGGACCCAATTTATCATAGTTCCATTACATCAGATGATCTTCTAGCAATGAAAGTACAAAATAAGGTAATCTGTCAGACAATAATTGGAAACAATTTCTAATTCCTGAATCATTATGGGATCTACGTTACCAAATAATATTGCAATGTAAACATGTTTTATCCCCATCTTGTGCCATTGGTCCAAGTTCTTACTTTCAACTCAATTTAAGTTGTATACTTTAAAGAACTGTAAATGTGTCTAGTTGAGGTCTCACACAACATGAAGATTTACCTTTCCATTACAATCTCGCCAAGTTCTCACATGACGTAAATTGCAACTTCAAGTGTTCTTTTAACTAGATAGCACTAACTTAATCTTAAGGGTACTAGTTTTGATTATGGTAATCAAAATTTGTACGAAGAAACATGCATACAATTTCGTATCAAAAGTTTTAATAAAAAACCTTTTTATTAACCAATTCACTAAGATTAAATTAACAAAGTTTTTTGATTAAGGTATTAGATTCACCAATCAAAAAATTAAAGGCTTTCCATTACAATCTCGCTAAGTTCTCAACTTCAATTGTTCTTTTAACTAGATGGCACTAACTTAATTTTAAGGGTACTAGTTTTGATTATGGTAATCAAAATTTGTATGAAGAAGCATGCATACAACTTCATATCAAAAGTTTTAATAAAAAAACCTTTTTATTAACCAATTCACTAATATTAAATTAACAAAAATTAACAAAGTTTTGATTAAGGTATTTGATTTACCAATCAAAAAATTTACCTTTAATTATCGTCAATTATATCGTACTTTTGCATAAGTCTAAAGACTTAGTGTTTCGGATAATTAACACAAAGTGGCGCATGAAATTAAAGCTAATTTATCCTTAAGATGATTTTGTACATTAAATAGTCGTACTAGGTAGCTCCATTATGACGCACAAAGCGGATAAGCGGGTCAGCGCGAAGCGATTAAAAATCTTCTTCTTTCGGGTCACAATTTAATGTGTTCCTCTCTTTATACCTCTATTATAGTTTATCAAAATGGGTGAGCCGTTCTTACTATTGGTTCAAAACTGATCACTCAATTAAACTCTTGAAAATTTAACTCTTCAAAAACCAAATCTTATTGCAATTATTTTTCTATTAAAAAATTACCCTTTTTGTTAATAAACATGTCTAACAAAAATAAACAAAAAAATTAATAAAAATAAAAAATAAAACAACTAAATAAACACACATAACATAACAATGATTATGTGAAAACATGTAGCCACATGAAAACTTTATTTGATAAAACCTATTAATAATCAATTTTGGGTTTTAATTATGCATATATTAACTAAAGCTCTCACTCACAAAGGCAAATGAACCACATACATCGACGAATCGATTGTGTAAACCATAGTTAAACATATAACATATAGCACATAATTGATTCATTAATTTAATTGAGGTTTTCTCCAATTCAAGATTTATCAAAACAATACATGTGAAAAAAAAACAAAAAAAAAAAACAAAAACTTAACAATTAATCATACAAGCAACAATCCATGAAAAACATGCATGTCTCATCATTGATTCAACATAACAATTATTCAATTAGCCACAAGATCGCATACAATTTCATGTCACATAACAATTATTCATGAATTAATTCACGTAAGCATATATATAGTTCCAAGTTTTAATTAATTCAATTTAATAAACAAAACAAAACAACCAAAACCTTAACCTAAAAAAATTTAAATCGACAAAAAAATTAGGGTTTCGGTTTCTAAATTTTCTTTATTATTATTAATATTATTATTATTATTATTATTATTAAACATCAAGGGTAATCGGCCCTACCCAAAATTTTAAGGATCAAACAATTAACATAAACCCTAGAATAAATCATATCATAAACACAATACAATATCTGTTTTTTTATTTGTTTATTAATTAATTACACATTATCTAAGGCTCGTGATGCCACTTTTGAAATATTAATACCATGACAATCATAATTAAACACAATAAACATCAAGTACACATGTAGAAGGGTAGTGAACATATCTATACTACATATAATGCACGAAAGCATCTCACTTTTAATTTTAAGACGTACAAGAAATTAAGCATGATTTACAACAGTTTAATGCATCCAATTTTCAGAATTACAACAAAGTAAGCATATTGTACAACAAAATAAAGCGTGGTGTCATTTTAAGACTAAAATTCTATCAAACAACATTATTGCTATTAAAAACACTCCTTCACCAAAAATTACAACCATTTAAGCACAATGTACAATTGCTGCAAACAATTTTCAGATTTACAACAAAATAAGGATAGTGTACAACAAAATAAGTATGATGTAATTTTCAGACTTATTTTTAGACTTACAACATTAATGCTATTAAAGTGGTCAATGTTATTAATGACTATGATGACTACTACTTACAAGAAAAGAAACATAGTGTACAACACTTTAATACACATAATTTTCAGATGTACAAGACAAGAAGCATAGTGTACAATAAAACACCACATTAATGATATTTAATGTAGTCAATTATTTAACTAGTCAATAAATACAATTAATACAGTTATTAGAACACCCCTTACATAAGAAATACAAATTATCAAGCATATTGTACAATCAAAGTAAACACAATTCCTACATTAAATTTTACTACTACAAATAATAAAGCACATTATACAAATATTCAAGCCCGAACGGGCAACGGGTCAAATGGGCTTGAGCCCGAACGGGCGCGGACCAAACGGGCTCGAGCCCGATGAGACACGGGCCAACGGGTTCGAGCCCGAACGGGCACGGGCTATACGAAATTCTTGATATCCGTAAATTTATTGTTAAAAAGAACATAATAAACTAAAATACATCATTCATCGAAATTTTTTATTTCAGGGTACCCGCTACTGCAACGCGCGAGTACCCTGCTAGTAATGTATAATTAATTAACTAAAACATAAAAGTATGTGTACCTTTGATTCTAGCTAATCAATTCCAAGCTAGCAATTGAGATGAACCCTAATTTGGGTTTATAAGGATTATAGGAATCGCCCCTTAACGTTTTTGCAATTCAATCAAGATACTAACAATAGTGTGTTAAGACCACGTTCTTGTATGCACATACTATTAACAAATTAAACTAAATGTTAGTTTAGGAACACAAAATGGTTTGTTTATGAAAAACAAAGTGATCAACCCTAACAAAGGGTTAGGCCGATCGGTTATGACTAAAGAAACAAGAAAACCAAGTTTAGGTTTAGGTTATGTATACAAGAGATAGAAAACAATAACCCCTAGCCTTGTATTTATACTTGTAGAAACTTAGAGTCCAAGTTTGATAAGGATTAGGTAACCCTAATCCCAACCCAACCGGCCATAACCCATTAGGGGTGTTCCAGAACCTTCTTGACTTCTAATTTTCTCTTTAGTCCTTTTCTTTAACATTTAACAACCGTTGATCCATTACATTTAATTACTTAACGTTCGTTAGTCGTATTGTGTAATTAATAACTAAACACAACGTTTATATTTAATTATTAAAACTTTAATTCTCATACGTAAAGTGTGCAATCTCGTGGTCTCAAGTTCGATCCTAACATATATCTATTATTTTATGTCCATTAAACTAACAATAATGTAATCCAAAACTTATGTATCATATTCATGACGTGGGAAGGAATCTTCCATGAAGGCACAAAACATATTAGCATAAATCTTAGCTTTACCAAGTTTAAGAAATAACAAAGTACTAGGACCTCTTAGAGTTTGACCCAAAGTAATAATACTATCGACACGACCTAAAACATACATATCCATCTTAATTGACAATAACCGACATCAACAAAAGATAAAAGATGATACAAACCGACAATTAATTATTAAACTATGATGATGCAAAATAACAATAATGTTATAAGAATCAAACCTGATCAGCAAAGCTAAAACCTCTATCAACAGCATAATCCACAAAACTATATAACGGTAACACCTTATCACCATACTTCTTAAAACCTTCCAGTTCCCTTTTAGCTTCGGCTCTAAGATCTTCCGCCACTTTCACAGCCTTGTCAACACCATACACACCCACATAACTCTTTTCCTTCGTTTCTTGTTGTTTCTCACCTGCTTTAGTTTTCGATTTTGCTTCCAGCACGTCATCAACCACTTGATACAAGATACCAACGGCTCTTCCGTACTTTCTAAGCCGTTGGATTTCATCATCAGTAGCACCGGCTAAAAGTCCTCCGCAAACAGCAGAACATTCACCCATTTCACCATACTTCTTTTCCTGAACAAATTCTACACAGCTAGGTGGGCCCTCCAGGTCGACAAACTGGCCAGCAGCCATGCCGGTGGAACCAACAGCTCGTGCAATTTCGGTAATGACACGAAGAAGTTGGGTTTCTTGGACGAGATTGGTTGGTGTGTGAGAGACGATGTGGCGGAAGCCAAGTGGGAATAATGCGTCACCAGCTAAAATGGCCATGTCCATCCCAAAGACGGTGTGGTTGGAGGGTTGACCCCTTCGGGATGAGTCATCATCCATGCATGGTAAATCGTCATGAATTAAAGAGGCAGCGTGCACCTATAAAATATGTGAATTGACTTAGGATATTATCTATAAATTCTATTAAATACAAACTACAATGGGAGGCTGCAATGCGGGTTGGCCAGGAAGATTGGGTAACGGGTCGTATGAGGAAATATTTCTGTAAGTTGAACCTTGATCCAAATGTCGTAAATTTGATAAAAAGAATAGTGTGTCAATTCAATCACACCACTATATCATTCAGTGATAATCTAGTTTCTTGGAATAAAATGATTTTAAAAGCGATTATGCATCTATAATTTACTTTGGGCAACTTTCAGCCCATTTGTTCCGCTTAGTTTTAGTTATTTCTTTTATTTGACCCGTTTGAGCAATTATCAATAAAACATAAACCCATATTGACCCATTCAAAGATAAATGTGCTGAAATTGCCACATTTAACCACAAACAAAAAAAATTATTAACTAAAAAACCCCGCATAGCATAAGAAAAATATAGTTTCCTCCAATTGTGATATAATTAGAAACTGGATTCCAACTACAGTTATGAAAACAAATCAACTAACCCAATCCTATATAAAAACAACTCAAAGCATGAGAAGTATCGGAAAAACAATAAGAATTGGACATACCATTTCAAGGGCACACGCAGTAGGGAAGGCAGCAAGGCGATTGCCACCAAGGAGCTCACAGGCGGCAACACACATAACAGGAGGTGCTCTTTTTGCTCCTTTTGCAAGAACAGAATAACGCATGGATTCATATATTTGATTTGGGTACTGAACAGGTATAGCTTCATCAAGCTTCTGGTTAATTTCTTCTCTCAAAGTTGACCAGTAAGTTTTAAGGTCAAAGTTGGTAGAAACTGATGATGTAGTTGAAGAGCATCTGATCTTTTGCTGAGTCATTGAAAGGCTTTTTGGGAAATGAAGATTTGGCAATGATGTTATGGCAGTTGTAAACACCATCTTGTTCCTCTCTGCTCTTATTGGTGTTTATGAAATTCTGTTGACGGGTTGAAAATTTAAACTGTTTCAAATGAATAAGACTAAATGATATATACAAAGCAATCTTCAAGATATAAAGAGCAAATGTTCAAATGCTTCGCTATCAAACACAAAAACCAAAGTCAAGAAACTGATATGTAAGTTATGTGATTGAAAAGTTGATGACGTTTGGAGAGTCAAAGTCAATGAGAAGAAACATAATGATTACTGAAAGTCTCATGTCAAAATCGACATCATTTGAACAACTAAAGATACTAATGTATAACCTCTTATCTCATCCACATAGTTGCACAAATGTTCTTTTTGTAACGATAAAAGTAAATACAAAGCCTGAAAAATACAAAAAAAAAAGGAAAAAAAAAAAAAAAATTCCAATAAAATAATGTTAACTATATGAATTAAGGAGAAGAAATTTAATATTCCTCCGTATTTGAACCATAACACAAATAGCCTATCTTTAGGTAGATATCTGACTATTCTAAACTAAGGCACGAAATTGTTTATGCAGAACATAATTACGAATGCCAGAAAATAACTCTTGGTCACGAGTATAACTAATGTTGAGAAAATGACTGGTTTTTCAAAAATTTAGACGGTTTGTAATACAAAGAAATGTGGAACAGGAAGACCTCAAGTTCATATTATACAAGAATATCATTGCTCTCAATGTTTTCTAAAGAGACCAACCGCAACTCTTATCCATCTCTTTTGATCCTTCAAGAAACCACTGTGAACTGTCATTAAACTGTATATCTGGTTAACCATAAAGACTAGCATAGACGGTCAATTGAGCCTTAACGCTTTGAGAAGTGAACGATGCACGAACATCTTCAAGACTTTTAGTAAGTACTGTTCTCATTCGATGTCTTGAACTATAAAAGGCTTGAACAACAATAAACCGTTGTGATTGCATTTCGCTAACCAATCTAATTACTTTGACCATATTTTTAATACCTCAATGTTATTAAACACTCACGCAAAGACATTCTATATTGGTTGATTGTCAGCATACTGTAATAATCTGAAAGTTTTGTTCTTTACCATCTAATACATTTATCTCAAAAATAAGTTTTTGATATAGAAACACCTAGATGGTTTGTGAGCCACGAAACGTTTGTTCTTTATCGGGAAATTTAGCTTCTGTTGTCACATAATAAACTTATATAGCCCATAAGTCATAAAATAAGCCGAAAACACATAAGCTTGTAAACTACTACTCCAATAAGCTCAAACAAACACCACCTAAATCTTGTTATACAAATTTTTTGAATATAGCTCAACCTTGAAACTTTGTACAAATAAGAGAAATAACATTGAAACGATGATTTCAAATATAATATTTAGATTAACTTTGAGATCCAAAAGCATAACCCAACTTATTACATCTACTAAATGAATCAATAGATCAAATGATTTCAAATATAATATTTGGACTAACCGGATAATACTACGGGAAGATTAGAAGGTGCCGTATCTGCTTCTTTCTTCTTTATTTTGTTGGTAATCTTTTTATGGTTACGGTGAGTGCGAGAAGCAACATAAATAAATAAGTATATCCTAGTACTCGGTGTTTTTTTAGTCTTGGGAGTTGCACCCTTTTTTTTAACGGCCTAAGAGCATGTGATATCATCACATGCCAAAACCCATTTTTCAGTGTCACCTCAGCGCCACCTCAACATACTCACTTTTAACACTCACACACCAAAATACCCCTTCACTCATAACATGTCATTTGGGTCCCACCCACACACCATTTTATTTTCTTTTTCATTTTTTCAAACAAACTAAATTAGTAACTCAATTACAATAACAAATTTTCGGAGATACTAAATCAAGTTTATATAATTGAAGTAAAAATACTGAGGTAGTAAAATAGCAAATAACTTCACATTTGAAAAGTACTCCCTCCGTCTCAATTTAATTGTCATGAGAGAGAAAGCACAAAGTTTAATAAAAGTGGGGCAACTTTAATTTTCAACCACACAAATAAATATTAAAACTTTATATTCCTAGTTTTTTTACTTAAAGGGACAATTTTTTTGAGACATCCAAAAATGAAAATATGGACAATTAAATTGAGACGGAGGGAGTATTAAATAAGAACAACTTTATCAATAAATGATCACATGGTTTTTAGTTGCGTGAACAAAAAAAAACTAAAGCACCTACAAATAAGTGGGCCCCTTCTTATTAAAATATAAGAGAGATGATAAAATATCTCATAATAAAAACTCTTATAAGTTTCACCTACTCCTTCTTCAAGATAAGAAAACACAGAACCTTATTCTGGACTCAACAACTAACACATTTTTCATTTTTTTAATTTATTTGCTTCATATTCTATCGAATCTGGGTATGCAACGGTAGTTTCTTTTTGTCCTTTTCCGAAAGTCGCACACGCCACTTAAATGGCTTGGGAAGTGGCGAGAGATGGTTGGGGTATGGTGGCACCATGGTGGCGGCGCCATTTTGGCAGCCACGTTGGATTTGGCGTGGGTGGATGTGATGATACCCCATGGTCTAATGTATAAATTGGCATAGCAGCATCAAACAAATGTACAACTATTTATAGAGTAAAATAAAATGCTGCAAATTAAAAAAAAATAAAGTCCAAAATACATGTCTGTGGTTTGTTTTTTATCTCGCTTTACATCCCTAAACTTTTTTTGGCACAAAACCATCCATCCGTTAGTAAAGTTGGCACAAATACATTCCTCTGTTAGGAAATTCAGTTAATAAGGACTAACGGTGCAAAATTTTCTCAGTTATCACCTAACGGAACATAAAATATTTGCACTGTTAGTCCTTAGGACTAACGATGCAATAAAATGGTGGTGGCGGTGGGTGGTGGTGTGTGGAGGTGGCGTTGGGTGGTGGTGGGTGGCGGTGGTGGTGGCAGTGGTAACGGTGGGTGGCGGCGGTGGAGGTGGGGGGTAGTGGCGTTGGGTGGTGGTGAGTGGAAGTGGTGGTGTAGTGGTGGCAGTGGTGGCGGTGGTGGTGGGTGGAGGTGGCGTTGGGTGGTGGTGGGTGGAGGTGGCGTTGGGTGGTGGTGGGTGGCGCTGGTGGTGTAGTGGTAGCAGTGGTGGCGGCGGTGGAGGTGGGGGTGGTGGCGTTGGGTGGTGGTGGGTGGAGGTGGTGGTGTAGTGGTGGCGGTGGGTGGCGGCGGTGGACGTGGGGGGTGGTGGCGTGTGGTGGGTGGAGGTGGCGGTGGAGGTGGTAGGTGGCGGTGCGTGGTGGCGTTGGGTGGTAGGTGGTGGTGGAGTGCACCGTTAGTCCTTAAGACTAACGATGCAATAAATTGCATCGTTAGTCTTAAGGACTAACGGTGCAAATATTTTCTCTTCCGTTTGGAGATAATGGAGAAAAATTTGCACCGTTAGTCCTTATTAATTGAATTTCCTATCAGATGGATGTATTTGTGCCAACTTTACTAACGGATAAGCTAATCCTACGCCTAAGTTTTCTACGCTTAACTTTCAGTTTACGCATAACTTAGTGTTTCTCAATTCTTACGCGTAAGCTACTCCTACGCGTAAATATCACTTTTACGCGTAAGTTTGGTGTTTTTACGCTTAAGTGTTACTTTGCCTACACTTGGTTTCTACGCCTAAGGATACTTCATCAACAACGTTTCACTCGACTACAAAGATCCATTTAACAACACAAGTTTTCAACATGTCACAACCACCATACTCTAACTACTTTCCTTACATGTATCATCAAGTACAACAACAACAACTAAGTCCACAACATCAACAATTTAATCAACAACAACAAATTTATCAACAACAATTTAATCAACAACATACTCCACAACTTGGAACAATTCCACTACAAATGGTTCAACCACCACCTAGTCTTCAAGTACAACCTTACACAAACTTCTACAATCAACATCCATCCAGGAGTACTATGAAGGAACCGACATGGTTTGGCAAGATGTGTGAAGCTTTAAGTAGCCAACAATCAATTCATGAAGCTGGCTCACTTGATAGACCTCCAATGCTCACTCCCCGAAATTATGATCAATGGGTGATAAGGTTCTTTAGGTTTTGTGATCTAAAGAAGCCACATGGAAAGTTCTTAAAGAAGGTCATTATGGAAGGTCCATTTCAGATGCCTACTGTTTTCACACCCGCAGATCCTAATGCCAATCCACCAAGAGATGCTGTCACCAACATTGCAACTATCTCAGACCTCACAGGTGATGAACTTCTACATTTTGAAGCCGATGAACTAGCAATGCAATACATCCTTTTGGGATTACCGAATCCGATCTTTCAAAGTGTTGATGCTCAAAAGACAGCTAAAGCAATGTGGGAACATATTCATCTTCTAATGGAAGGCACATCACTCAATCAGGAAGACATGGAATCCAAAATCTACTTGGCTTATGAACACTTCATGATTGAACCAGGAGAGACATTAGAGTCATATCATCATCGCTTTTTAGACATCATCAATGATTTGGACAAACACAATATCATCATGCCACGAATTGCTGTCAACACTAAGTTCCTAAGTAGTCTTGGTCCGGAATGGGAGAAGTATGTCATTTTTCTGCGTCAAGCTAAGAATCTTCATCACGCTACATATGGATTGTTGTACGACTATTTGAAGCCTCACCAAAAAGAAGTTGACAAAGAAAGGGCTATCCGTGGACTCCCGGCTCCATAGTCACTTCCGGACAATCAACAACTTGCTTTGTGGGCTCAAACAAGTGTTCCTCCTCAACCCGCTCCTTAACCAACTGCAACTATTACACCATATAATCTGTCACAGCAACAATCTCAAGAAACTCAATTGGTTCCATACAACAACAATACTGATCAAGCACTTTATAGTGAATCAAATGAGGATACTGAAGCTTTTGATGCCCTGCATCAAGGATTTGTCATGTTAGCTAGAGCCTTCGGCCGATATTCCAACAAATCCAACAATCGCATTCGTACCTCATCAAACACAAGGAATCAGGCTGTTGTAAACAATGGACGCGTTGAAGTTCAGAATCGTGGTTATGGTCGTCAAATGGGAGGTGGTCAAGGGTTTAATGCTACGGGAAGGAATAACATGGGTGCTCCGCAACAACAAAGGGCTCAAGTGGTTGAACAAAGGGAATGCTCAGAATGGGGTTAATGGTCTTCGTTGTTATAACTGTAATGAGAAGGGTCATCTGGCTAATGCATGTCCTAAGCCGAGGACAAGAGGCGGTGCTTATCACAAAGAGGCTTTGCTCTTGGCTCTCAAGGATGAAGCTGGTGGCACTCTTACCAACAAGGAACAGAGCTTTATGGCGGATGCGTCGATGATGATATGGAGGACTTGCGAGCTAATGCAGCAGTGATGTTGATGGCACAAATGCAAGCTCTACACATGAGTGACACAGGCCCAGTGTATGACACTGACGGCTTGTCTCAAGTACCGGAACAAAATACACTCATTCATGATCTGATATCTCCGCCAATTTCTCCATCCGACAAGGATCAGAGTGTTCAACATGAGCCATCTACATCTCATTCCGATGATTATCAAATAGATCCCGTAGTTATATTTGACGATCAAGATAACCTTATGGTTAATATTGATAATCAAGTTGACTCCGTGGTTATATTTGAGGATCTAAATAATGTGCATGTTGAGACTCACGTTGAACAAGATGAGCTTTTGTCTAATAGAGAAATTGAGCTCCTGACCTTAATTAAAGACCAAGAATCTCGTTTGGAAATTTTCACGCAATTAAAAGATAAAAATGCACTGTTAATTAGGGATAATGAATGCTTAATCAGACAAATCAACGTTTTTAAAACTCAAGAAAAACGTGAAAAAGGTTTTGAAGTCGCTTATGCCAAATCTCATCAAAACGAAAAATCATTAGAACGACAGATACGTGATATAGCCGCATCCAAGAATGCTTTGTTGTCTCAAATAGAACAACTAAAACATGAACACAAAAAACAACTTAACGCTCTTACTTTGGAAACTCAAAAGCCAAGGCTGAGTTGTTAACTTGTCAAAAACAGTTCTCCGAGTACAAAAAGCATTCCACGAAACGAATAGATAACTATCTTGAAGAAATTGTCGACTTACAACACAAAATCAAAGAGTTTTGAAATGTTGTTTATAAACATGGTGAGTCAATCACAACTATTCAAAAGTTTACTTTTAAACCAAATCCAAATGGATATGGACCGATTCTTGCTGATTACAAACCTAAGTTTTCAAACAGAGCATTCAAACCAAATCCTGAAGTTTACAGTGCAGAACATAGAATTGATGATTCAATTATGACTATTGTTGAATATAATCGCATGGAGGAATTAGATGCAGATGACGAGAGTCGGTCAAAAATGGAAAATGTCGTTTACAACAAACCATTTAACTATTCAAAAGCCGTAACTTTTGTCACACAACAAGATACTTCTAACAAACCTTTGGTTATCACACCAGTTTCTGAAGTTCGTCCCCAATACAATGGTGCACAAATTAATGGTCCTTTACCTTCACTTAGTGAAGCAAAAACGAAAGCTGAAAGTTGTCACGTTATAAAATACTTTGACACTTTCTTATCTGACATCAAAATTTTGGAACGTGAGATTGAATTTCATTCTGAAATAAAAGTTGAACATTTTCAATCGCCTCTGGCGCGAGAACAAAGAGATATTCTTCAGAAAAGAATTTTACCCCATGTCAAAAATTTGAAAACCTGTGCACAATATTGGGAAAGGGATTTTCACAAGGAACTTTGTCTAATGAAAACAGTTTTCGAGAAAACAGAAACATCGATTTCAAATACTAAACGTAAAAAGAAATTGTTGAGAAAAGATGTTGATCGACTCTTGAAAGATGTTATCTGTGCTGATATCCATAATGTTGTGTTGTTTCATTCTATTGCTAATGCATCTAATTACATCTCTGCTGATTCTGTTGATTCTGTTGAAATTGTTGAGAATAATGATAATGTGCTTCAGATCGAGTCTTTAAAAGTTGAAAATGAACGATTGTTAAACGAGCTTTCAAATGCAAAACGTCGTCTTAATTGGTGTCAAAAAGATATTCACGATCAACAACTTGCTTTTCAAAACAAAATCGCCCAGTTGCGTGCAAAAACTCTTAATCCAAAACTTGAGCAACTGGATGATCAAAACGTGTCTTTTAAGTGTCAAATCTCAAAATATGAACATGAACTTGCAAAAGTTAAAAAGGAATATGGTGTCATATTTGATTTACTCAAACAGACTCGTGATGAAGCATCAAACGAACTTGATCATTATCTTGCACACACTAAAGAAGTCATGAACTTTTCTGGAAATCTTCGTTCTAAAAATCAAGATTTGGTGCACACTATCATTAAGTTAAGGGAGAAGTTAGGAAAGTATGAACAAGTTCAGCCTAGCATCATTAAGAAAATTGCACCTGTAACACTTAGCAAACGTGAACCCAGAATGCCTACTGATAAACCACAAGATACTAATGTGCTTCCCTCACTGAAACAGGAATAGTTGCCTCTTTTCCAAACGTCCGCACTTCACGGCCTAGGAGCAATACAAGGAAGAATAGGAAGTTGCGACCTAAGAAAAGAACAATAAAGAATCAAGTAGAAGAACACCCTAGGACTTTGAATAAGATTCAAGTTGCACCCACTTTAGATATTGCGTCTGACAAATGTAATGGAAAAAGTGTTGTAACAAATGCTAAACCTTTAAGTACTTTTGATACTCAGCAAGCTTCTTGTGTTATTTGTCGTAAAAGTATGCTTTCTGATTGTCATGACAAATGTGTTGCTAGAGCTATCTTGTCTCGTTGACGGAATCCTAAGACCCGGAATACCTTTAGGCCCACTAATGCTTCTAAGTCTGTGCTTGGTAAACCGCCCTCTTTAGATTCTAAGAAACGCATTGATGTCCCTGTAGCTCCAGTATCACCTCCAAGGAATGTAGTACCACCTAGTGCATTCACTAAGACTAAAGCTAAGACTAGTTGGAGATGGCAGAAATGGATACATAATACACTAGGATTTAAATGGATATCTAAAATCATTGATGTGTGTATTTCTAACATAACTGCTTCGGAACCCTCTAACTCTTCGGGTTCCACATCTACTTCTATTTCATCTGTGTCGTCTGTGTGTAATGCAGGTGATACAGATCATCCTTTGGATTATTGATAGCGGATGTTCCCGACACATGACAGGCAATCTTAAACTATAACAACCCGTAAAATTTTAGATTATTATAATAATATTTACACGTCAGAAAAATTTTAATAAATTATTTTCTGATAGAATGCCAATATCAAAAATTTAAAACCAAGAGGTCATCTCGTTTCCTTAGAAATAAGACACCACTTGTCCACTAAGTATCTGTATAATAAATGTGAAATTTATTATTATCCCAGTTAAAATTTAAGCATACATAAGCTTAATCCAATAGTTATTCCGCACACTGCAGCGCATTAGCATACAAAACTAAAAATAAATAATGAGACAAGTGAAATATACATATTTTATCATTTAAGGATAATTTACGAAAGAAAACAAGAGGTTATCTCGTGAATTTAGGAAGCCACGACACCGCACGCATACCGACACCAAATTAGTAACGGCAAACAGTTATAATCCAATTTCAACGTAAACAAAGTGTCATAATATTACGTTTAATAAATCGTCTCCGAAAACATAACTTCTATATTTTTCGGGTACCGGGGAGGTACGTTTACTCGAGGATTCGTCAAAACACGGAGTACAATTTATACAGTGTCTTAAAATAAAACAAAGTAAGTCTTATCTCCCATTCTCTACCCACGCCTCCCTATCTGTCCCTCCTCTCTCCTTTTGTCGACACAACCAGAGAAAACATACATCAAAATGGAGCTTTTCTTCCTTCTGAATAGTCAAACACCAAAAGCATCCTCTGCAGCATTCCACTCTTAACTCTACTCCTTACTATGGCGGCCATGTGATGGTAAAGACGGCTGTGGACAGAGATGTATGCCAAGGGAGGAAAGGCACCTATCTATGGAGACCAAGAAAGTGAAGTAGAAATCTTCTATTTATTGTTCTACAAAATAGAATGAATTCTTCACAAGTTTTCTTCATCTTCCTCACAAAACAATCACACAAAAATTAGGGTTCCTCAAACCATGGGGCTTCTCAAAATTGAGTTGGGGGTCTCGATAATTGATGTATGAGGAAGCCATTCCAGGTGTTAATTGTCTTAAATCGTCCTTAAACTCCTCCAATTGAGCTCGTTGGGTTTTCGGTGTTCACCTAATTCGACCCACGAAATCTATTGTAAGAACATTACAATTGTCATCTTTTTGAATCTATTGAGTTGTAATATTCTTTGTCCAATTCGAGTTATATTTCTTGATCATACCGTATATTATAAATAAAAGAGATGTTGGTTAATATTGATGTTGATTTGATTAAATAACATACATGTTGTTGTTGTTGACGAAAAACCCAAAAGAAAACAAACATAATTTTCCTTTTTCTGAAAAATGAAATAAGTCATGTTTTGATAATACAGTGTGGTAGAACATGAGTTAAAACCTGTTAATTTGCTTGTCTTAGTTCTCGGATAGTTCAGCTTATTTTGAAAATCTGCTTATAGGCATGTCACCGATTTCGCCTTATGTCTACCCGCTTACTCGTTTCAATTTAATACCATTACTGGTTCAAGTTGTTTCGCGTGACACAAGAGTGTCCCCACGTGCACTTAGGTTCAACCACACCCACGAGGGGTGATGGTTTGAGTTATTGTGCCTCGGCTCAAACCAGGACCCTCCAAGGGTATAGAGTCGAGTGGCCACCTCGGGTTGTACCCGACTGACACGAGGCAAGACTCGGTTTGAGTCTCCAGGTTTCCTTTGAGATCAATTCTTAGTTTGTAGTCACTACTTCGGTGTACAAGTGAACCCTCACGAGTGCCGCTTCAACTTCGAGTCACAAGGGAAAACACCCTGAAGGGTGCTTATTATTGCGACTGTCCCAAGACCACGAAGTGGTCATGAATACTCGCAAGAGTCTCACTATATAAGTGTTTGGTTTTGTTTTGTGCTTGCAACTCTTTGGTTATCTCACTCGCGTCAAAAACTGCTCCCAACACCAAGATATCCTAAAACTATTTTTGTATTAGTCCTCAAGACCATATTGTATTGGTGCGTTGGATTTTATCTAAGTACCAAGCCCAGCCCAAGTTGAAGGTGTATGGTGTGTAATGATGGGTCGAAGCCCATCTGTTTTAAGCATCCATTTGGTCTTTTAAACAGCCCACTCGGGGCGTGTGTAGTAATAAGTGGTCTCGAGTACCCCTCGACTTAATTTTCGTCTCCTTCAATTCATCAACTCGCCAACCATTACATCCTTGTACACTCGAATCAATCTAAATTACAAAGCGACTCACAATGTATCATAGACTTAAGGCTAAAATGAGACATACATCTACTAGACAAGCTTCTCAATATAAACTTGTAAACATACCCTTTCGACTACTAAAACTACTAAAACCGGGCAATAAACTTGATGAAACATATCATACAACTTTCGATAATTATCTCTTTGAATAGATATAATATACAACTTTTATCAATTTATTAGACATACAAATTTATTACATTACTATAGCAAAGGCATATGATTAACTATTTCTTTTATATACAAGCCTCGATTTTAAATTGAAATCTAAAGTATATAACTCAAATGAAAATCTTTATATTCAAAAATTGATAAAAACATAGAATTGGTAAACAATTACTCACAAATTCAAACTCTTATTATTTAATCTCAATAAGAAACAATTTTATGAAATTTTCGACGATAGTCACCTCGGATGGAAAGGTTATAAATCCGGGACATGCCCAATTTTTCTACAAATATATTATATATATTCTATAACAATTTGAAATAATTATATCAACACTTACAAGCATGATTATTTCTTTTAAAATGTATACATTTGACACATGTTGTGTATTTTGAAAACTTGCAAATATGTACAAGTTAAATTGTAGTTAAAACTTCTTTTCACATATTTATTAGTAACGAAGTAAACATGCATAAATATGTATATACGGTATATATATATATATATATATATATATATATATATATATATATATATATATATATATATATATATATATATATATATATATATATATATATATATATATATATATATATATATATATATATATATATATATATATATATATATATATATATATATATATATATATATATATATATATATATATATATATATATATATATATATATATACTCCTTCGTTCATGACATCCTCATAGTCCGGTAATGTCCAAATAAAAGTACAAACTTTTCGTACATCATCATCCATTTATCATCAAACCAAAGTCTTGTTCGTCTTGATATCTTTTCTACGTATACCCTTCCAAGTAATGTCCTTTGGTCATCATTAGACCAAAGTCGTAATTCCTTCTTCAAGATTCCTTCCATGTCATAACCTCATAAGCCGAGATCCACCCAAATCTTTGTAAATTATTCTAATATAAATGATGCCACATAAACAACAACAACAACAAGAACAACACAAACATTTAAAAATTTATAAGGTTTGTTAAACTTTATCGAGTCTTAAACATGGAGACTAAATATGCCGTACTTAATTAGGTTGCGTGTCGGAGCCGTGCACTATCACTCATTGATTTAATTCCCTTTAGACTTCATATTGCACATTGCCAAAGTGAGTTTATAGCCCCACTTTTACTCTAATTTACTTGCTTTATAAAACTTTGGGGTGAGAAACATGCAAAACTCTTTTCGGACCTGAAACTAAAAACACTATTATGTGAAACAACCTTGAATCCCACTATGCTACCGTCAATTCCCTTTGGGGAAGCGCGATTGTTATGAATAGATCTATTGGGGATGACACCCCCGTTCGAGTTTGACCGGATAAGCAAATGTCGAACGTATATCATATCGACTACAAGTGTACTGGAAATACACTTGCTGGGCTTTTATTTATCATGCTTCTAGATGCATGCACACTGTCGTAGTTTCGGTTGCATGACCTTAGTGCTAGCGTAATAGATTCAATATATGACATTATATTCGTTGTAATGTACATATACCCCACTTATGGTCCACTAATGAAATCTCTTTTATGAAATCCTTTTATGAATTGAAATCATAAACTTTATGACATTATGCAAGACGTAATGATCATCAAAAACCAAATTTGAATCAGTGTACTGAAATCCATTTTTAAATAAACCTATGAACTCACCAGCGTAAGCTGACCCCTTTTAGCATGTATCTTCAGGTTTTGAAGTGATAGCTTATCTTTGGAGGCGCAAGGCAAAAGCATGGCATTGTCATAGATGACTCTGATTTATGTATTGGGACCACTCGTTTATAATGGGCCATTTTTCCGCACAAATCAATAATGTAAACATTGTTTTAAGAAATGAATAAAATTTTCTTTATGAAAATCAGTTGTTCTATGCTTATGTTGTGATATCAATTTAGTAGCACCCCAATACTTGTGTGCTTCCGCTGAGCCATTTTGGGGGTGTTACATAAACTGTTATCGAACTTTATTGCAAAGTTCATTGGCACTGTCAGATTCGGGAATGATCACTTCGCAGCTATCATGGGCTACGGAGATTATATCAATGGCAATATCGAAATTAGATGGGTTTATTATGTGGAAGGCCTCAGTCACAATCTCTTTTCAGTCGGTCAATTCTGTGATGGAGATTTGGAAGTTGCTTTTCGGGAGAAAACATGTTTCATTCGTGATCTACAAGGAAACGATCTTATGTCTGGCTCTCGCAATTCTAGTCTGTACACAATATCAATGCAAGACATGGTTGCTTCATCTCCCATCTGTCTACTCTCAAAGGCTACATCTACAAAATATTGGCTATGGCACCGTCTCTCACATCTAAACTTTCAAACCATCACCAACCTTGCTCGACACAAACTTGTTGAAGGTCTCCCGAGATTCCGGTATTCCAAAGATCACCTTCGCTCAGCTTGTGAACAAGGGAAAAGCACTCGTGCTCATTTTCCTTCAAAGGTGGAACACAGCTCTCAGCATGTGCTTCATCTTCTTCACATGGATTTGTGTGGCCCGATGCGCGTGCAAACGATTAAAGGCAAACGCTACATCTTGGTAATTGTGACAACTCGTACTTTCAGGTCATTAACAAACTTTGAAAATTTTACTATTCATCTCGGGAATTTACTATTCATCATTTTACTATTCATCGTTTTTGCAGTCGATTTGATATTCTGATAACGTATTTCAAAATTTTACTATTCACGAAACACTATTCATTCTTGGAGAAAAATCACTATTCATGATTCACTATTCATCGTTTATCGTAAACTAGGTTTACGAGTATCAAATTCGCGTAACCTTAATGGTTTAGCTGCGAATTCATGAACAATCATCGAGGACATTTCATATATAGACTAGATTTAGTCTACATATCATCAGTAACATCATCATCATATTAGTTCATGCATGGTTTTGCATTTTACATTAAACGCGTAATTTCCTATTAAATAAACGCTATCGCGTAATCATTTATTTTGAACATTCGATCCGACACTTTCAAAAATTATTCGATATATTTTTATACTCATATTAAGATTATAAAATAATATTATTAGTTTACCCCGTGTTTTAAATTTATTTTGTATATAAATTGTTATATTTATATAATTACGACGGTTTTCGTAAATACTACTCGATAATTATTATTTCACTAAATTTTTGTAAGAAATGTATTTTTATAATTTTTACGACTTCGATATATTTTATTTTGTTCCGTTAAAATCGATTTATAGTTAACGCTACATTTAATATTTAATTATATTTACTTAATACACATTATACCTTAACTAAAAATACATTTAATACATTAAACCTCATCATTTGTGTCCCCAAAAATCCCTTGCCGACACTCCCTCAATGACTCATCATTTTTGTGTAAAAAATCTTGTAGATTAAAGCACACATATACACCTTTTGACTAGCTCTTTCCTATATACTAAATATATACTAATATATACACATACACAACATATATCAAGGTGTAAAAAAAATAAAAGTCTCTCCAACTTCATCTCCAAAAAAATTCAGCCAAGGAAGAAACATAGGAGAAATCCAAGAATTTTGCAAGATCAAGCTAAAATATTAACTATAGTATACTCTTAATTAAGGTTTTGAAATAAAAACCTAGGGTATTAGGAAAAATCCTTGTTCTTTAAACCTCATCACTTCACTAGTAAGCATTTCATGATCATTTTTAATTTTTCATATTCATACTTTGGTCATTTGTATCATGCTTGAGAAAAACATGCAAGTTACATGTGAATCTATACCACTTTTATTGTTTTTATTACTTATTATGAAATATAATTATCCTATAAATAATCCCTTGTAACATATCATTTTTTATGATGTCTAGGAACCCATGACACCTTAAGAAGGTGTATGGTAGGTTTAGAATAGCTTTGGCGTTGGTTTGAAGTGGTTAGAATAAGTTTTACGCGAGAAAAATCCATTTCGACAACTATATATAAGGGTCTGATCATTTTTGTGAATTCTGGAAATTTCGACAGATGGTAAAAATTTTTGGGCGAGATATTCAGAAAATATACTTTAAAACGAAAACGTGGCCGCTTGAATGGGTTAAAACGGAGTTATAACGAAGAAGTTATGCTATTTTTAAGTTTAACGACGAAAACTATATTTTCAGAAAATTTCAGCATGTTGTCCCAAACTTTTACGAGTAAAAAATGAGTCTTAAGCGTTATTAAATGAGTCGATTTATCAAAAATATATTAGTATACTTTAACCCGAAGCTAAGGACATATAAAACGTAGAAAACGGACTTGTAACGATTAAATTACACGCGTTTAAACAAAGTTGTCGTAACTATTTCATATAAGCATAACTAATATATTTTCTAATAGCCAAAAATTACGGCCGCGAATGACCATGTTGAGGGTTATTTTTAACATTGATGGAATACTTTTTATAAAATGGTGTCTTCTAGTAAAAGTAAGTTCGCCTAGTCTATTTTTCAAAATGTCCAACCGTTCGTCAAACGGAGTTGTAACGAATAAAATACGGTCACTCAAACTTTGCCGAAAGTTACCCTTAAACAATATTTTGGGTACAAGTACCCTACTTTACCTATGTTTTTCTCCATGATCGAGACCTCTATGATAAAAACTTAAAAGCTAAAACTTTGAGATAATGTTACAAGCTTTCCAAAACCGTTGAGTTTGTTTCCTAACACTCAATATTCACCATTTTACGACTAGCTTTTCGAGGCCATTTAGTCACTTTCATGAAATTGTCAAATGACATTATTTTACGACGAAAAGTTATAATTTCATAATAAATCACTAAATGACTATCGTAGGATATCATTTCAACATAAATACTTGTAAAGTAATTTATAAATTGTCAAGACGTTATAAGATTATTTTTCGACGATAAGTGTTATTTTCAAAAATTCACAAGTGGTATAGATATCATACGAATTGCATGCATAACATTACATCATGACTTATTATATATCATATCATTCATAATAGGTCGCAGTTAGAGATTGCGCCTCATTTCAGTGTACTCACTTTTGTCATCGCATCATTGTACCAAGTGAGTTCATAGCCCGACTATCTATTACTTAATTGTTTTACAAACTCTTGGGGGAGATACATGCTCAACTATTTTTAATCGAACACAAATGCTTTGAACTGTATGCTATATCCAAATGTTTTATTGTCACTAAGTAATCATTTGCCATGTTTGAAGTCCCTACATCATGCACCATTAGTCACTTGCAGTGGCGCGAATATTGTGAATAGGCCTATTGGAATTAACACTCCCGTTCTTATTGACCCAGTTAGGGGAAATCGAACGCACTATATTTGAATCATTAAGGTAAATTGGCAAGTTTGCCTATTAGGGCTGTGATGAAACGATTTTACCAATTTCTATTGGCACGAGGTTTACGCTTTGGTTGTCATGAACTTAGTGAAATAAATGCTGTTTTGTTTTCAACGATGAGTGTGAAATAATGTAACTCACACTACGAATATTGTGTTCAAACGAATTTATTAAACCTATGGATTTCACTCAACCTTTGTGTTAACTGTTTTAAGCATGTTTTTATCTCAGGTATCTAAAGCATACACTTCATGTCATGCATGTGGACTTATCATAGAGTCGTGGTGACGACGCGTCTCTCATGGGATTTATGCACTTTAAAAACCTCGTTTGGCTTGTAACAAACTTATTTCCGCACATGATGATTTTCATTTGGGACCTATACTTTGTAAACTCTGATTGTTTTATTAAATCAAACGATATGTTTTCCAAACGACACTTTAGGTCGTTCAATATAACTGTGATTGTGATGCTATGACAGTCAACCCCAGGAATTCCATTCCGCTGCAAAACAGGTAATTTGGGGGTGTGACAGATTGGTACCAGAGCTTCGGTTATAGAGAACTAGGTTGCATCATTGACCCTAGACTATAACTACATCATCATAGCATCTCATCATTTCATCATAAGTGCATATTCACTTTACATGCGGTTTATACGTACATTTTTCGAGTTATTTACTTTCATTTCAAATCGATTGTCACATGGATGCCTTTAAATACCCATCCCATTATCCTTTCTTCATACTCCAACGTGGAGAATGCCTTGTCATTCCCTATCACAATTTTAATATCAGTTGACTCATCACCGATAACGTCGAATGCCGAGATAAAACCTTTAAGTAGGGCAAAGTCACTCTCACTCCTTTGATCACCACCAACATGTCGAGTTACACGTTATTCACACATTAAGTCACTAAACCATCATACATTTGAAGCACTTACGACATCTCATAACCCATCTTCTAGGAATCCGTCATTCATTTTTGAAAAATAACCTCAAATTTATTATCTCATATCACATCTCTTTAGAACGCTTATTTTTAACATAGGATTTTGCTACGTCTCACCTTTCCTCTTATTTTGAAGAGTTATGGCGCCGAAGAAAGCTCCACAAGCTATGACACAAGCGGCTATGCAAAAGTATGTGAGGGATAGTATAGCCGAGGCATTAAGGACTGAAAGAGCAACAGTGGCGGCTGCTGCTGAGGCTGCGACTACTGCCAAAGCCGCTAGACTTGCTAATGTTCTGAGGCTGCGTACTTGCCGCTAGACTTGCTGCTGCTGAGGCTGCAGCTACTTTGTTGCCGCCAGGCTTGCTAATGCTGCCGAGGTTGCGGCAACTGCTGAAGCTACTAGAATTGCGGCTGCTGAAGCTTGACTTCTTCTTCTGAGGAATTGCAGGAGGGTGCGGATTCGGAGTTGTTCATACAAGGATTTTAAAAGCGGAGATCCCACTAAATTCAAGGGCACCGAAGGGGCCACTGCTATGGTTCGATGGTTTGAGAAAATGGAGTCTGTGTTTCTTTTATGCAATTGCCCTGATGATTGCAAGGTTAAGTTCGCTACAAGTACACTTTTAGATGGGGCAATGTCGTGGTGGAACTCGTATGCACAGCCTATGGGAATGGAAAATGCTTACAAGCTCACCTAGGGGCAATTTAAAGGGTTGTTGACAAAGAAGTATTGTCCGCGAACTGAGGTGAAGAAGTTGGAAACGAAATTTTATGAGCTAGTGACTGTTGGGTACGACATCGAGACCTACATTCGAAGGTTTCAAGAATTGGCAGCGTTATGTCCGTCTATGGTTTCGGACAACGAAAAACTACTGGAGGCTTTCATTGGGGGACTTCCCCAGATTATTCAAGGTGATGTGATTTCCTTTGATCCGCAAACGATTGAAGAATCTATTCGAGTATCTCAAAAGCTCATGGCACAAGTATTGAAGGGGGGAAACATTACCAACACCAACCGTAACAACAATACCAACAACCGCACCAACTACAACAATAATCGAAACAACAACAACAACAACGACGACGACAACCAAACTAGCAGCAACAAAAGAAAATGGGAAAATGACCAAGGAGGTTATAATAACAACAACCAAAACTGTAACACTAACCATCATCAACAACAGAATAGAAGGCAAGAAGTTGCAATGGTTTATGTTGCTGCACCAATAGAAGGTAGAGGTTATGCTGGAACACACCCACTATGTAATTGATGTAAGTTTCATCACTCGGGTCCTTGCCCTGCCAAGTGCCACAAGTGCCAAAAATCGGGACACCTAGCCAGGGATTGTAGAGGTAAAGCCGTAGTCACATGCTTTGGATGTGGGGAGCAAGGACACTATCGGAATCAATGTCCTCAAAACCAAGGTCAACAAGTTGAAGGTGCTCATGGAAAAGCATACATGTTAGAAGGAAGAGAAGCTCACCATGGTCTCAACAACGCGGAAGACTGAAGAAGTTTAGAAATTAACAGTCTTATTTCCCTATACACTATGTCGTACTAAGTTTATGTCTTCCATCGTATCCGGATCTTTATAACTTAAGATGTACTACTGTTTGATAAACCACTCGTTGTAAAATATTCTCATCTATCGTACTTTATTTTCTTTCGATTCGATATCACCTACAAGGATTTTACTTCCTTTTACCTTAACTGCCATTTTAACGACACTGTTTAAATCTATGTAAACATTGAGAGTTATAACAACTAAACCGAACGTCACATTATCGTTCCTTAAGTATACATAGCCTAGCTAACTATGTCTAATTCTGGAGGGATCATGTTATGTTGGGAGCAGTTATTTATAAATCTTAGTGCAAGCAAGATTTTCACATATTCCTAAAGGTGAAAGTAAAGCTCATCGGAGATATTCTTCCAATATTTTCTCCACTATGATGTTTTGTACACTCTTAATCATAGATAACCGTAACGACACTTCTTCATGTCTTCTCTCCTTGTTATTCATCACAAACTCAAAATTTGATAGACCAACACGAACTGAATTCAGGGACTGAATTCCTTTTTGGGTGGGTGAATGTGACAACTCGTACTTTCAGGTCATTAACAAACTTTGAAAATTTTACTATTCATCTCGGGAATTTACTATTCATCAGTTACTATTCATCGTTTTTGAAGTCGATTTAATATTCTGAGAACGTATTTCAAAATTTTACTATTCATGAAACACTATTCATTCCAGGAGAAAAATCACTATTCATGATTCACTATTCATCGTTTATCGTAAACTAGGTTTACGAGTATCAAATTCGCGTAACCTTAATGGTTTAGCTGCGAATTCATGAACAATCATCGAGGACATTTCATATATAGACTAGATTTAGTCTACATATCATCAGTAACATCATCATCATATTAGTTCATGCATGGTTTTGCATTTTACATTAAACGCGTAATTTCCTATTAAATAAACGCTATCGCGTAATCATTTATTTTGAACATTCGATCCGACACTTCCAAAAATTATTCTGATATATTTTTATACTCATATTAAGATTATAAAAATAATATTATTAGTTACCCGGTGTTTTAAATTTATTTTGTATATAAATTGTTATATTTATATAATTACGACGGCTTTCGTAAATACTACACGATAATTATTATTTCACTAAATTTTTGTAAGAAATGTATTTTTATAATTTTTACGACTTCGATATATTTTATTTTGTTCCGTTAAAATCGATTTCTAGTTAACGCTACACTTAATATTTAATTATATTTACTTAATACACATTATACCTTAACTAAAAATACATTTAATACATTAAACCTCATCATTTGTGTCCCCAAAAATCCCTTGCCGACACTCCCTCAATGACTCATCATTTTTGTGTAAAAAATCTTGTAGATTAAAGCACACATATACACCTTTTGACTAGCTCTTTCCTATATACTAAATATATACTAATATATACACATACACTACATATATCAAGATGTAAAAAAAATAAAAGTCTCTCCAACTTCATCTCCAAAAAAATTCAGCCAAGGAAGAAACATAGGAGAAATCCAAGAATTTTGCAAGATCAAGCTAAAATATTAACTATAGTATACTCTTAATTAAGGTTTTGAAATAAAAACCTAGGGTATTAGGAAAAATCCTTGTTCTTTAAACCTCATCACTTCACTAGTAAGCATTTCAAGATTATTTTTAATTTTTCATATTCATACTTTGGTCATTTGTATCATGCTTGAGAAAAACATGCAAGTTACATGTGAATCTATACCACTTTTATTGTTTTTATTACTTATTATGAAATATAATCATCCTATAAATAATCCCTTGTAACATATCATTTTTGATGATGTCTAGGAACCCATGACACTCTAAGAAGGTGTATGGTAGGTTTAGAATAGCTTTGGCGTTGGTTTGAAGTGGTTAGAATAAGTTTTACGCGAGAAAAATCCATTTCGACAACTATATATAAGGGTCTGATCATTTCTGTGAATTCTGGAAATGTCGACAGATGGTAAAAATTTTTGGGCTAGATATTTAGAAAATATACTTTAAAACGAAAACGTGGCCGCTTGAATGGGTTAAAACGGAGTTATAACGAAGAAGTTATGTTATTTTCAAGTTTAACGACGAAAACTATATTTTCAGAAAATTTCAGCATGTTGTCCCAAACTTTTACGAGTAAAAAATGAGTCTTAAGCGTTATCAAATGAGTCGATTTATCAAAAATATATTAGTATACTTTAACCCGAAGATAAGGACATATAAAACGTTGAAAACGGACTTGTAACGATTAAATTACACGCGTTTAAACAAAGTTGTCGTAACTATTTCATATAAGCATAACTAATATATTTTCTAATAGCCAAAAATTACGGCCGCGAATGACCATGTTGAGGATTGTTTTTAACATTGATGGAATACTTTTTATAAAATGATGTCTTCTAGTAAAAGTAAGTTCGCCTAGTCTATTTTCCAAAATGTCCAACCGTTCGTCAAACGGAGTTGTAACGAATAAAATACGGTCACTCAAACTTTTCCGAAAGTTACCCTTAAACAATATTTTGGGTACAAGTACCCTACCTTACCTATGTTTTTCTCCATGATCGAGACCTCTATGATAAAAACTTAAAAGCTAAAACTTTGAGATAATGCTACAAGCTTTCCAAAACCATTGAGTTTGTTTCGTAACACTCAATATTCACCATTTTACGACTAGCTTTTCGAGGCCATTTAGTCACTTTCATGAAATTGTCAAATGACATTATTTTACGACGAAAAGTTATAATTTCATAATAAATCACTAAATGACTATCGTAGGATATCATTTCAACATAAATACTTGTAAAGTAATTTATAAATTGTCAAGACGTTATAAGATTATTTTTCGACGATAAGTGTTATTTTCAAAAATTCACAAGTGGTATAGATATCATACGAATTGCATGCATAACATTACATCATGACTTATTATATATCATATCATTCATAATAGGTCGCAGTTAGATATTGCGCGTCATTTCAGTGTACTCACTTTTGTCATCGCATCATTGTACCAAGTGAGTTCATAGCCCCACTTTCTATTACTTAATTGTTTTACAAACTCTTGGGGGAGATACATGCTCAACTATTTTTAATCGAACACAAATGCTTTGAACTGTATGCTATATCCAAATGTTTTATTGTCACTAAGTAATCATTTGCCATGTTTGAAGTCCCTACATCATACACCATTAGTCACTTGCGAGTGAGCGTGAATATTGTGAATAAGCCTATTGGAATTAACACTCCCGTTCTTATTGACCCAGTTAGGGGAAATCGAACGCACTATATTTGAATCATTAAGGTAAATTGGCAAGTTTACCTATTAGGGCTGCGATGAAACGATTTTACCAATTTCTATTGGCACGAGGTTTACGCTTTGGTTGTCATGAACTTAGTGAAATAAATGCTGTTTTGTTTTCAACGATGAGTGTGAAATAATGTAACTCACACTACGAATATTGTGTTCAAACGAATTAATTAAACCTATGGATTTCACTCAACCTTTGTGTTGACTGTTTTAAACATGTTTTATCTCAGGCATCTAAAGCATACACTTCATGTCATGCATGTGGACTTATCATAGAGTCGTAGTGACGACGCGTCTCTCATGGGATTTATGCACTTTAAAAACTTCGTTTGGCTTGTAACAAACTTATTTCCGCACATGATGATTTTCATTTGGGACCTATACTTTGTAAACTCTGATTGTTTTATTAAATCAAACAATGTGTTTTCCAAATGACACTTTAGGTCGTTCAATATAACTGTGATTGTGATGCTATGACAGTCAACCCCAGGAATTCCATTCCGCTGCAAAACAGGTAATTTGGGGGTGTGACAGTAATTGTCGATGACTACTCACGATGGACTTGGGTCTACTTTCTTAGAAGCAAAGATCAAGCTCCACATATGATCATCACCTTTCTCACGAAAATTCAAGTTCAGCTCCGGAACACCGTCCGCCAAATCAGAACAGACAAAGGAACTGAATTTGTAAACCAAACTCTTCGAGAATATTATGAGAAAGTGGGAATTGAGCATCAGACATCTATGCATGTACACCAGAACAAAACGGAGTTGTTGAAAGACGAAACCGTACGCTAGTGGAAGTTGCAAGAACAATGATAATCAATGCTAAACTTCCAGATTACTTGTGGGCAGAAGCTGTATCAACTGCATGCTACACTCAAAATCGTTCAATGATTACAAAACGCCACAACAAAACACCTTTTGAGCTTATCCACAACAGAAAACCGAATCTCAAACACTTTCATGTATTTGGATCCCTTTGCTACCCAAATAATGATCGTGATGACTTTGGAAAGCTCAAAGCCAAAGCTGACATTAGAGTCTTTATTGGATACTCTGAGAACTCTAAAGGTTACTGAATCTGGAATCGTCGTACAAAGCAGGTTATGGAAACGATTCATGCAAATTTCGATGAGCTTATTGAAATGGCTTCTGAGCATAACAACTTGGAACCCGGTCACAACCGTTTAAACTTCCCTCAAATCCCATCATCAGCTGATACAAGCCCCCAGCTTACTCGTCAATAAATGGAAAAGCTATTTGCTCCGTTGTTCAGTGATGACATTGATGAATGTGCTCCAGGTGTATCCGATGTTTCCATTGCACAACGATCATATTCCAATACCTGATACACCTGCTACAACAACTACGGTTGAAGAAGCACCACCAGTTGACTCTACAACAACAGTTGAACAAACCGCATCCAACAACGCTGAACCAGCTGATGATGTTCTTAATGAAGTACCCCCACCTGCAGATTTTGATCCAAATGCGTTCTTTAACCCGTTTGCCAATGAAACTGCTGCACCTGATGTCGCGAAATCATCTACAAGTCATTTGAATCCTCAAAATCTGCACAATGTATACCAACACCAACCCTCTACACATCGTTGGACAAAAGACCATCCTCTTGAAAACACAATTGGCAACCCGAATCAACCAGTCGTAACAAGACAACGTCTTCACACAGACGGTGAACATTGCATTTATGCTCTCCCTGTCTGCCAATCTGAGCCTAAAAACATTAAAGACGCAATGACAAAGGACAACGGGATTGAATCCATGCAAGAAGAACTTAACCAATTCAAACGTCTTGAACTATGGGAACTGGTTGAAAGACCAACAGGGGTCTACGTCATTGGTCTAAAATGGATTTGGAAGAACAAATTGGATGCTGAAGGGAACATAATCAGAAACAAGTCACGTCTGGTGGCTAAGGGTTATAGACAGGAAGAGGGTATTGACTTTGAAGAATCATTCGCTCGGTTGCTCGTCTTGAGGCTGTTCGGATCTTTCTCGCGTTCGCGGCTCATATGAATATAACGGTCTTTCAGATGGATGTCAAAACTGCTTTTCTGTACGGACTCAAACAAGCTCCTCGGGCGTGGTACGATAAGTTATCATCCTTCTTCATTGCCAATAATTTTACCAAAGGTTCGGTCGACCCAACTCTTTTCATACAATATCACGGGGCACATATCTTAATTGTTCAAATTTACGTGGATGATATCATTTTTGGGTCAACACATAAAAAGTATTCAATCGCTTTTGCAAAACTAATGAAGAAACATTTTGAAATGTCCATGATGGGTGAACTTACGTTCTTTCTAGGACTGAAAGTTCATCAATCACCCCGTGGTATTTTCTTGAGTCAGTCCAAATATGCCCTTGAAATTCTTAACAAATTTGGAATGCAAAACTGTGACACCTATGCCACACTAATGGCTCATACCAAGAAGCTTGACACTGATTTACATGGGAAATTGGTGGAACCTACCAAATACCAAAGTATCATTGGGTCTCTCATGTATCTAACAGCTAGCAGACCTGATATTGTTTTTGCCGTATATCTCTGCTCCCGTTCTCAGTCGAGACCAACTGAAACCCACCTCTCTGAGGCTAAAAGAATCCTCCGATACATCAAGGGAACCATTAATTTGGGGATCTGGTATCCGAAGGATTCTGGTTTTGAACTAATAGCGTTTTCAGACGCTGACCACGCATGATGCTTAGATTCACGAAAAAGTACTTCAGGAGCCTTACAATTTCTTGGTGATAAACTCGTGTCATGGCAATCGAAGAAGCAGGATTGTACATCGTTGTCCTCAACAGAAGCAGAATATGTAGCCATGTCGGCGTGTTGTGCTCAAGTCATTTGGATGAGAACACAACTCAAAGACTATGGTTACCTATTTGACAGAATCCCGATGTACTGCGACAATCGGAGTGCTATTGCGATCTCGTGCAACTCAGTTCAGCATTGAAATCAAAGCACATCGATCTTCGATATCATTTCATCAAGGACCACGTGGAGCAGTGCTGTTGAATTATACTTTGTGGGTACAGAATACCAATTGGCAGATCTCCTCACCAAAGCCTTAGCTCCTGCTAGGTTTAATGAGTTGGTCCACCGGATTGGTATGCGGTGTTTGACTCAAGAGGAACTGGATGAACTCTTAAAACATTCTTAAAAACCAGTCAAACACCAAAACCTCTTTTGTAAATATTTTTCAAAAACAAAATACAAAATTATAAAATCAGATAAAAACAATAAAAAATATTCTTCTTTCTATTTTTCTTTTAACATGGCGAGTACAAATCTTCCGTCAACACTCTAATCTTTCAAAATTCAGCATTTTTTCGATCAAGTGTTGAGGGGGAGAAAGTAAATATTTTTCAATTTCATAAAACCTTGTACTTGCATGTTACCTTATCCCGGTTGTCTCTTTAATAATGGTGGTTACATTTCTGGTTTACTAACACTCCTCGGACTAAAATTTATAAAATTTCATTATTTCTTAAGTCGAGGGGGAGTTTCGTCAAAGTTCTTTCCTAATATCCTTCGTTTGGTAACCAAAATGGAAGTTATGGACATGAGATGTAAATGGTTAAGGTGGAGGGACTAAAGATGTCAAATGTTCAAACTAATTTTAAACAAAAGCACCTCCACCAAAAACTCATTCACATTAACTCTTCACATTTAATTCTCACAACTACCATATCCTACGCGTAAAAATCAACCATCTAATCCGTGTTTTTGATCATCAAACTGTAAGTGTTTTTACGTTTCTAACATGATTATAAACAAAGTTTTTGGATATCATAAACATCCAACGGTTAAATCTCGTGTTTTAGTAAGATTTGTGTTCTACGCGTAACATATGAACACAAATTCTTCATTTGAGTGTTAGTGGTTAGAATGGTTGTGTCAAAATGTTTATATAATCACAATGAAACCATTCCTATCTTTAAAACTCACCCAGAAACACGAATTGAATGTTCTTGATAATTAGGGTTTATGCGTGAATTGGGTATTTTCAATATTGAGTGTTTTTTGGTTAAAAAGATTGTTGTGTGATGTTGTTTACAAGATGAATTGACCATATCCATGTTTAGAATCAACCTAGAAACACTAATTGCTAGTTAATTAAGATTTAGGGTTTATGTTCTTGATATTTGGGTATTTCTGATTCATTTAGAGTTTGATGTTAAAACTTGGACATAACTTCTCACTATGCTTCTTAGACTTACCAGAATAAGTTTGGTGCATTTCCTATGGCTAGATAACTTACTCGTAATTCTTAAGCTTTAGGGTTTAGGCTTACGCGTAACTTGTGTTCTACGCATAACTGTCTGATTGAATGTTAGTGTTTAAATCTGAAAGGATTGAATGTAGATAATAATGTTGATGTTATGATGAATTTATTTCAGGTCTTCTACCCTTGAAAATTCAGAATCAAGGTTACTAGCAATCTACGCATAAGGATCACCTTACGTATAGCATGTTATGCGTAAGAGAAATCTTACGCGTAACGTTTATGCGTAAGGTTCTACATTGGGGACTACACGTATCCTGTGAAGGATATGCGTAAACAGTGACCTCTACGCATAAGGTTGACTCTTACGAGTAAGCCTTACGCGTAAGGTTCCATATACGCTTACGCGTAAGCTCTACGCATGAGGACCTCTTTTCCTACGCGTAATATTTCTTACGCGTAAGTCAAGAACCTACGCATAAGCTTATGCTTACGCGTATACCACTCCTGTTTACGCATAAGCTTGCCATTTCTACGCCTAAGCCTAGTTTTAACCTTAATTATGAATTGTTACGCGTGCAAACCTGTAAATAAATAAATCATAACGCCACGAAACCAATAATGTCACCAATAAGCTTAAACGTTTAATATGTTGTGAAAAATAAGTGAAAACATGGACTTTAAAACTTAAAGTTAATCAACTCACGAAACTTATGACGACGTCATTGGACTATTGGACAAACAAGTGACATTGGACTCGTAACAATCATCGACATATCACATTTAATAATTAGACAATAAAACCATCTGTTGACTAACATAATGTCTTTCGATATGTTGGTTCTTTTGGCTAAATATCTTTCAGATCACGACATGGACGCTCAAATGCAGAATGTGGAAGCACCAAATGTTCTCACCATTGCTGATATCTTCCCTAATGTCTATCCGATGAAGATTGGAAAGAATAACCTTCGTGTTGACTTTGATAGTCTCACCTGCTCAGAATCTTCTTGTTTAATTGCTGTGGACATTCTGAAGAATCATCCTTATCAGAACATGCTCACCAATTCTGCTACAGTCCGGAGATCTACATTCACCGTTCGGCATACAATGCAAAAGATCAAAGGTCAAAATCTTTGTGACGGTGACGCTCAACCACAAACAAGTCACCATCACACCAGCAGACTTAAGGGCTGTTCTCCTCATTCCTGTCATCGAATACACTGCCACACCAACTGAAGAGGCTGTTCTCCAATTCATGATCGACATTGGTTATGACGAAGCTTCAAGAGTAATCACAAAGCATTCATACGTGGATCTTAAGAATATTCCTCAGCCATGGAGAACCCTCTACATTATCATCACCAAATCCGTTTCTGGACGTGATAGTGGTTATGAGCATCCCAAGCTCATGGAACTACAGATCTTTTGGGCGTTGGTCAACATGAAACACATTGAAGTTGAAGCTCTGATGTGGGACGATATGATGTCATTCCTCAAAAAGCTTGGCTCCAAGATCCCATATATCAGATATACCAAACTATTGATCCAACGAGCTCTAGGGTATAATCCGAATATCCCCCCGAGACTCAATGACCACAACAATCACTCCATGTTGTATGAACCTACACTAACAGTCAGATTTAAGGAATCTACAACAAAGAAACAGGGTGCAGTGTTGCCAGATCACCTTCTAACCGATGCAGTCAAACAACTCTATTCATACAAAAGGTATCTGGTAGCGGTTGATGAAGGCAAAGTAGGCTTTCTTGATGACAAGTCCTCTGGTATACCTACTAGGAAAACCAGGAGGGGCAGTGCAGGAAGTGTTACAAGCACTGAGAGTTAAAGAAAGTTCCCTAAGAGGAAACCTGCACTCAAAAGGAAAGTTCCCTCTAAGGAAGCTGTTCCTATTTCCATTCCCAAGTCTGAACCGCAAAGAAAGCTAGTGGATGAAAGCTCTGAGGAAACCGAATCAGACGAAGAGGTCACCTACTCAGAAACTGCAACCGATGCCACTCCAACAGTAGCTAAACCTCCCAGTCCAAAAGCTTACCAAGGCAAAGGGAAGACTCCAGTACTTGAGCATGATAAGGAAAGTTCTGAAGAAGAACCATTTGATGAAGAAAAAGACTATCAAAAGAAATTGAAGAACCTCATACTCAAATACCTTTCCGATGAATTCGTAAAAGCACAAACTCGTGGCCCCGGAGGGTCAAGTGGTGGAACTCAAGCCACACCAGTTTTCGATGCGGTTAATCAACCCAATAAGGAAACTGGTACCACCATCACCCACGAACAACAACAAAGGCAGACTGAGGATTCTATCGATTATGACTTTGAGGAACCAGAAAAGGAAAAGTCTGAGAAAGAAAAGACTGATGAAGATGCTGACGCTGCAGCAAAGTCCAAAGCAGAAATGGAAGATAAAGCTAAAGCAGATGAAGAAGCCAGGATTCAGGCTGAAGAAAAGGCTAAGACTGCAAAGGATGACGAGGTTGAATATGATGACTTTCTTCCAGATAGTCCAGCACGTTCCAAAGAACAAACCTCTGAACCTCTAAAGGATCCAGAGTCAGCTCACGACTCCTCATCATCAGACTCGTCTTCTCACTCTTCACCTCCACCATCCAGAAGAACAACCAGATCCACATCCAAATCTGTGAAGAAGCCAACGGACTCTTGGATATCTCGGGCAAAGACAAGGATTGTTAAAGCTATCAAGCAGGTCAGAAAGAAAGATGTGACCAATAAAAAGTTAGATATACTCGCTGACAACATCAAACATCTTCATGACGAGATAGAAAAGATGTCTAATGAAAGGGAATACGTCCAGAAGTTCATGCAACGTGATCTTCAAGGGGAAATGAACGAGATGATCAAGGGATACACTCACAAATTCCTTCTCGACACCGTTCCTGGAGTGACAAGAGAAATGTTCAACAAACAACTCTATCCGAATCTGATGTATTTGGCCAAGCAAACTATAAGATCAACACCCATGACCGTAACAATCAACCCAATTGATCCTATAGTGTTCTCCGATGCTGAATTGGTTTCCAGGCTGGTAACTCAAATGTCTAAACGATCTGCAACATTTACTTCCTACGAAGGTAAATTGTTTGATGCATTGTTGGAATACCAACTCAAATCAGCATGCAGAGAAGAAGCTCAAAGGCCTAAACGTCCAAGAGACGATGAGGATAAGGATAAGGATAAAGATAACGAGCCTAAACGTCCAAAGAAGTCTGAAGAACCCTCCTCTGTGCCACCACCACCCCTAAGGAATCCAACAACAAGACGATCTCCTCCACGCTCTTTCGCTGACAAACCTCAGGACTCTGAGTTACCACCCCAGACAGAGAAAACCGGTGATCACTTTGAGTATACTGGTGGTGACGATGAGGAAGTCCCTGAGCCCCAACAACAACCCACCTCTCCCGCCTCAACAAAGAAACCAGCATCCTCATCTAGACCAAAGAAGAAGAAGAAGTCTCCTAAGGCTGATGTAGTCTCATGGCTAGACAAAGATGACACCGAGTTTGAATGGTTCTCTACACTTGTTGATGCTACTCCCGCCCTTAGTGATGATCAAGATATGGTAGACGGTCGAACATTGGAGCATGCTAAGTTACTTCAAGAGAAGTTTCGGGTGAAGAAAATGACGAAATCAGAGTTGAGACGAATCAAGAATGAAGCCTTTCAACTACTCAAAGACAGCTCGGAAAGTGCTATTGAAGTCGAATATCACCTTGAAAACATAGCACGAGCCATGTCTAACAACATTGATTGGCTCAATCCTGAAGCAAACATTGACTTCACCAGAAGAGACAACCCTCCATACTACACCGACTGGTCTAAACCTCTACCGACGATTGGCCAACCAGATCAACCTAAGATTCCATTTCGCTACTTCTTCAACAATGACTTGGAATTTCTTCTACATGGTAGCGATGGTTCAAAGAAATATGCTACATCACTTACACTTCGTTCCGGCAGCCATATACTCCAAATGCATAGCCATCGAAGAAAAGGCTACCCACATGTTTTCCAACAGCGTGGAACGGTATGACATTGATGCAATGTACGGGATTCACCATTGGCTGGAACGCCGATGAATCTACTACAAAAGTTGCGGGTTGAAAGTCTCAACATGAAGTGTACAGTGATAAAGGGATCGTTGCTGTCAAGCATGTCACTCTTTCGTCTAAATGGGATTACACCTTCCTCAAGACTATCGTGGTCAAAAGACAAGACGAAAGGGACTATGAATTTTGTGAAGCGGACTTTCAGAACTTGTCTCTCATCGACATTGAAGATCTGTATCTTGCCAAAGTACAGGGACGAATGAGACAATTCTCGACTGAAATTCAACGTGAATACATCAAGTCCTTGCTCATCTTCATCAGAAGCATAGTGATCCAAGAACGTGTAGAAGATTTACAACTTGTTGTTGAATCGTATCGGACTCGTGTCAACCTCACGGACCTCAGCTAGAACTTCCGACATCAACCGCTTTCACAATACACTCTCGTCAGCAAACCATTGAGTATTTTACGTAGTGAACTACAACGCAACTGCTTGATGGCGTGTAGAGATCTTCACAAATTTGGGGATCACACATTAAAGAAGGTCAGGGATGGCTTGGCTTATAGGTTGAAGGCAATACATGCAGGCATTGGGTCTCCAAAGCGATGGAATTCTCAGGAAAGACGGGATGTTAAGAGGATCATCACTCGTATCGATGAAAGGTTGTACGAAGGGACCAGTTCGAACTCGGAGAGCTTCGTAGGTGGTCGATCCAGATTACTCTCACAGGCTATCAACGCCCTGTTCGCATTCCTGGAAAGATTGATGGACTACCTGGTACCCCTTAAACTGTTTCAATTTCATATTAATTTGGATGTGTGACTCTATAATGACAATGGCTTGTGCACACATAACAGTGTACAACCCGTTCTTGTAATGAAAGGACCCTGTGGTACACTTCAGTGCCACAATCCTTATAAAAGGAGCGAAAGCTTCTTATTTTTGAGTAAAACTTATCAAACCTTTCATTTTTCAAAGGTTTTGCTCAAAAGGACAAGTACTTCCCCTTATGATTTTCAAAACCTCAAAAGTTAATATCACTTGTTGAGGGGGAGTATTTGATTAAAAACTTTGTTCAAATAAATTATTCTTGTGATAATCTTCCCAAAAAACTCGAAATGCTCATATTCGATATCAAAATTTCGTCAAAAATAACATTTATATGCTATTTTTGAGGGGGAAAAAAATTATGTGATAAGAAATATGTTGTCAAGTTGCAAAAGAATCATCGTGTGAATAGACTTAACCAATGAATTGACGAATCTTAAATGTTAGTAACTCGAAAAGACTTGTCCGGGACGGGTAATAATTTCAAGCTAGTTCGCTAGTGATGTAAACGTGTCTCGCAAAGGACTTGTCCGAGTAGAATGTACCATTCGAGAAACTCTTGGTAGACATGAACTTTGACGGGTTTGACAACCTTTTGAGGTTTGTCCACACCTTCAAGATAGTTATTAGAGCTAGTTGTCACCTAAAAGCTGACAATGTAACTCTTTAACTATGCAACGTAACCGTGTCTCGCGGGGGATTGTCTATCTTGAGTTGATCAATTCAAAGGTGCGCGCTCTTTCCTCACTGTGCAGATTTCTGTCAAAACTCTTAAGCACATATGGAGGGGGAGTATTTCTGAAAATCCAAAAATCTTGAAGTGTTCAAACATGTTTTTCATTTACAAACACTTCGAGAGATTTTTCATGAAAATGGTTTTATGGCAATGGAGTTATAAGGTGACTAAGGTTAAGAATAACCGTCTTATGATCCGCCAGAGCCGGAGGGATTTACCCAAGGACACTACCAATAGTTAGAATTAGAAGTCCTTAGGTATGATTATAAAAAGGAGAAAATGAGAATCAGAGAAAGAAGGAGTTGAAGAATTAAAAAGAAAAGCAAAGAATAGGGTGAAAAGAAATAGCCCTCCAGATTATTCAACTTAGGGCAGACACCGGGTTCAATTCATATGCTATTGGTTGTCACATGATGACACCGGTATTGAAGATCAAAGTCGTCATGGACCCAGTGGCGCATGCACTAAACCTTCTTAGCCACTCAAGTTTCTCTCAACAGAAGCTTGTTTCATTCTCACAGGGAACCCTACGTAAACTATCGGCTTTCTCTTAGATATTGCTGGTATTGAAAAAGGAGACCCTCTCCCTAGTCTCGCTTCAGGAAAACTAAAGCGCACTATTGAGTCTAGAGCCACGAGATTCATCAAAAGATCTCTTAGGTACACTTGACATTTTATCACTTGCGTTCAACAATAAGGACGCAAGTGATACATTATCGTGTCCTTCACAGATCTTAGCAATCATGAGAACATTTATGAGAGGTTCACACATGTGATCCTCGGTGATTGAATGGAAACTCTGCCGGGGTCAACATCAAATAGCCCGGCAGGTCACTTCGGTAACTCCCCGTGGATTACGCTTGGTGTGTCTCAAACGGTCTACAGTCGTGAGGTGATGCTTCGGTGTACCTCAGCGACTCATCTGAACTGTACATGTACTTCGGTACATCGTGTTATCTCACTTGTGGGACTCCAGTTCAGGAACGGCCTTTGTAAGAATTAGAGTTGTGTTTTCACACTATGCTGTTAACACTCTCGAAGTTCAAACTTGTAAGTGCCGGAATTCGCTTATTACTAACCTTTCTTGTGTTTTCTTCTTATGGAAGCTTTAGAGCGGACTGATCGTGCAGATTCTTCACATGCTCATACCAACAACATCACTAATGGAAGTTATCTCAAAAGGGCAACACAAAGTCAGAATGATTCTTCGTCAAGTCAAAGAATCTACAAAGTTTAAAGACTAAGAGAACTTCATCAGTACTGAAATCCAACGTTAAAGAGCGTGTGAGCATGTTGAAGAAAGACGTGGAGACACTGGAGCAATGAAGCAGACCTGATGCAGACGACAACAACATACTATCACTACCATCACAAAGAACAAAGATCAAAGAACAAAGAAAATGATGACGTCAAAGCAGAATACTTCAAAGGAAACAATTTCTCTACACTGGGGAGATTGTTCTAATCAAGACACTTCTTCTCACAAGAAAGAAAAATGTCAGAAGACATCAAAGCTACTATTACATCAGCACCTACATCGTTTATCACTCTTTCATTCATCACCAACACTTAGGGGGAGATTGTTGGAATCACTCTTAAACATTAATTCAAGTGTTAGTGATTCATATGTAATAGTTAGCTTAATATGTCCTTTATGTTTGTTATTAAGCTTAGGCTTATGTAGAAGGCCCATAAGCCTTGGCCCAAGCCTAATAATGAAAGGATGGGAACTTGGTGTGTTACCCTAGTTCCCTCCTATAAATACTATTGTAAACCTGCTATTTAAGGTTGGTTGTTCAATTCATTCACTTGCACTCTACGCATAACTCTTCTACATATTTATACGTGTGTGTGCGTTTGGTTATTTGTTCATCCGATCACCATCTTATCTCTATTTCTTGTATTGATGCTTGTGTTACAAATATGGGAACCTAACACTTAGCTTAACAATACATTAATTACCCAACTTAATAATATACTTATAAAAAAAATAACACATCAAATCAAATATCGCTCCCTTATATAACCCCAAAACCGGCCACCCCATTTAGCCAATCAAATTCCATGCAAATTTTCCTTTTTTCCATAAACTACCACCTCTCCATCAAACCAATCCTCCTCATTCTTTCATTTTCACCTTCACACACAAACAAAACTTTTCTCTCCTCTTCCTCGCTCTCCTAGGACGGCACCACCACCGCTCCACTATAGCACCACCATCTTTGAAAGGTATATTCTAGGTGCAAGAAGGTATTATACCCACTTTTGCATAAAAAACTCTTGTTCTTCTAATCTATGAGTCTGTATGAACTTGTAACTAAAAAGATGACTTTACATACTGAGTAAAAATGGTTACAATGTAAAAACACTCTAGGAAGGTTGTAAAAATGATTTAGAGTCTTGGTTGAGTCTTTTGTGATGATTGGTATGTAGGAAAGTGCTTGAAAGTGAGTTACAAATGGGACAGATTCAGGTCAAAAAGATATGGCCGACTTTGGGAGTCTATATCTCACACATAACTCAACATCAAGACCTTTTATTTATACTAAGATCTAGCTTTTTGAGTTATGTTTCAAACCAAGTGGTCTTGTGGAAAAAATATGAAGTTTTGATCGTCCAAACTATGCTTACAAAACAAGGTGTAAATTTGTCTTTTTAGAGCATATTTGATAGGTCAACTTTACAAGGTTAAAACTTGATCATTTTGTAATAACATAAAAAAATGATTTATCTGGAAGTTTATTATATGTTTCATCTTTAAAACTTAGGTGGTTACATGGTAAAATATGAGGATTTGAACCCTCAATCATTGATTGGAAGTTAGGGTATTAGACAGTTAGACATGCACATAATTCTTAACCCCACTTTGCAAGACCATATATAATTCATTTTGTATTGAAAGTGGTTTATTCCAATTCTGAAATTTCATTTATGAATTAACTTTAAAGTCCAAGTGGTCTTGCTTGGTAAATCACATTTTTTAACCCTCAAATGGTCGTCACAAGATAAGTTACAAAACTAACTGTTTTGGCAGATTTATATGAAGAAATTTGCATAGTCATATCTCACTCAAAAATACTTGTCAAACCGTAATTTTTGGTAAGAGAATAATTTTATATGTTAACTTAAGTGTGCCAAAATATTACAGCTTAAATCAAAGATCTTAATCCTCTGGCACATGAAGTTTATAGACTGGTCTAGTAACTTTCAAATATGATGAGACTTTTTGTTCAAGCCTTTTTGCTTGACTTAAACACTTCACAATTTCATAAGTATACATAAGGCATATTATTTACAGAGATGTTAAGGATTGGACCTGAATCACTTTTAATCCTGGTGAAATAGTTATTCAAAATGACTATATTTATGGGATAGTTTTGTGATTTCACATGTAGAGTAAAAGTGTCGTATTTTTGAAGATTCAAATTGGGTAACCTAACTAGTTTTCATTTTGAGTACAAGCATATCATTTAGTTATTAATATGTACTTTACTTGCCCTAGGTCGCGTTAGGAAGGAGTACGTTTGAAGGGTTTTGCCTTAGTGATTGTTGATTTTCATTCTTTTTGTGTCGTTATATTCTTTCTTGTTAAACTGAGTTTTCACAGCCCCTTTTACTATTTACTCGTTTTGGGGTGAAAAGCATGACGTGATACTTGACTTGTATTGGTTGTGGATTTTTAAATGTTTTAAACGTTGGGACTTTACTAAACTTATGTTTTGACTTATTTTGTGTGACAACTCGCATTTTTCAGCTTCATATTTAACCATAAACTTAAATCATTTTACTTTGAACACTTCAAATATACCTTTACATATAACCGTTAGGTTAAATCGCGTACGATGAAAAGCAACTTTAAATGTATACCGAAAAAAGACTGAGTTTAGTCTATGTTAAATTATTACTTTATTGCTTTCATGAGAATATTTTATAAGTCTATGAACTTGGTTTTACATTTATGTAAAATGTCTACATCTTGCATTAAGTCTCATGCATGCATGCAAATACCCAACCAATTCACCACCCTTACATTATATAATAATTATACCTTTAAAAAATTCAAAATTTTCCCTCCCATCTACCCATCCTAACCGTCCCTCATAGTGAGAAGGCAAACAAAAAATTTCCAAACTTGACAAAAGCTATCTTACCATATAAGGATGTCAACTAGCAGAGCCAAAAGGCTTATGCAAGCTAACCCACCACCTTATATGAGGTGTCCCCCCCCCTTCATGGACCACCGTTATCTCCATTCAATATAAGGTAGAACCTTACCATGTGATGATTTGATGCTTTTGCATGCATACCTAGAATACTACTATATAACAAGCCATAGCTAGCTAGTTTCCTCACACAACAAAACACACATAACTCTCCATATCCTGTTAGGATTTGGAAAATCCAGTAGTTAAAGTGTCGGTCACCTCAAGTATATGTATTCGTTAGAAAGCTCGTAGTCGTAGTTATTTAATGTTATGTAGTATTTAGTTAAGTAACACCGTGGAGGACGGACGGGTCTTTACCCACTGTATGCCTGATCCACAGCCCGTCAGGTGGCGTTTTATGTAATGACTATAAATACTCTCTACCTCCCAAGGTAGAGAGTTGGAGCTCATAATAAGATTTTTCTTTCTCTCACTAAAGTTCCCAAACCTCTAACTTTCTCTCTATAAAACTCATCTTATACGCCTATTGTGTTTATGCTTTGATGTGTTTATGAAATCCAATATGTTACAAATGGTATCAAGAGCCATGGTTAGATCATCTCTTACATATCCTTGTATTTCTAGTGGTTTTTAGATGGTTTTTGAGTTTGAAAAAGTTTAGTGGTCTTTGCATCATTTGGTTCATTTCTTGTTTTAAAGTTTGAATTTTGGGTGTACTTTTGTGTTTAGGATCATTGTATGTGCTTGGGTTTTGATTTGGTAAGCTTGAATTACTGTGGTTGAGCTTGTTTTAGATTGAAAAGTGTGTTTTTAAAGTTTTTCTTGGTAGCGACTTGGCTCTCGGAGTGAATTTCATGGTAGCGACTTGCTTGGTAAAGGTAGTGAGTTGTAGTGAGTTTTGGTAGCGACTTGGTCATAGCGACTTGCCTTTTGAGACAAGCCGACAAACAGTACACTTAGTGGATTCTCCACTACGGGTAGCGACTTGGTAAGGTAGCGACTTGCTTTCAATTTTGATAGAGACTTGTTCTTTAAGTTTCGTAGTGACTTGGTGTTAGCGATTTGGACCTTAGCGAGTTGCTATTTAGCGACTTGACATCTTAGCGACTTGGTGCATAGCGACTTGCTGCCAAAAATTTGTAGCGATTTGGAACTTAGCGACTTGTCTTGTTATTACTTAGCAACTTAGTGCTTAGCGACTTGGTTCAAGGATTCTTAGCGACTTGGTTGACTTTTGTGTGTAATACGGTTTTCTCTTGATTTAGTAAAATCCCGTGAAAGAATCTATTTCCCGGTTTAATCATTGAGTTATAAAATCCCGTGTAATCTTTAAACATGTCTACCAACATACCTACAATCATCTCCACTGTTGCCGAGGATGTTCAAGCAGCTGGTTCACATACTCGTACACACATGCTTGACAGAACTGACTATGACTCTTGGGCTCAAAGAATCAGACTGTACTGTCTTGGAAAGGAAAATGGGGTCAACATTCTCAAATCGATTGATGAAGGACCTTATCAGATTGAGACTACAAGAGACTTAATTGATACAGCTGCAGATGGAACAATGATCTATGGAATAGACAGACCAATGACGTATGATGAGCTCAGTGATAAGGAGAAAAAGAGATTCGATGCTGATATCATGGCTTCTAACATCATACTTCAAGGTCTTCCAAAAGATATCTACAAGCTTATCAATCAAAACACCGAAGCCAAGGCAGTGTGGGATAATGTCAAGATGCTTCTTTCTGGTTCTGAATTAACTATGGAAGACAGAGAATCACAACTCTATGATGAATTTGAGCGCTTCAAGATGAAACCAGATGAGAGTGTCTATGAGTATTACGTGAGATTCCATAAGCTTGTTAATGATATGAGGAATATCAAAATGACCATGCCAAACATTCAGCTGAACTCAAAGTTTGTGAACAACATGAATCCCGAATGGCACAAGTTTGTCACCTCTGTGAAGCTAACCAAAGGATTGAAGAATACAAACTATGAGCAACTCTATGCCTTCCTTCTTCAGAATGAGAGACATGCAATGTTTGAAGAAAGGATTCTTGATCAGTTCAAAACCAACCAGGGAGAGACAAGCTCATCAAATGATTCAACTGCCTTCTACTCAAACATTGGAATTACCACCAAAGCATCTCAAGTTATACCCATGGGTAATGGTAATCACAAACTCATTCCCGATTCAATGTTCAAACAAGGCGATCTTGATGCGGCCGTAATGGGAAACTTCATTAATCAACTGGCTCTCATGATTAGTCAAAACATGAACTCTACATACCAACAACAACCTCAGAACAACATCCAATCCACACAATCAAGCCACTGTCAGAGATGGGAAGGTTATGGTGCAACCAGTTCAAGAAAGGTAGTACGAATAAGGAAGAGGTGGAGTCGGTAGAGGATATGTGGCAAATCTGAATAAGGGAAGGAATGGAAATCAGGGACAAGCAAAACCTATCAAGTGCTACAACTGTGGAGGTGATGGACATATTGCAAGGCGCACATAGCCAAAATGCCCTCAGAATGAGAATACTTGAGGGATAGATGTTGCTTGTGCAAGCTCGGGATAATGGTGCAGCTTTGGATGAAGAGGAGTTGTTGTTTCTTGCTGAGAGCAATGCCAAGACATATGATGCGAGATGTGGATGAGCGACAATCGGAGATAGGCCACAATCATCAGAATGCCTTTCAAGTCGCTGATTGTGATGCATACGACTCTGACGTTGATGATGAACCTACTACACAAAAAAATTTCATGGCTAGCATTTCTCCAATGGTCCCTCCTAAAGTCTCTTCACCTCCACAAGCTGGTCCATCCAAAGACAAAATCATTTCTGAGGTACTAAAACTATACGATGAAGTTGATGAGCAAAAGATACATGACGAAGTACAATCAACTGTAATTATTGAGTCAAATATTGAAAATATGGGTAATATCAATGTTATCCCATATGATCAATATGTGAAACAAAGTGAAAGTGAGATTGTACCAAGTGATGTATCTTATGCAGTCAATGATGACTATGTTTTTGATGAATACACTGCATGTGCCTGATGATTCATTATCTCTAAACTTAATGCCTATAAAGAACGTGTTGCTATTTATGAACAACGAGTTAAGTTTGAATTAACCACCCGTGGCGAGGAGATGGATGACCAAATGCGTACAGTTATTAGAAAAAGTAACTTTAGAGAACAAGTCTTAAAACAAGAGTGAAACTCCTTACAAGAAAAGCTTTCTAAAACCGCTAAGCAAAAACAGGAACTTCAAGAAAATGTTAAAATGCTTAAGCAAGAATTCAATGCTAAGGAATCAAAACTTTTGAATGATTTTTCCAATCTAAAACTTTGAAAAACAAGCTTGAAAATAAGTTGTACGTACAAGGGAATACCATTGAGGCTCACTTGATCACTAAGCATAGAGTTTTAAGCGATAAGCATAGCATTCCCTCTGTTGAGGAACTAAATCCGAAGTCATTAAAAGGCTAGAGCGCTAATAAGGTGATCTATGATGGAAATGAAATTCTTAAACCTAGAAGCGAAACCTAGTTGCATTGAGTGCACTGAGGAAAATAGAAAATTAGATGATGCATCTAGGGAGAAAATGAATAAGAAGCTAGAAGATCCCGAATGTAAAAAGAATAACATAACGATCAAACCCCATGATTACAAGAAGGAAAACTGGATTTCCTTGAACAAGTTTAAGCCTCAAACGTTGTTAACTCCCGAACAAGTGTTATGGAAAAAGGATTTAGATAAGCAAAAGCGAGAGAATCTTGTTGAAACAAACCCTCCCCTTAGGAAAATGCCTGGCGGCGTGTATCCTCCAAATACACCAATGCATTTAGTTCCTAGAACTATTACCACTAAGAGCAAGACCTTAATCAGTCAATATGTTATTTTCAACTATTTGTCGATTTTGAGAAAACTTGTAAGAAAAGGATCACACCCACAGGGATAACTGAAGGGGAAAGGGGTTTTGAGCAAACAAAAGAATGCTATCTTAATGAGGTCATGCCTTTCTTTAAACAACTAAAAGATCAATTTGAGAGTCTTAAAAAGGGGATGGATTCAGATAATAAAGGAATGGAAAAGGAATTTGATGCAATGATAGTTGAGGTTAGTGACTATGATCGGGCATTAAAATATAATGAGATTGAGAGGAAGAACTTGCATACATTGAATGAGACTCTTATTTCTGAATGTATTTCCCAAGATGTGTTCTATACTGCCACTAATTATTCTATTACTGCTTCTCAATTTCATGAATTATCTGTTGCTTTGAAAGTCTCCCATGATCGTGTCATTGAGCTTGAAATCAAAAACTCTAAACTAAGTGAAAAAATTGAACAGGATGATCACGATAATTTGGTAAAACATTTGTCTAAACTAGAAGTTGAACATTTTGATTTACAACTAAAATATCAACATCTCAAAGAAAATGTTAAAACCTCAAACATCAAGATATCCTCAGATGTTCTAGAGTTTGATGCAGTTTTTGAAATAAACAAACGTGATGAACGATTCAAGCTCAACTGTAACACGATCAGAAAGTTGAAAGCCCAAATTTCTCAATTAAAGGGTGAAATGAACAATGTAACTGGCTCCCAAATGCCTCCTTGTTTAGATTCTCGGAATTCTCAGAACTTTCATCTTCAAAACTTGGTTAATGTTTTACAAAAGGAAAATGAGAGTTTTCTAGAAGAAAATGAAAAAGTTAAACGGGTCTTTCGGTATCTCCAAGGAACCATCAATATGGGACAATGGTACCCGAAGGACACGATACGTCTGACCTATGCATATCTTGATCATGCAGGGATGTCAAGATACACGTCGAAAACGTCGAGGTGCTCGGTTTTTGGGTGATAAGCTTGTGAGCTGGTCTTCAAAGAAGCAAATGAGTACTTCTATTTCCTCTGAGAGGTGAATACATAGCCATGTCATCTTGTTGTGCTCAAATCCTTTGGATGAGATCCCAATTATCTATGGCTTTGAATTCAACAAAATCCCTCATCTTGTGATAATAAAAGTGTTATTGCTCTCTCATGCAACAACGTTCAACATTCAAGAGCAAAGCACATCGATATTCGACATCATTTCATCCGGGAACAAGTGGAAAACGGTGCGGTGGAACTTTATTTTGTGAAGTCAGAATACCAGTTAGCAGAAATCTTCACCAAAGCTCTTCCAAGAAAACGTTTTGAGTTTATTCTTCCACGCCTTGGCTTGAAAAGCCTTCAACCTGAAACACTCAAATGTCTTCAGGAGGAAGATGAGGAGTAAAGGTCTTTCTTCATCCATCACTTTGTATATATTTTTTTTTCAAAAAATCAAAATACAAAATTACAAAACAAACAAAAATCAAATAAAAAAATATGAAACTTTCAAAAATCCATAAAAATTTGAAAAATCTTGAAAAATTTCAAAAAATATTGTCATTTTGTCATGTTTTTTCTCAATTCGAAAATATCTACGGTCTTTGTGTTGTCATTCAAAGAATGACACGGGTATTTAGATGTTGTTTGAATATTATTATTATTTAAAAAAAAAATCAAAAAAATCAAAAATTATTTTTGGGAGAAAGAGATACAATGGTTTATTGTCATTTTAGGCAGTAACCCGCTTTTCAAAGAAAGAACAGAGCCATGCTTTTTCTCATGTTTCAAACCTAATGCTCAGATTCTAAAAACAAATGTTTGTCATTTACAAGACAAATGTTTACTTTCAAATATTTTTCCTTCTAAAGATTCCTCTGAAAAATATTTGCAATCTTTTGAAAACTCAATTGTTTTGAAAACACTTCGGACTCTATTTTTGAAAATCAAAAGAACTTATCAAGTGTCAAAATTTCAATCCATCAATCAACAACTTTCGTCATTGATTGAGGGGGAGAATGATTTTTCAATTAAATCAAAAAGTGTTGTTTTCAAACAATTAGCACTTAAATGAGCAAGGTCTACTCTAAATGTTTTACAATATTTTACACAATTGGTTCAAGACCTTGGTTATTATTATGTTTTCAAAAGATAATTATGCATGTTTAATCAATGGAGTTTAAAGTCTCAAAATCCAATCCTTATCAGTTAAAACGTTTTCATAATCAAGTTACAATTCCCCTTAAAAGCTTTTAAAATCAATTTAAATCTCAGAGATCACAAATCTCAAATGATTTGATAATTGTGATCGGGGGAGAATTTGTGATTTAAATTGGATTTAAACTGATAATTCGATAAATGGTTTCATAAGTGTTTAGCATGTTTTCCTCCCCACATGTGACAAACGATTTCAAATTTTCCATGCACATGTTGAGGGGGAGCATCTACTTTAAACCTCAAATTATTGAAACGTGATTGAATTGTCTCTAAGTGCAGGTTCCCTCTAATATGTGCAAAACTCTTTCAAACTTCAAGGCACATATTGAGGGGGAGCAAACTTTTGAAAACCTCATCCTTCCTCAAAATGTTGTATCTACTCAAATTGATTGGGAAGTGATGATGATCATTTTAGAAAATGTTAATCAAAAGATTGGACCTTTCACTCTTAATCTAACGATTTCAAAGATCTCTTGCCTCCATGTGCTAAAAAATTTCTGAATTTTTATGCATATGTTGAGGGGGAGCATTTCTAAAATATCAAAACAATTAAGATACAAAATGCTTTGATTATATATCACAAGTATCTTGATTGATTTTCAAATGGTTTTCAATTGGTTCCAATGGCAGATGAACAATACCAAAAAGACCGAACAACTTTACTTTATGTATGGTGATATAAGGATGATGTGGTTAGGTTGAGGTCCCATGATCCGCCAGAACCGGAGAGATCTACCCAGGGACAATCCACTAGATAGTGTAGAAGTCCTTAGGTATGATGAAAAAAGGAGAAAAGTGAGATATGGGAAGAGTGCGGACTGAGACTGAGCTAGTACTGGAATAAACCCAACAAGGTTGTAGTTATGAAGTCTTGGTAAGCACTGAAGGGGTTGAAGAATGAAAAATAATTGAATGAGAAAAGGGTGAAAACAAATAGCCCTCCAAATATTCAACCTTAGGGCAGAAACCGGGTTCAATTCATATACTACTGGTGGTTACCTAGGTAACATCGGTATTGAAGACAAGACGTCATGGACCCAGTGACGCACTGCACTTCAACTTTCCAAACCACTCAAGTTCCTCTTAAAAGGACTTGTTTCATTATCACGGGGAACCGACATGATCTATCGACTTTCTCTTAGAGATTGTTGATATTGAAGAAGGAGACCCTCTCCCTAGTCTCCGGCATAGGAACCAAATATGCACAATTGAGTCTAGAGCCACGAGATCATCATATAAATCTCTTCAGGACACTTTCAATGAAGACTCTCTGTTTCACACAATGTGGAAAGAGAGATTATATCTTATGAGTAATACGCATTATCCTTGTTGCCAGAACATCTGAGTGATATGCAAACATATTCACAATGAAGATGGAAAGCTCTGGAGACCAACATCAAACAAGCTCCTGGTAGGTGGCATGTGAGATCTATTGAATAGATCAACCATGTGACAAGAACGAAATGATGGGCGATTCATTCTTTTGAATCAATCACGGTTCAGTTATGGATTGACGGATTCCTTTAAAAAACCGGTCGTTGTGCTTAAAAACACTTTTCTTTAGCACATTTGTGTACTTTTTCTCAAAATAAAAGGTGTTTATGATTGATAATTGATTTTCATTAAAACCTTCGTTGTATTGCAAAACAATTTCTATTGAGCGATACACGATTGTTTTTCAAATCTCTTTTCATCAATCAGTGAATCTCATTTCATTGGTTCACTCACTCCGTGTTGTCTTCTTTGAGACGTTCCGGTTTGAGAACGACTAGAGCATGCGAAAACCATCGGAAATTCTTGAATTATACACGATCACAGGCAATACTTGTCTTGATCAACGGGAACCATGGGCGTGTACCTCAATTCAACAAAGTGATCAAAGACACTTTCGTGCGTTTATTCTAGCTGTTTTATGCGGTACACCGGACGTTCACCGTACGTCGGAGCGTCAATCCATAGCCGCATGCTCACACAATACATTCATATCTAAAGAAATCATGATTAGTGCATCAATGACTATGATATTTTCACTCCATGCTTTTGCTACGGCTGCGCCAATATCATGAATCAATGAAGCTTCGCTACTCACGATAAGAATATATCATGATCCGAATGTGAGCATGTCGGTCCAAATGTCACAACATCACATAATACCAACTCCACAATGGATGAGTAAGAGATTAATGTGGCTGATGATCTCAAAAGCTGACTCAAAACTCGGTATCACGTGGATCACTTAAAGACCTCCACTCAGATTATCCAAACATGCAAAAATGAAGAATCAAAGACTACGAGCTTCTAAACAAAGAACATGAACAAGAATTCAAGAACTATCTCAATGATATATCTGTTTGTATTCTATGTAATTTTAATGTGTGTTTGAGGTGGCCTCCCTTAGGGGGAGATTGTTAGGATTTGGAAAATCTAGTAGTTAAAGTGTCGGTCACCTCAAGTATATGTATTCGTTAGAAAGCTCGTAGTCATAGTTATTTAATGTTATGTAGTATTTAGTTAAGTAACACCGTGGAGGACGGACGGGTCTTTACCCACTGTATGCCGATCCACAGCCGTCGGTGGCGTTTTATGTAATGACTATAAATACTCTCTACCTCCCAAGGTAGAGAGTTGGAGCTCATAATAAGATTTTTCTTTCTCTCACTAAAATTCCCAAACCTCTAACTTTCTCTCTCTAAAACTCATCTTATATGCCTATTGTGTTTATGCTTTGATGTGTTTATGAAATCCAATATGTTACATATCCTCTCCACCAAAAATTGGCAGCCTGTAGGTGTAAAAAAGGAGCATTCAAGAGTTTTGGTAATTTGGTTTAAGTGTTGGTGATATTAAACTAGGGTTTGGAGTTGATAAGTTAGGTTTTTCTTGGGTTCTTGTACACTTTTGATCACTATTCATCTACAACACTTGTAAGCACATCATAAACTCTTTTTATACTCATTTAGCATTCCACGCTTGTTTTTATATCACCACTATATGCTTGATATGTTGAAAGTTGCTTAAAAGTTAGCTTAACTAAACCATAAATCTGTCCTAAAATTCAGTTGACTTATGCACTAGTGAAAACCACTTTAAAATAATTCTAGGTAAGATTCTTTTAAACCATATCAAGATATAAGTATTAAGTAGTTCCAAATAAAATTTTATATTTTGTGGAAATTTCTAAGTAGTTTTACTACTTTTTACCAAATCGGGTGTCAGAAATGTTGCAAATCTGAGTACTCGACACACAACGCTTAAACGGAGGACCTAAACCCGAGAAATCTAATTGGATTTTTTTGGAAAGTTAAGACATATATCTAACTCTAGGAGTTCGAATTTTGAAAAGTGGATAAAAAACGAGTGAGTTATAGTCTGTTGAAGTCGGGAAAAGTTTCTTCCTTAACTGTAATAGCATGTTAGGAGTTGTTTGTGTATAAATCGACACCAAAACATGTTTTCACAAACTGAGGCCTTGATTTTTTGAAAGTATACATATTTAACTATGGTTAGAGAGTTGAATGACAAGAAACGGGCTAGAAACGGAGGAGATACGCCAATTTAAAGTCGAGTTTAACCTAAAATAAGAAACCATTAATTTAGGGTTTTGATATCGAAAATGCGTTTTGTTAATACAAATAAACCATAAAAACATTTATTTATATTTTACGATCTTCTAATGTTTTGTCGATAACAACCGTAAAACCATTTTAACGAAATAAATAAAATACGTAAAAGCTTTGAGCCAATAGTTTACTAACACTGTAACACCCCAACCCGACAAGGGTAGAAGTGTCACAGTCTGGTGTCATATCAAAACATACAAGTAAAATTTTCAAGCGGAAGTCTTTAAATAATAATGTACCAAGTCATAATAACCAAAGATTTACAAGGGAAATTACAAAATCCAAATGTTAAAATAAAATGAAATCTCAAAACGCAAGCCCGCCAAAACAAGTCCAAATAATAAGGTCACTAGGGTTAGTCCACTCAGATAATCCAACTCTCAGCCCAATCAAGCCCATCTTCAAACCTAAAACCTGCCGCAGGAAAAGAAATGCGGCTGAGCTTTAAAAGCCCAGTGAACAGATATAACAAAGCGAAAGCTAAATAAAATCTGAAATGCAAATGAAACAAAGGAACGGATAACAAGTCGTAGCGAAATGAGAGTAATGAGTCAAGAGGATCTGCGAACACAATTATACAGCTATCCAAAACGAACAGATAACAAGGAGAGCGGCGAACAAAGCATCGATGACATATAAACAAGCACATACAAACCGGACATACAAGAACTGAAACATAAGCAAACATAGCAGGCGTAGCATCCACACAACATATAAACAATTCAGGAAATCAAAATACGTACAAGCCAAACAGATATCTACAGAAAAGCGGAAGCAATAAATGAATCAGTGAGCATGGCAATTCACACAGGTTCAAACTCTTAATTGAAGACATGATCAGTATTGTAACGGTAATCAAACATGGCAGTCACAAGTAACAAGTAGGATACAGTAAGAACACTATAATTAAATGAATTAAATACATAGTAGGGCAATTAAACAAGTTAACAAGCTAGGCTTCACAAATTGAACCATTTACCCAATCAAACCGTGGCATAAATATAAATGCAAACATGGCAGGTCAACCACAAGCAGATAAGGACACCACGGATAGTCATAGTCCACGAGATTAACTGAACGAGGTACAAAAGATAAACATATCAACAATCGATTTCACACAAGCACGGTTACCAGACACATCAAAGGATCACATAACAGTAAGATAGCATATCATCAGATGACAACATGTAATCTTATATCGCATACATCCATATCATACAGAGTAATCAGTAGTCATATAAACATGAGTATCATAATCAAATCCAATAACATATAACAACCCGAGCGTGAATGGAACTATAATCGGAAGTAACGGAATGAGAGTGTGACAAATCAAATCAATGGAATGTATAAATCTTGGTAGTAGAGTGAGTCATATAAGGGTACACAGAATATGGTGCGTTGGGGAATGTAGAAGGTACAATATAGGTATATCAAAAGTGTAAGAGGTTATCGAAATCTACCGAGCCGAGAAACATATCATATCATATCATATCATAAGTAGCCATTGTATTCGGAGGGTGACCTCGGAATACCATACATAATATGAGGGGAGACCTCAGTAACAAATGGAGTAGCTAACTCCCAAAATTGTAAAGACGCGGATTGCACCCGACATCATTCACCAAACAAAGCTCCAATCAGATTAAATCCCTCGAAACAAATCAAATCTAGGATGCATCCATACGCCCCCCAAAACATATAATGGCCAAATCATATACATATAGTGAGCTCATAATCATATCAAAATGGGGACGGTGTGGAACATCACTCAACTACACTAAAATCATGCCATTGGTGCATCAATGACACGGTCAGTTACCTTCCGACTAGGAAACAAATTTTGGCTCGGGTATCGGTGAAGGGTCAAAACATATTCATATCACATCATAAGGGTTCATATCAAAATTCATATCAAAGTTCATATCAAAGTTCATATCAAAGTTCATATCAAAGTTTCATATCGAAGTTTTCATATCAAAGGTTCATATAGTTTCATATCAAAGTTTTCATATCAAAGGAGCATAGCAGAGTCATAGGGAAGCCCTAATAAAGAGGCTTATAGTAACGCATAACATATCAAGCTAGAATCGAAAGATGAATACGAATCATGAGAAACCTTAAGAGGTAAGGTCGAATATCGTACCTTATTCGAGCAAATCACAATGAAAGTAAAATCAAGAAAGAAGATCAATTCCGTCGCCCGGAACCTATATGAATTAAATAACGTTCTATAAGAATCAGATTACTCGTTTAAGACGGCTTTCCATTTTAGAACTCTTTCCATTTTAAGTACTTTCTATTTTAGGCGGCTTTCCATATTTAGCAACTTTCCATAATTAGCAGGTTTCCATATTTAGCAGGTTTCCATATTTAGTATATTAACACAACAAGCCCTTAAGTGTCCAATTTTACATATTACACCCTCATTATCCTTATTTATATGAAATACCCCCAAGTTTCCAGAATTTACCAACAAGCCCCTCTATTTTTACTAATTACATTTCGGTTTACAAATTTACCCGATTTACAAAATAAACCCCTAAGTCACATATTTTATGAAAAAGGTCCTCATATTACATTTTATACTAACACCCCCTGGTCCAAAGTATATTACAAAATAATCCCCAAGTTTTATAATTTACGAAATAACCCCTTTTTATTTTGAAAACTCAATCGGTAATACAATAAAATCTTCAAACCCTAACCCTAATTCCCCAAATCAAAACCAATCATTATTCCATCATTATTTCATCATTAAGGTCAGATCTAGACCATAACATAAACCCTAGGTCGATCCTTAAGGTTTCCTTATTTTATTTTCCCTTTTCCATAGATAGTGATTAGGATAAATTCATATAACATGATCAAAGCTTCAAAATTCGAAAAACCATTTTTCAGAGTTAATACACATTATATAGAGTCCACGAAAAATAGTCTTCATGCCCAGAAAATTCGTTTCTAATTATTTAGGGTTTTAACACGTTTTTAGGGTTTAATTCTCCAATAATTCGTATACCATGCATGGTTAGTTTTTATTATTTTATTTGGAACTTATAGGATGAATATAAGATGAGAAAAATACCATATAAATTTTAGAACGTTTAGAACACGCTGGATGAAATTATTCCTCTCGGTTAGGATAAAACGACTCCAAAATTCCAAAGAATAGAAACGCGACTCCAAAAACCTTGAAATCAATTTTCACAGATCACACATGACGTAAGGAACTCAGGAAAAATGGAAAATGAATTTATGGAGGGTCGTATGAATTATTATGAATTTTACCTTGCGTATGAACAAAATTCGACAACAAATAGACCAGGCCTCCAACAAACCAAAACCTATTTTTCCCAGCTACTCTTGATGATGAAGAACCCCAGAAAAATGCTAGATCCCTTCCAGAAATTCGTATGGAGTTGTGGTGGATTTTTGTGTGTGTTTTGGGTGATTCGGTTAGGGTTTGTGATTTTGTTAGAATAGATAAATATGGTAGTGATGATGAGATTAAATGGGAGCATAAATGGAACGACCTATTAGGGTGGTAGGTGTTTGTTTGGGCGAAATTAGGGAGGGGGTGAGACCAAGTTATTAAAATTTCAATTTACCTTAATTATGATTGTAATTTAGTCTTAATTGTCTTGTAATTTGTTTTAATGATTAGGTCCAAATGACTTGTACAATGTGCAATATTTTTCTAGTGAATAAAATTGGTTATTCTTATTTAATATCTTATATTTAAGTGTCAATAAAAAATAAATGAGCTTGGCCCAAATTTCATTATTTCACATTTTTCGTTTGAGGAGAAAGTAGTCATTTAACATGTTTGAGATTTTAGGGTTTTACAACTCTTCCCCTCTAAAGAAAAAATTTTAGATCTCGAAAATTGAAGTGTAGAGAATGCTGTGAGCGTGCAAGTTTAAGGCAGATCGTAGTAATTGATAGTCCACATAGATCATACGATTTCGATTTCCAAAGCACATTACCAAACTTATACATAACAGGATGTCGAATGCGAATTCTCTCAGCGGTCACCAATTCAACGATCATGAAGAGTGAAATCTTGGATATAAGCTTTATTCCATTCACGTACCAACCCGGGCATTTCCCAACACGTCGTATGATTTCAATAAGTTCAAATTATATGATCTCGGTATTATCACGTTGATCAGGCGTCGTAATACTTGCATCATAACAAGCCCTATATTAAATCATATTACGTCGGGTCATGACAAATCACATAACCAATATCCGCGACAAAACATATCATATCACGGATATCAAGTAACATACGAGGCTTGGACCCGAATCGGCGTAAATACGGCATATAACACATCAAACAACACGCCTACAAAGAGAAAACGCCAACTTAAGTAAAGCAGGTTCCTCATGACTCATTACGAGGAAGATTCAAAGGAAAGAAATTTGAGGAGATATTACCAAAATGCCAAAAGGTGGCTTCACGATTTAAACGAGTTACGGAACAAATCATAGGAAGAGCAATGCCGATCAAATCATCACCATGAAAATATCAACCGCCCACAAATGCATGACAACAAATCGGAATAACACAAGTCGCGCCCAAATCATATGAAGTAGATGAACCTTCTCATCCACCGGTTGAATCTTGTCTTCGTCGTTGCGTCTTTGGTTGATTCGTCCAGCTTCCTCCAGCAGCCTCCTGATGTCTCCAACAGCACGGCAGTCGGGAGTGGCTTCTGCTTCACGAACCTCTCCAGCTCAGAGACTGTTGCAGCAACGCAGGTTCGGCACCATCGTCTTCGGCTCCACAGGTAGTCTCCATCTAACGATCGACAAACGGATGTGCGAAGACAAAATAATAAAATTCAAATGCGAAGAGAAGAAGAGCAAAACAGTGAAGACAAAAGATTATCGAAGTCAAAACTGAACGACAATCAAAAGGAATCGGAATATATCAGAACAGACGGAAGCCTAATGTCTACCCAATCCTCACAGGTCAATCCTAAGGTCAACAAGACGAAACCTGGGCTCTGATACCATAATTGTAACACCCCAACCCGACAAGGGTAGAAGTGTCACAGTCTGGTGTCATATCAGAACATACAAGTAAAATTTTCAAGCGGAAGTCTTTAAATAATAATGTACCAAGTCATAATAACCAAAGATTTACAAGGGAAATTACAAAATCCAAATGTTAAAATAAAATGAAATCTCAAAACGCAAGCCCGCCAAAACAAGTCCAAATAATAAGGTCACTAGGGTTAGTCCACTCAGATAATCCAACTCTCAGCTCAATCAAAGCCCATCTTCAAACCTAAAACCTGCCGCAGGAAAAGAAATGCGGCTGAGCTTAAAAAGCCCAGTGAACAGATATAACAAAGCGAAAGCTAAATAAAATCTGAAATGCAAATGAAACAAAGGAACGGATAACAAGTCGTAGCGTAATGAGAGTAATGAGTCAAAGAGGATCCTGCAGAACACAATTATTAAGCTATCCAAAACGAACATATAACAAGGAGAGCGAAGCGGAGCAAAGCATCGATGACATATAAACAAGCACATACAAACCAGACATACAAGAACTGAAACATAAGCAAACATAGCAGGCGTAGCATCCACACAACATATAAACAATTCAGGAAATCAAAATACGTACAAGCCAAACAGATATCTACAGAAAAGCGGAAGCAATAAATGAATCAGTGAGCATGGCAATTCACACAGGTTCAAACTCTTAATTGAAGACATGATCAGTATTGTAACGGTAATCAAACATGGCAGTCACAAGTAACAAGTAGGATACAGTAAGAACACTATAATTAAATGAATTAAATACATAGTAGGGCAATTAAACAAGTTAACAAGCTAGGCTTCACAAATTGAACCATTTACCCAATCAAACCGTAGCATAAATATAAATGCAAACATGGCAGGTCAACCACAAGCAGATAAGGACACCACGGATAGTCATAGTCCACGAGATTAACTGAACGAGGTACAAAAGATAAACATATCAACAATCGATTTCACACAAGCACGGTTACCAGACACATCAAAGGATCACATAACAGTAAGATAGCATATCATCAGATGACAACAGGTAATCTTATATCGCATACATCCATATCATACAGAGTAATCAGTAGTCATATAAACATGAGTATCATAATCAAATCCAATAACATATAACAACCCAGTACGTGAATGGAACTATAATCGGAAGTAACGGAATGAGAGTGTGACAAATCAAATCAATGGAATGTATAAATCTTGGTAGTAGAGTGAGTCATATAAGGGTACACAGAATATGGTGCGTTGGGGAATGTAGAAGGTACAATATAGGTATATCAAAAGTGTAAGGTTTATCAGAAATCTACCGAGCCCAAACATATCATATCATATCATATCATAAGTAGCCATTGTATTCGGAGGGGTGACCTCGGAATACCATACATAATATGAGGGGAGACCTCAGTAACAAATGGAGTAGCTAACTCCCAAAATTGTGAAGACGCGGATTGCACCCGACATCATTCACCAAACAAAGCTCCAATCAGATTAAATCCCTCGAAACAAATCAAATCTAGGATGCATCCATACGCCCCCCAAAACATATAATGGCCAAATCATATACATATAGTGAGCTCATAATCATATCAAAATGGGGACGGTGTGGAACATCACTCAACCACACTAAAGTCATGCCATTGGTGCATCAATGACACGGTCAGGTTACCTTCCTGACTAGGAAACAAATTTTGGCTCGGGTATCAGACTGAAGGGTCAAAACATATTCATATCACATCATAAGGGTTCATATCAAAATTCATATCAGAGTTCATATCAAAGTTCATATCAAAGTTCATATCAAAGTTTCATATCGAAGTTTTCATATCAAAGGTTCATATAGTTTCATATCAAAGTTTTCATATCAAAGGAGCATAGCAGAGTCATAGGGAAGCCCTAATAAAGAGGCTTAGAGTAACGCATAACATATCAAGCTAGAATCGAAAGATGAATACGAATCATGAGAAACCTTAAGAGGTAAGGTCAGAATATCTGTACCTTATTCGGAGCAAATCACAATGAAAGTAAAATCAAGAAAGAAGATCAATTCCGTCGCCCGGAACCTATATGAATTAAATAACGTTCTATAAGAATCAGATTACTCGTTTAAGATGGCTTTCCATTTTAGAACTCTTTCCATTTTAAGTACTTTCTATTTTAGGCGGCTTTCCATATTTAGCAACTTTCTATAATTAGCAGGTTTCCATATTTAGCAGGTTTCCATATTAGTATATTAAACCAACAAGCCCTTAAGTGTCCAATTTTACATATTACACCCTCATTATCCTTATTTATATGAAATACCCCCAAGTTTCCAGAATTTACCAACAAGCCCCTCTATTTTTACTAATTACATTTCGGTTTACAAATTTACCCGATTTACAAAATAAACCCCTAAGTCACATATTTTACGAAAAAGGTCCTCATGTTAAATTTTATACTAACACCTGGTCAAAAGTATATTACAAAAATAATCCCAAGTTTTATAATTACGAAATAACCCCTTTTTATTTTGAAAACTCAATCGGTAATACAAAAATCTTCAACCCTAACCCTAATTCCCCAAATCAAAACCAATCATTATTCCATCATTATTTCATCATTAAGGTCAGATCTAGACCATAACATAAACCCTAGGTCGATCCTTAAGGTTTCCTTATTTTATTTTCCCTTTTCCATAGATAGCGATTAGGATAAATTCATATAACATGATCAAAGCTTCAAAATTCGAAACACCATTTTTCAGAGTTAATACACATTATATAGAGTCCACGAAAAATAGTCTTCATGCCCAGAAAATTCGTTTCTAATTATTTAGGGTTTTAACACGTTTTTAGGGTTTAATTCTCCAATAATTCGTATACCATGCATGGTTAGTTTTTATTATTTTATTTGGAACTTATAGGATGAATATAAGATGAGAAAAATACCATATAAATTTTAGAACGTTTAGAACACGCTGGATGAAATTATTCCTCTCGGTTAGGATAAAACGACTCCAAAATTCCAAATAATAGAAACGCGACTCCAAAAACCTTGAAATCAATTTTCACAGATCACACATGACGTAAGGAACTCAGGAAAAATGGAAAATGAATTTATGGAGGGTCGTATGAATTATTATGAATTTTACCTTGCGTATGAACAAAATTCGACAACAAATAGACCAGGCCTCCAACAAACCAAAACCTATTTTTCCCAGCTACTCTTGATGATGAAGAACCCCAGAAAAATGCTAGATCCCTTCCAGAAATTCGTATGGAGTTGTGGTGGATTTTTGTGTGTGTTTTGGGTGATTCGGTTAGGGTTTGTGATTTTGTTAGAATAGATAAATATGGTAGTGATGATGAGATTAAATGGGAGCATAAATGGAACGACCTATTAGGGTGGTAGGTGTTTGTTTGGGCCGAAATTTAGGGAGGGGGTGAGACCAAGTTATTAAAATTTCAATTTACCTTAATTATGATTGTAATTTAGTCTTAATTGTCTTGTAATTTGTTTTAATGATTAGGTCCAAATGACTTGTACAATGTGCAATATTTTTCTAGTGAATAAAATTGGTTATTCTTATTTAATATCTTATATTTAAGTGTCAATATAAAATAAATGAGCTTGACGCAAATTTACGTATTTCACATTTTTTTACGTTTGAGGGCAAAGTAGTCATTTAACATGTTTGAGATTTTAGGGTTTTACAACTCTTCCCCTCTAAAAGAAAAATTTTCGTCCTCGAAAATTGAAGTCGCAGAGGTACGCAGAGACGTACAAGTTTAAGGCAGACGTAGTAATTGATAGTCCCACATAGATCATACCGATTTCGATTTCCAAAACGTACCAAACTTATACATAACAGATGTCGATGCGAATTCTCTCAAAGCGGTACGCAATTCAAAACGATCATGAAGAGTGCCAAATAACGGATATAAGCTTTATTCCATTCACGTACCAACCCCAGGCATTTCCCAACACGTCGTATGATTTCAATAAGTTCAAATTATATGATCTCGGTATTATCACGTTGATCAGGCGTCATAATACTTGCATCACATAACAAGCCCTTATCGTCATCATATTCTGTCCCGGGTCATGACAAATCACATAACCAATATCACGACAAAACATATCATATACAGATATCAAGTAACATACCAGAGCAGACCAGAATCGCGTACATACAGCATATAACACATCAAACAACTTACCATACCACAAAGGAGAGAAAACCACCAACTTGCGTAAAACGGTTCCTCATGACTCATTACGGAAGATTCAAAGGAAAAGCTGAGATATTACCAAAATGCCAAAAGATGACGCTTCACGATTTAAACCGAGTTCTGAACAAATCAAGGAAGAGCAATGCCGATCAAAATCACATAGCAAAATATCAAACCGCCACAAATGCATGACAACAAATCGGAGTAACACAAATCGCGCCCAAATCATATGAAGTAGATGAACCTTCTCAGCCACCGGTTGAATCTTGTCTTCGTCGTTGCGTCTTTGGTTGATTCGTCCAGCTTCCTCCAGCAGCCTCCTGATGTCTCCAACAGCACGGCAGTCGGGAGTGGCTTCTGCTTCACGAACCTCTCCAGCTCAGAGACTGTTGCAGCAACGCAGGTTCGGCACCATCGTCTTCGGCTCCACAGGTAGTCTCCATCTAACGATCGACAAACGGATGTGCGAAGACAAAATAATAAAATTCAAATGCGAAGAGAAGAAGAGCAAAACAGTGAAGACAAAAGATTATCGAAGTCAAAACTGAACGACAATCAAAAGGAATCGGAATATATCAGAACAGACGGAAGCCTAATGTCTACCCAATCCTCACAGGTCAATCCTAAGGTCAACAAGACGAAACCTGGGCTCTGATACCATAATTGTAACACCCCAACCCGACAAGGGTAGAAGTGTCACAGTCTTGTGTCATATCAGAACATACAAGTAAAATTTTCAAGCGGAAGTCTTTAAATAATAATGTACCAAGTCATAATAACCCAAGATTTACAAGGAAATTACAAATCCAAATGTTAAAATAAAATGAAATCTCAAAACGCAAGCCCGCCAAAACAAGTCCAAATAATAAGGTCACTAGGGTTAGTCCACTCAGATAATCCAACTCTCAGCTCAATCAAAGCCCATCTTCAAACCTAAAACCCGCCGCAGGAAAAGAAATGCGGCTGAGCTTAAAAAGCCCAGTGAACAGATATAACAAAGCGAAAGCTAAATAAAATCTAAAATGCAAATGAAACAAAGGAACGGATAACAAGTCGTAGCGAAATGAGAGTAATGAGTCAAAGAGGATCCTGCAGAACACAATTATACAGCTATCCAAAACGAACATATAACAAGGAGAGCGAAGCGGAGCAAAGCATCGATGACATATAAACAAGCACATACAAACCAGACATACAAGAACTGAAACATAAGCAAACATAGCAGGCGTAGCATCCACACAACATATAAACAATTCAGGAAATCAAAATACGTACAAGCCAAACAGATATCTACAGAAAAAGCGGAAGCAATAAATGAATCAGTGAGCATGGCAATTCACACAGGTTCAAACTCTTAATTGAAGACATGATCAGTATTGTAACGGTAATCAAACATGGCAGTCACAAGTAACAAGTAGGATACAGTAAGAACACTATAATTAAATGAATTAAATACATAGTAGGGCAATTAAACAAGTTAACAAGCTAGGCTTCACAAATTGAACCATTTACCCAATCAAACCGTAGCATAAATATAAATGCAAACATGGCAGGTCAACCACAAGCAGATAAGGACACCACGGATAGTCATAGTCCACGAGATTAACTGAACGAGGTACAAAAGATAAACATATCAACAATCGATTTCACACAAGCACGGTTACCAGACACATCAAAGGATCACATAACAGTAAGATAGCATATCATCAGATGACAACAGGTAATCTTATATCGCATACATCCATATCATACAGAGTAATCAGTAGTCATATAAACATGAGTATCATAATCAAATCCAATAACATATAACAACCCAGTACGTGAATGGAACTATAATCGGAAGTAACGGAATGAGAGTGTGACAAATCAAATCAATGGAATGTATAAATCTTGGTAGTAGAGTGAGTCATATAAGGGTACACAGAATATGGTGCGTTGGGGAATGTAGAAGGTACAATATAGGTATATCAAAAGTGTAAGGGTTATCAGAAATCTACCCGAGCCCAGAAACATATCATATCATATCATATCATAAGTAGCCATTGTATTCGGAGGGGTGACCTCGGAATACCATACATAATATGAGGGGAGACCTCAGTAACAAATGGAGTAGCTAACTCCCAAAATTGTGAAGACGCGGATTGCACCCGACATCATTCACCAAACAAAGCTCCAATCAGATTAAATCCCTCGAAACAAATCAAATCTAGGATGCATCCATACTCCCCCCAAAACATATAATGGCCAAATCATATACATATAGTGAGCTCATAATCATATCAAAATGGGGACGGTGTGGAACATCACTCAACCACACTAAAGTCATGCCATTGGTGCATCAATGACACGGTCAGGTTACCTTCCTGACTAGGAAACAAATTTTGGCTCGGGTATCAGACTGAAGGGTCAAAACATATTCATATCACATCATAAGGGTTCATATCAAAATTCATATCAGAGTTCATATCAAAGTTCATATCAAAGTTCATATCAAAGTTTCATATCGAAGTTTTCATATCAAAGGTTCATATAGTTTCATATCAAAGTTTTCATATCAAAGGAGCATAGCAGAGTCATAGGGAAGCCCTAATAAAGAGGCTTAGAGTAACGCATAACATATCAAGCTAGAATCGAAAGATGAATACGAATCATGAGAAACCTTAAGAGGTAAGGTCAGAATATCTGTACCTTATTCGGAGCAAATCACAATGAAAGTAAAATCAAGAAAGAAGATCAATTCCGTCGCCCGGAACCTATATGAATTAAATAACGTTCTATAAGAATCAGATTACTCATTTAAGACGGCTTTCCATTTTAGAACTCTTTCCATTTTAAGTACTTTCTATTTTAGGCGGCTTTCCATATTTAGCAACTTTCCATAATTAGCAGGTTTCCATATTTAGCAGGTTTCCATATTTAGTATATTAACACAACAAGCCCTTAAGTGTCCAATTTTACATATTACACCCTCATTATCCTTATTTATATGAAATACCCCCAAGTTTCCAGAATTTACCAACAAGCCCCTCTATTTTTACTAATTACATTTCGGTTTACAAATTTACCCGATTTACAAAATAAACCCCTAAGTCACATATTTTACGAAAAAGGTCCTCATATTACATTTTATACTAACACCCCCTGGTCCAAAGTATATTACAAAAATAATCCCCAAGTTTTATAATTTACGAAATAACCCCTTTTTATTTTGAAAACTCAATCGGTAATACAATAAAATCTTCAAACCCTAACCCTAATTCCCCAAATCAAAACCAATCATTATTCCATCATTATTTCATCATTAAGGTCAGATCTAGACCATAACATAAACCCTAGGTCGATCCTTAAGGTTTCCTTATTTTATTTTCCCTTTTCCATAGATAGCGATTAGGATAAATTCATATAACATGATCAAAGCTTCAAAATTCGAAACACAATTTTTCAGAGTTAATACATTATATAGAGTCCACGAAAAATAGTCTTCATGCCCAGAAAATTCGTTTCTAATTATTTAGGGTTTTAACACGTTTTTAGGGTATAATTCTCCAATAATTCGTATACCATGCATGGTTAGTTTTTATTATTTTATTTGGAACTTATAGGATGAATATAAGATGAGAAAAATACCATATAAATTTTAGAACGTTTAGAACACGCTGGATGAAATTATTCCTCTCGGTTAGGATAAAACGACTCCAAAATTCCAAAGAATAGAAATGCGACTCCAAAAACCTTGAAATCAATTTTCGCAGATCACACATGACGTAAGGAACTCAGGAAAAATGGAAAATGAATTTATTGAGGATCGTATGAATTATTATGAATTTTACCTTGCGTATGAACAAAATTCGACAACAAATAGACCAGGCCTCCAACAAACCAAAACCTATTTTTCCCAGCTACTCTTGATGATGAAGAACCCCAGAAAAATGCTAGATCCCTTCCAGAAATTCGTATGGAGTTGTGGTGGATTTTTGTGTGTGTTTTGGGTGATTCGGTTAGGGTTTGTGATTTTGTTAGAATAGATAAATATGGTAGTGATGATGAGATTAAATGGGAGAATAAATGGAACGACCTATTAGGGTGGTAGGTGTTTGTTTGGGCCGAAATTTAGGGAGGGGGTGAGACCAAGTTATTAAAATTTCAATTTACCTTAATTATGATTGTAATTTAGTCTTAATTGTCTTGTAATTTATTTTAATGATTAGGTCCAAATGATTTGTACAATGTGCAATATTTTTCTAGTGAATAAAATTGGTTATTCTTATTTAATATCTTATATCTAAGTGTCAATATAAAATAAATGAGCTTGACGCAAATTTACGTATTTCACATTTTTTTTACGTTTGAGGGCAAAGTAGTCATTTAACATGTTTGAGATTTTAGGGTTTTACAAACACACTTTTACTAAACATATTAAAACCATCAAAACATGTTTAGTTAAATAAGTTATATAAAACCAAAGTCATTTTTATAAAATGCTTACAAGTAATATTGTTTACTTACATTTTATAAAAATGTATATATACTTTGTATATGTTGTGTTGAGTAAATAATGGGTAAAAACCAAAGTCCATAACCCATGATCCAAGACCCATGATCCATTGACTAGGTATAATGAATCTTGTTGGGTAAGAACCAAAGTCCATAACCCATACCCATGAAGCATGATCCATAACCCATGACTCATTTGATGACATCATGCATGAAGTCATGTTGGATATTATCCATGATCCATGGCCTAAATTCCATGACCCATGACCCAAGATCCATAACCCATTGACTAGGTACATTGTATCTTGTTGGGTATCAATGATCCAAAGTCCATGCGCCATGGTCCATAACCCATAACCCGATTTGCAACCCAAAATCTGGACTAAGATGACCCAGCTGCCGGATCCCTGGAATTGCACTGGCCGGATCCCTTTTGGTGAGGGATCCGCCAGAACCGTGAAACATTAGGCATGTTTTGCCTATAAATAGTGAGCCATTTCTCTCTTGGTTACTAACCCTGTTTAGACATACTTTCTCTCTATGTTCTAACCTCTCTAACCACAGTTCCAAAGGATCATTCTATGTAGTTCTATATTTTTATGATTCTCTAGGTTTATCTGAAAGGTGAAATCACAACCTCTTAAAGACGTGCAGGCTCAAGGTCATGAGTTGCTAAGCTTCATCATCATCAAGACCACTGAAGTGCATCTTGTTGATAGTTCTTCTCTCCCTCCACAGTGTGACGTGTTGAAGGTATTGGTGAAAAGTGCTTAAGGTGTACATTTTATATGGTGCGTCGATGTACAAGTTGTGTAGATTGGGTTAAAGGATATTGATATCTTTTCTAGTATTTTAAAAAGGAGTGTGTCTCCTTTGGGTAGTTGTGTTGGGTAGTAGTTCCTACTTTGTAATGGAACTCGGTATCTAGCCTTGTACCGGATAAAGTGTAGGCGACGTTGTGATAGGTTTGGTTCTTCCTCGTGGGAGAACTCGGTGTCTAGCCTTGTACCGGATAAAGTGTAGGCGACGTTGTGAAGGCTTCTCCGCCACATTAAGGAGCTTGTGTCCTGTAGTGCTTAGAAACTCTCGAGTTGGGTACTCGAGGAGTAGAGTAGGGCAAGGAATAGTTAAATCACTATTAATACTAGTGTCATGGTTTTGTGTTCCTTTACTCTTTATCTCTTTGCATTACTTATATATATATATATATATATATATATATATATATATATATATATATATATATATATATATATATATATATATATATATATATAATATGCCCATCTATCAATATCCAACACATGATCTAAATGGATTGACATAAGTCGATCTAAATACTTTAAAACGAAGTTTAATCGGCAAAACTTTTCAATCCCCCTTCTAGTTTTCCACAATTGGCATCAGAGCTTCGTGACCAAGTTTCTTAGAGTATATTGTACTTTACAAACTTGATACGATCCGTGTATGTTTGAAAACTACAAAGAAGGAAATTTCTTAAAACAAAAACTTTGTTTCAAGAAATTGTTTTCTATATCTTTGGATGTTGATTAGATAGTGACACCCATTTTTTATTACATCTTATTATGCTTTACAAAATGCACTAACTTTACTTGTCATTTTGTTTAGTTGATCCCAAAATAAGCAGACCATCAAGATTCTTGGGTAATAAGATAACTTTCCCCAAAAAGTTGTCCAAACCTATTACCAAGAAGATCTTGAAGAACCTGGAGTTTTCCATTGATAAATCTCTTCAATAAGGACACTCAAATTGCAATAGAGGTATGACTTTTGTAAGACTTATCTCTAAGCAGTACTAGTAAAACGTGTGTATGCTTGCATGCCACTAATGGGAAATTATGTGTTTATTTTTTTCTCTCATATAAAAATACATTCATATGATATACGTGGTTTCTTTAGAAAACTTCGTGCTTACGTGTCGTCGTCCGGATAAACCTAGGTGTATCAATATATGTTGTCTAAACCTAATCTCTAAAAATCTAATCCTCCTAAACACGAATAAAACAAAACAAAAATATCAAAAACTCTTCTTTCCACATAAAGATTTTTTCAAACGTGATGCGCGTACGAAGCGCTTTCAGGGTCAAAGGAACTTCCTTTTCGTCGAGCAAGTTTTTCAACACCCTAGGCAGTAAACCTAATCGTTGTAGTGTAGTATTGGGTAAGTCTCGGGTATTGATATCATTCTCTAGGGGAATAGGAATGCTAGCAAGAAGTGTACTACGCTAAGGTTGGGATTGAGGATGATTCTTTTTTATCTTTTATTGGTTTTTTAGCAAGCTAAGGGTAAAATCTCGGGGCAATGGTTTTGGGGTGGTACTTCTATCGATTACTTCTAATATCTATTATCTAATACTACGGTAGTCTATGTATTTTTGATGTGTGCTCGTATGATGATTAAAAATGTGTTTACCTAGATACTACTACTCCCTAGTTATCTTTTATTGTTGGTTGAATTGTCACTTCTTTATTCCTAACGCGTTGTGTTTTCTAAGGTCGTAGAGAATGCTTATGCCCTAACTCTTTGAGAATACCTTTAGGTTATTGTCTACGAAGTCTTCTAGATGATTCATAAACTAAGTTTAAGGTTATCTTTGGATGTTTAGACTACGAAATCCGCTAAGTGTTTCATAAACTAATGTTCACAAAGATTACTCAAGCATTTAAACACAACGATAGCCTAGTGCACTCCTAAGCCATTTACAATGAAGATAAGAGACAACCAATCAATAATTAACAATTAGGTTTCATAGATCTAAGCAAAAACACAAGAAATTTAGCCGGACATGTTAAACAAGAAAGCATACACACATTCAATGGAAGACATAATGATATTAATGGAATAAAATGCTTATCTTGATGTGTAAAATAGGGTTTGGGACCCTAAGATACTGTCCAAGTCGGACTACAAATGTTTAGGGTTTTTACTCCAGAAGTCTACCTCCTTAAATACTAAAAAAATCGAATTCTATATATAGATTTACACTTGCGACGGCGTCGCCTTATAGGTGGCACGCCGTCAGATCGCCATCATTAGGTTTTTCGTCTTGGCCAAGTTATCGATGGGACGACGTCACGTTGTAGTTGTGACGCTGTCGGGCTTCAGCAAGGACATCGTCTGATTCTGGATCTTGGCCTTCTGAGATGAAAAGTCTTAGTGACGCCCTTCCTCTTCAAAGCCTAATGCCGTCAGGTTTATTTGAGCAAAAAGTCTACTGAGCCGTCAGGTGCATCTATTATCAAATCTGTAGAGAGGGACGATGTTGCCATTTTCTTCATATATTCACTCTTTTTCGTCCAAATATGCATCATTCCAACATTTTGCTTCCAAGAGACCTAAAAAGTGAAAAAGGAAGAAAATTAAGCAGTAACGGATATAAAAGTGGGCAATTAAAGGTGTACATTTTAAATCCTTATCAAATATCCCTACACTTGGCATTTGCTTGTACTCAAGCAAATGTGCTTTTGGCCAATCAATTTATAAGTTAGGGGGCATGAAGCATTAGTTTAACATAATTCATAATAAGTAAAAGCACCGCAATAGTCATAATAGCACCTCCCAAGGGGTGTTTGGATTTTCTCATCTCTTGGGTGTATATGAAATATAGTAAATGGAATTGGAAGATAAACACTCATTACCTGGCATAGTGCATAGATTACCATAGGCTTGAGACTAGATCAAACCTCCACCGCTTTGGCGTAAGCACCTAGGAACAACTATCTAAGAGGTCTTTTCAAGACTATGGGTATCGTGTACTAAAGATGAGTACATCGCAAGGGTGTGGGGTAATTTCTCGACCGATGTGGAAGAAGTAATTATAATACGGGTTTCAAACAAAGGTCATCCTAATGCCTCTTATCATTTAGTTATTCCTAACTACACAAGTGTAGTCTCACTAGCGATCTCGGAATGTATCATAAAACAAGTTCTAGAATCTATTATACTACCGGTACACTCTCTAAGCATTAAAGGTGGATGCTTTATTCCTAAAGATATAGGGGTGAACCTCACATTTTTTGGTTGGAATTTGAGTGGTAAACGGTTTTTGTGCTAGTCATATAACTCCTATCCATGAGATGCTTTATTAAGACTAAAGTTTTAGTTCGTACATGTCATAAAAAATTTAAAATTTGGTGCTAAAATTGCCCTAACAAATATTTCTCATAGTTTATTACACAAATGACCAAGGACAAGACAAATAATCAAGGATAAGCATAGTTTCTAAGTTACCGTTTTCTTCTCCCTCCCTACACTTAAACTGAACATTGTCCCCAATGTTCCCCGAAAGTATCAAAGTTATGATAAAGGAAGGTAAGTAAGGAAAATAAATTATTACTCCCTTGATTAGCTCGGTAGGTTATTATGAAGTTGGGTTAAATCCTCTTCCAAGAAGAACGTATAAGTAATTCATCCAATGTGTTTCTTCTTCTTGTTCAATATAACATGCACACTCATAAGAAAACGACAACCCAAAGCATCAAACTGAACAAAGAAAAATCACAACAAGATGTAATTCCAGACTTAAATATGATATAATGCTTGTGGAATGGATGTTTGCAGTTCTTTTCTAGAAAATTAAGACATGTGAATTTCCAAAAAATTTATAAATAGCACACATAACGAAAAAATTGTATATGCTGTTTCTTCTTGACCTGACGTCGTCAGGCTTTAATCCTGACGCCGTTAGATTATTCTGACAGAAAGTGGTCTGCTGCGTTTTTCTGGAAAATTACAGCATAAAAACTTGGAAAAATTCCTGCAAAACATCCACTATGACTCAATACAAGCATTTGACTCTAACAATCACAAAAATATATCAATTTCAATTATCGTTAATCTCATGTTCATGTTCTTAAAAAAATATTTGATCTTCCCTACACTTATCTTTTTGTAAAATACCTTTATATGTAATTAAGACGAGGTTAAAAACAAAATAAAGCATTTTCACAAAGTCTAACATGAGAATAAGCAATAATGAAAAAGATATATAAACACATAAATAAATATGAAAAAAAAATACACATGGGTTGCCTTCTAAGAAGCGCTTGTTTTTGTTCGAGTCACGAGCTTGACTCTACCCTTATTTAACGGATAAAGGGGAGGTTTTCCCTACACTTAAGTTTAAGTGCGGGTAATAGTAGCGATATACACCCTTAGGGTGGAAATATGCCATGTGAGAAGAAGGTGATGGGTAATTTATATGCCTAAAAGAGCGTGCTCCTATCATACTAACCTTACCTAATTCAATTGGTGTAGAGGGAAAATCAAGTCTTTCTCCTAGAAAGGGATCATCTTCTATCAACTTTAAGAGATTCTTAGTTAAGGATCCATCTTGACCTAATAAACCTGGTTTAAACCCGAAATAATGTTTCCTTATGTTATAGAAGTTAGGAAGTGAAACTTGCACCCTTCCAATGAACACGTCTCTAGGAAATATTTCTTTTACGCAAGGATTGTTGAGGCATGAGCTTTTGCCAATTTATGAGTCCTTCAGATGGATTGTCTTGTTTATTGGAATTGAAGAGGGCTCAGGAATTATACTTACGAGCTCCGATATCGCGTATACCTTTTCGATCTTTCTAGGTATATCATTATTTGCAATTTCTTCATGGAGTTTTATCATGAAGTTGTCAGCTAGTTCCAAGAAAGTGTCGTGGGTTTTTCTCATATGAGCTTCAAGGCGTTGTATTTCTTTCTCTTGGTTGTTGATGAATGTCAACAATATGTCCTCGAATTCATCTTGTCACGATTTCCTTGGAAGCAAAAACTCTTCAACCATGTCCACATGTTCACGAAATTATTCCTTATGATCACGTGTGGTCATCTCCATCAACTCATTCACTTGTGCCTCCATACTCTTGAACAGTTGTTCTTGGGAATTTGAACTATTTTATTCAAGGAGTACCGGATCCTCCCACTCTTCTTCTTCATATTGTGCTAACTCCTCGATGACTTCCCAACATGTTTCAACGTTGAGGTTACTTAGCCTTCCACCTGCGGCATAATCAATGGTTTGTTGAGTGGTGGGATTGACACGATCGTAAAATATTTGGACTTGAAGCCAAAGATCAATGTCGTGATAAGGGACTTTATGAAGCAAGTCCTTGAATCGAGTCCACTCCTTGTAGAGAGTTTCGCCTTGACGTTGTTGGAACATCAAGATGTCATTCCTTAGCTTGGTGGTTCTCCCCGGTGGGAAATATTAGGCGAGGAAACGAGTGGTGAGATCATCCCAACTTGAGATGGATCCGGCGGGAAGTCACTCAAGCCACTTACTAGCTTGGTCCCGTAGAGAGAATTGGAAGAGACGCAAGCACGTTGTCTCCCGTGTGGCAGCATCAAGGTCGATAGAGTCAACAATTTTTAGGAAATCCTTGAGATGCTGATTAGGATCTTCAGAACGAAGTCCATAGAATGCACATCCGTTTTGCACCAACTGGATGGTGTCGGATCGCAGGGCCGTGGTTGGAGCTTGAGCGGGGAGCTCAATGGTGTTCCTATAGCCTTGATGGCTCGCTCTAGAGTATTCGCCAAGAGTACGGCGTCTTGGCGGGTCAAGTGGTGGTGGGTTGAGTGGAAGTGGTGGATTTGGTGGTGGATTATCGTTTGGTGGTAGATTGTCACCCATGGTGATAAGTGACAAGGTTACGAACAAAAACACGAAGAAGGGGGATAGATTACAAGGAAGCTAATTAAAATGAGAAAAAATCTTACTTGATAGGAATCAAGCAAGGGAACCTAAACGAGATAGAGATCTAACTAGCTATTCTATTCCCCGGTAGCGGCGCCAAAAACTTGATGCGCGTACGAAGCGCGTTCGGGGTCAAAATAACTTCCTTTTCGTCTAGCAAGTTTTTCAACACCCTAGGCAGTGAACCTAATTGTTGTAGTGTAGTATTGGGTAAGCCTCGGGTAATGATATCGTTCTCTAGGGGAATAAGAATGCTAGCAAGAAGTGTACTACGCTAACGTTGAGGTTGAGGATGATTCTTTTTTATCTTTTATTGGTTTTTTAGAAAGCTAAGGGTAAAATCTTGGGGCAATGGTTTGGGAGTGGTACTTCTACCGATTACTTCTACTATCTATTATCTAATACTGTGGGTTGTCTATGTCTTTTTGATGTATGCTCGTATGATGATAAAAAATGTGTTTACCTAGATACTACTACTCCCTAGTTATCTTTTATTGTTGGTTGAATTGTCACATCCTTATTCCTAACGCGTTTTGTTTTCTAAGGTCGTAGGGAATGCTTATGCCCTAACTCTTTGAGAATACCTTTAGGTTATTGTCTACGAAGTCCTTTAGATGATTCATAAACTAACTTTAAGGTTATTGTCTACGAAGTCCTCTTTGAGAATACCTAAGTGTTTCATAAACTAACGTTCACAAAGATTACTCAAGCATTTAAATACAACGATAGCCTAGTGCACTCCTAAGCCATTTACAATTAAGATAAGAGACAACCAATCAATAATTAATAATTAGGTTTCATAGATCTAAGCAAACACACAAGAAATTTAGCTGGACACGTTAAACAAGCAAGCATACACACATTCAATGGATGACATAATGATACTAATGGAATAAAATGCTTATCTTGATGTGTAAAATAGGGTTTGGGAACCTAAGACACTGTCCAAGTCGGACTACAAACATTTAGGGTTTTTACTCCACAAGTATACCTCCTTAAATACTGAAAAATTGAATTCTATATATAGATTTACACTTGCGACGGCGTCGCCTTATAGGTGTCAAGCCGTCAGATCGCCATCATTAGGGTTTTCGTCTTGGCCAAGTTATCGATGGGACGACGTCACGTTGTAGTTGTGACGCCGTCGGGCTTCAGCAAGGACGTCGTCTGATTCTGGATTTGGGCCGTCTGAGATGAAAAGTCTTAGTGACGCCCTTCCTCATCAAAGCCTGACGCCATCAGGTGTATTTGAGCAAAAAGTCTACTGAGCCGTCAGGTGCATCTATTATCAAATATGTAGAGAGGGACGGCGTCGCCCTTTAGTTAGGATGCATCATTCCAGCATTTTGCTTCCAAGAGACCTAAAAATTGAAAAAGAACGAAATTAAGCAGTAACGGATATAAAAGTGGGCGATTAAGGGCTTAAATGAGCCCTTAAAAGTGTGTGTTTTAAATCCTTATCAAAACGCCAAACCCTTCTCCAACAAATCCCACTTTTCAAGTCTTCCACTTTCAAAATTTTCACACTTAAAACTTCATCTTCTCCATCATCCCATTTCAATAAATCTAAACCAAAGAAGATCTTGATCATCATGGTTTACATCGCTCTCGTGATCATCATCATCTCGCTCATCACTCTCGTTTATCCCATGATCAAATTCTCGCTTGGAGACATGCTCTTTGTTTTATTAATCTACATTTTTATCATCTATCTGATCCTTTGTATTGCTTTAAGCATTGAAATGAAATATAAATGATATATTAGTTATCTTGTTTCATTCTCGCGTAATATGCTTCATTTTTTATTTCTATTTTTTCTCACATCGAGCGTTCAAAACCACAACGTGTGTAAAATTATCAATGTAAGCTCAAGAATTAACACTGGCTAAAACACATTCATTTGTAACAAATGAGTTATAAAAATAGAACCCACGTCAAACCAAATTTATGTCAAATCTGTAGATCTCCTGGATACCTGGATCTTAACTGGCCGGATCCCTTATAAAAGGGAACTGGAGGAACATATGACAGAAACTCATGCATTATTTTCCTTTTTCCTACATAAACACCATAAAAATCATTTCATGAAAACTAACTATAAAAGGAAATTTCACTAGATGTAAAAAAGGAGTGAGTTAAAAATATAGGAGTGTCATTGTTAATAAAATAGAATAGACAATAAAAAATTTAGGAGATCCTATCACTTTACTATAGTTCTAAACTATGATTAAAATACTTAAAAGTGTCACCAATAAAAAATGCTCGTACTATCGAAGTTTTACTATGTACTAACATAATCATGTAAAATATTCGTTCCATGTTTATAGGTCTTAACATGTCTCATGAGTATGACTTCGATCATCAACTTACTTATGTCTAAATTCCAAACATATCTCTTGAACCTAACACCCCCGGAAATCATGTTCGTGGGTTCAATAATCTTGAAACCGTTTTCTTTCATGAAGAACGTGTTTTTGACTCACCTCTAATCTTCCAAAAGGGTATCAATACTTTATTCCACACCATAGGACTAGAAGGTCTTCTCGACATCAATGAGTAAATTTGTCCGCAGTTTGTTTTGGAATTCTTTGGTCAAGTTGAGCTCGTTCGTAATGAGGATCGTTCTCTATCACTATGGTTTTGGATCAAAAACCAAAAGTTTGTTTTGACTCTTGAGCATTTGCTCACATTCTCCGAATTACAAATTATGGACAATGTGCAGTCATTGAATATTGGTCCCTTGATTCTCTCTTTAACTATTGTGAAGAAAACAGTCCATACTGTTTATACATACCCTCTCCTCAAGAAATAACTCGTTTTCTATGCACTCCTCAACGTTCCAACTACTTAAATCTAAACAAAATTCATACACGTAAACTTTGGGATGATCTAAAACCGCTCGCAGTCATCCTACGTGAAAATGTTTGGAGTCTTACAGGAAATTGTGAGATACTTCCCGCATGTTGTGCTCACATGATTTACTGTCTCCTAACTCAACAACCATACAATCTTGCCTATTTCTTCGCGAGGCGAATTGTAAACCTCCAAGGTAACAAGAACAAACTAATAACTTGTGGGATGTTCTTGACTGATGCATGGGTTCGGGGTCAAGAAAACCTCCTTTTCTATGAGCAAGCTTTTCAACCCTTTAGGCAGTGAACCTAATCGTTATAGCGTAGTATGGGGTAAGCCGCAGGGATTAATATCATTCTCTATGGGAATAGGAATGCTAGAAAGAAATTTATGACAAAAAGGTGGGGTTGAGGATGATTATTTTTATTCTTTTTTATGGTTTTTTAAAAAGCAAGGGTAAAATCTCGGGGTATATGATTGGGGGGGGGGGTACTTCTACCGATTTCTCTACTTTTACTAATTATCTAGTTATCTAATTATCTAATTACTACGGATTGTTTTATGCTTAATTGAGGTGTGCTCGTATGGTGATTAAAGATTTGTTCACTTAGATACTATTACTCCCTAGTTATCTTTTATTGGTCAGTTGAATTGTCACTTCCTTTATCTTAACGCGTTGTATTCCTATTACTCGTAGGAGGTGTGTATTCCCCAGTTCTATGAGTGTATCCCTCCTATAGAATTCACGGGATCCGCAAGTATGAAACTATCTCCTCCGAGCACCCTCTCGTCATAAAGCACACTCACGCAATAAATACAACGAAAGCCTAGATGCACTCATAAGCTTCTATCAATTAAGACAAGAGACAACCTAACAACAATTAATAACTAGGTTTCATAGATCTAAGCAAACACACAAGTAATTTAGCTAGACATGTTAGACAAGCAAGCATACATACAATCAATCGAACATGGGGTAGACATAATGATAAATTGGAATAACAAACTTATCTTGATGTGTAAAATAGGGTTTGGGACCCTAGAATACTGTCCAAGTCGGATGATAAATGAGTTAGGGTTTGGTCTCCAAAATTCTACCTCTTTAAATACAGAAAAATTGAATTCTATAAGTAGATTTACAATCGTCGCCTTTTGCTAGCAACACCGTCAGGTCGCCGTCATTAGGGTTTCGTCTAGGCTAAGGTATCGATGGGACGGCGTCACTTGAGAGGTATGACGTTGTCAGTCTTCATGCAGGACATCGTCTGAACTATGGATCTTGGGCGTCTGGTGTGAAAAGTATGAGTGACACCTTCCATAAATTAGGTGTGACGCTGTTAGGCTTTAGGACCAGAAATTACGGTGAGCCGTCGCGTGCACTTTTTGATCAAGTCTTCATAGATGGACAGCATTGCCTTTTGGATGGGGCGCTGTCAGGTGTAATGATCAGGCCTTGAGTGTCTTTGATCTTGACTTTGCCATTTTCCTCATGTTTTCGCTCCTTTTCGTCCAAATATGCTTCATTCCAGTATTTTGCTTTCAAAAGAGGTAAAAAGTGAAAAGGAACGATTTTAAGCGGTGACGGACTCTGTTGTAAAAATCAGCCCAAGCGGCCGATTAATCCCCGCATAATCGCTGATCGGTCACTAAGCGCCTTGAGTTATCATAATCGGCCTATTTAATCGGTTTGGTCAAAGATCGCTTAAAAATCGGTCAACACACCGATTAATTAGACAAAATCGGTCTAATCGGATTAATCAGACAAACTCTCTTAAAAATCGCTCAATAAAATCGCTTAAAAATCAGACAAAATAGCTTAAAAATCGGTCAACAAATCGATTAATCGGACAAAATCGGTCAAAGATCACTTAAAAATGGTCAACAAACCGAGTAATATCTATGTTTGACTTTGAACTTTGAAGAATTATGTATTATGTTTATATTTGAACACTTGAAATATTTGAACTTTGATGCACTATGCTTATCTCATACATATAATTTAATATAATATCTTAAATTATAACTTTGTGCATAAAAACTCCAATCCGATTTATCCCTGATTAATCCCTGCCTAACCGATTAATCACTAGGCCCTACCTGACCGCCTCACTAGCGCCTAGCAATTTTTGCAACCTTATGTGTCGAATTAGGGCTTAAATGACCCCTTAAAAGCGTACGTTTTAAATCCTTATCAAATATCCTTACACTTGGTATTTGCATTTCCTCAAGCAAATGTGCTTTTGACCAATCAATTTATAAGTTAGGGGGCATGAAACATTGGTTTAAAATAGTTTACAACAAGTAAAAGTGCCACAATAGTAATAAAAAGCACGGAAATTACATACTAGCAACTCAGAAGTGGTGTTTGGATTCGGTCATCACTCTTTATATGAAATATAATATGAGTGGAAATGGAAGATAAATACTCATTACCTGGCATTGTACATAGATTACCATAAACTTGAGAATAGATCAAACCTCCACCGCTTTGGCGTAAGAACCTATGAATAACTATCAAAGAGGTCTTTACAAGGGTTGTAACATTAGGCTTAGGGTAGGGAAGTAAAGGGTTTTGTTGGATAGGGGATATATAGTGGTGGCAAGTCAAAAATCTTATGTTACAAGCATGTTAAGCGTGGCGTTACTAAGCCAAGACTCGACTCACTAACACTAGATAACTTAAAACAAAACAAACATAAACTTAAAAAAAACAAAAACATAAGGATAGATGTAGGATGGTAGCTCGTATGTTTTTCTCAAAATTTTATATATTTTTTATTTTATTTATTTATTTATTTATTTATTTATTTTATCTCTTTTTCTCTTTTTTCGATTTTTTTTCATACCTTTTTACTCTACCCTCCTCTACAATAGCATCAAAATATAAGGGATTTATAGGAGCATCCCTACACTTGAATTTTTATTTTTCTAACACTAATTGACCCGATTTGAAAAGATCAAAACACTTGGAGTATTTAATTACGTAGACAAAGAGAATTCGAATTTATCGTTCTTTCCCGTTACTCCATAAAATATTACTTTTACCATGAGTCCCAATCATCCCAAAACAGTGTAGAAAAGACATGACTCGAATTAGCAGCTATGCAAGTAACTAGATAATTGAACTAAGGGTTTAGTAATGATAACAATAATTCACTAAAGATGAGTGCATACAAGGTAGGCTAAGGCGATTTGGGTGCACATTTGGGGGTGGATTGTAAACAATGCTCTTCATTGATATTCCGAAAAACCAAAACATCACGAGAACCGTGAAAAGGATAGGCTCTGAGGGGTTAACTAGGGGTATCGTGTACTAAAGATAAGTACATCGCAATGGTGTGGGGTAATTACTCAACCGATGTGGAAGAAGTAATTATAATACATGTTAATACAAATAAGCCGTAAAAATGTTTATTTATATTTTATGATCTTCTAATGTTTTGTCGATAACAAACATAAAATCATTTTAACGAAAGAAATAAAATACGTAAATAGTTTGAGCCAATAGTTTTCTATAACACTTACGTTTTCACATAAAACACTAAAACAAGTATAAGTGATTTTATGATTTAGTAATACATATGTATGACAACTAGTGTTTACATATTGGGAAAATATATACATAACTAGTATGTATTATAAATGGGTAAAAACTACAACCCATGGTATGGACCCATACCCATTTGACTAGATGCATTGCATCCATTAGGTACATTGTAACTAATGAAATACCCATGGATCAACCCATAACCCATGACCTATGACCCATAACCAAAATACCCGTGGGCAAAGAGGAGCGTCCCACAGATCCCTAGCTTTACACTAGACGGATCCCTTAAGGGAGGGATCCGTGGAATAGTAGACATTTTCTCTCTATAAATAGTAAGCGATTTCTTCATTGTTTCTTACCCCTTTCTCACATACTTTTTCCTTGAGTTAAAAACTGTCTAACCCCAGATCCAAGTGATCTATGTATGTAGCGTTGTTTTTGTGTGATTCTCTAGGTTCCTCTTAAAGGCGAGATCACCACCTTTGAAGTCAAGCAAGCTCAAGTCCATGAGTTGCCATGCTTCCTCATCATCAAGACTACTGAAGTTATCTTGTTGATGGTTCTTTCTCTAAGAAGTGTAGTGTTGAAGACATTAGTGAAAGATGTCTCAAGTGTCAAGACGAAGACATTAGTGAAGGGTGTCGATCATCCGTATTATAGGCATTAGTGAAGGGTTCCTAGAAGTCAAGTCACAAGACATTATTGAAGGGTGTCTTGAAGATCTAGTCAAAGGCATTAGTGAAAGGTGCCTAATATGTACATTCGATATGGTGTGATTCGATGTAAAAGATAGATTAGTATTGGGTCAAAGGATATTGTTATACTTATTGATATTATAAGGAGTAGATCTCATTTGAGGTTAGGTGATTGGTGTACTGTTGGGTAGTAGTTCCTTCATTGTAATGGAACTCGGTATCTAGCCTAGTACAGGATAAAGGGTAGGCAACGTTGTGATAGGATTGTTTCCTTGGTGAAAAGGACCCGGTATTAGCCTTGTAGGATAAAGTGTAGGCAACGTTGTAAAGGTTTTTCCACCATAAGGAGTCGGTGTTGTGTAGTGATTACGAACTCTCGAGTAGGTGACTCGGGGAGTGGAGTAGGGCAAGGAAGGTATCCTTGTAGCCGAACCACTATAAATACTCGCGTTGTGGTTTTGTGCTTCTACTCTTTATCTTTTCATTACATATTTATATTTCTATATGTTTGTTTATTAACATCCAACACACATCCAAATAGATTGACATAGGTCGATCTAAATAGTTTAAAATGAGTTTTAATTGGTAAAACTATTCAATCCCCTTCTAGTTTTCCAAAATTGGCATCAGAGCTTCGTTACCAAGTTTGTTAAAGTATATTGTACTTTAAAAACTTGATACGATCTGTGGTTAACTGAAAACTACAAAAAAAAAATTTCATAAAAACAAACACCATATTTTTTTAAAACTCTTTGTTTAGATGTTGATTAGATGACAACATTTTTTTTCTATTTACTATTCATTTAGTTGCACTAATCTTCTTTTTCATGTTGCTTAGTTAAAGCTCATATCTACCAAGCCATTGGAATCGCTTGGTAACAAGAATACCTTCCCTTAGAAGGTATCTTAAACACAAAGGAGCTGGAATTGTCTACTGACATTTGTTGTGTCATTTGTAAAGACATTCCTAAGTGCATTAGAGGTATGACTTTCCATTTATCTCTAAATAACATTAGCTTGATAAATAAGTATACTTACATAGGTATTTATATGATTATCTTTTGTGCAGATTCATGTATTACATGTAGCTTCATTAGGAAGCCTTTCTCACATACGTGTTACTTTTTCGTCTAAAGTCGTGATTTATAAAACTTGTGTTTTATTTCATTTAATCCAAAAATCATATCCTTCTAATAATAAAACAAAACACAAATCTCAAAAATTCCTCCTTCCCCATAAATAAATCCTCCGTCGTCCACTTTATCAAATCCACTTTCAAAAATCACCTCTCATTCAAAACTTCATCTTCCTCTTCATCTCATCTCATCTCAAACCAAAACCAAGAAGGTTCGTCATCAACATGGTTTACATCGCTCTCGTGCTCATTGCCTTAACGCTCATCGCTCTTGTGTTGCCTATGATGAAGTTCTCATACGGAGACATATACTTTGTGTTGTTAATCTACATTGGGGTTATATACCCAATACTTTGTATCATTCTTAGCATTGAAATGAAATATTACTAATATTCTAGTTTATCTAGTTTATTATCTTAATGTGTTTTTTTCATTTCCTTTGATTTATATCTTTCGTATCTTCTCGTGATACATTAGAAACCATTAATGCATGTTAAATGAAAATGTAGGCTAATACACATATCTTGGTATAAAACTGTAAAAATTATGTTTTTATCAAAAATCTGCTTCTGTTACTACAGATCCACGGATCCCTGTAGGTATACTAGCCGGATCCCTTATAGAAGGGAACCGTGGGAACCGTCCTTCTGGATAACAAATTTTCCATGCAAAATAAAAACCACTTTCTTCCTAAAAGAAAAGTTCTACTAGAATGTCAAACATTAAGTGAGTTAAATGTCATTGTTAATCAACATCTTGTAAAAACGTTAGGTAATCATTGTTTTACCCGTAATACGTCACATCATATTAACTTCTCTTTCCTATAGGTTTCGCTATGTCACATGAATATGAGTTTAATTTTTTACTCACTAGCGTCTACACTCCTAACATCTCCCTTGAGCCTAACACACTTGGCAATCATGTCCGTGGGTTCAATAATCTCGAAACCCGTCACTTCCACGAAGGACGTATCGTCGACACCCCTCTACAATTCGAAGAAGGTATCAATAGGTCCTTTCGAGCCATGGGACTAGAATGTATTCTCGAAATTAACGAGAAAATATGTCCAAGGTTTGTATTGGAATTCTTCCGTCAAGCTGAACTCGTTCGTAACGAGGATCGCTCTCTATCTCTTTGGTTTTGGATCAAAAACCAAAAGTTTGTTTTAACCCTTAAGCTATTTGCTCACATCCTCCGGATTCCAAATCATGGACAATGTCCCTTCACTGAAGATTGGTCTCTTGATTCTCTCTTCAACTTTCGTGAAGAAAATAGTCCATATTGTTCACACATACCTTCCCCGGAAGACTTGAATCGCATAATATGCAAACCCCATTACTCCGATCCAAACATTATCCATACACGGGATATCCAAGAAGAGTACAAGCCTCTTGCACTCATCCTACGTGAAAATATTTGGAGCCTAGGGAAATCGAGAAAAGAAATCATCGCTTGTGTGCTCATAATGTATTGTTTGCTAACACAACAACCATACAATCTCGCCTACTTCTTCGCAAGGTGAATTGTAAATCTTCAAGGCTCCAAGAATAAACTAATCCCTTATGGAATGTTCTTGACACGCCTTTATCATAACATCATGTACTTTCATCCTCAATTTCAAAGTCCGTTGCAAGTACTTGTGAACAAAATGATGGAACCTCTAAACGCATCTCTCATGAAGACTTTCTTCATTCCTGAATCGGCAAACACTCATCAACCATTTGATGATCCATCTAGCAAAAACGCTCAAGGAACTTAGCCTTCTTTCTAAATAGGGTCAATCCTTAGTATCCATGCTTTATCAATGTAATCCAATTTCTTTCATGAAATAAAACATCTTACATTTGATATCTTGGTGTTAGAACCTCTTAAACTAACCTTGAAATATGATGCATTGTCAAAATCATTGCATAGCTTTTGTAAAGGTTCTGTTAGGTCACTAGATTTACAACACAAGCTTACAAGAAAGATAGAGAGGCGATTGAACAAGAAATCAAACACACACACACACACGTTAATATGAGACGGTTATGCGTAGGAGTATGTGAAAGAAATAACTTGAACAACCAACCCTCAAGTGAGGGTTATTACATAGTATTTATAGGAGGGAAGCTAGGGCAACACTCCTAGTCCCTTCTTTTCTCCTATGGGCTTGGGCCTAAGCTCATGGGCCTTCTACATAAGCTTAAGGCTAATGACAAACATAAAGGCCATAATAAGCTAACTATTACATATGAGTAACTGACACTTGAATAAGGTTTAGGAGTGATTCCAACAATCTCCCCCTCAAGTGTTATTACATATGAGTAACAAACACTCAAGTGTTGGTGATGAAAAATGGTGAAGGCGTTGATGTAATAGTAGCTTTGACGTCTTCTGACATTCTTCTTTCTTGTGAGAAGAATTGCCTTGATTTGAACCATCTCCCCAGTGTAGCGAGATAGTTTTCTTTGAACAGTTATGTTTTGACGTCATCTTTAACTTTGTTCTTTAATCATTGTTCTTTGTGATGAAAGTGATAGTATGTTGTTATCTGCATCAGGTCTGCTTCGCTGCTACAGTATCTCCACATCATTCTTCAACATGCTCACACGCTCTTTGACATTGGAATTCAGTACTGATGAAGTTCTTTAAGTCTTTAACTTCGTAGATTCTTTGATTTGACGAAGAATCATTCCGACTGTTGTGTTGCTTTTGGATAGAACTTCCATTAGTGATGATGTTGGCGTGAACATGAGAAGAATATGCACGATCATTCCGCTCCAGAGCTTCCATAAGAAGAAAACATAAAAACAGTTAGTAATAAGCGGATTCCGGCACTTACAAGTTTGAACTTCGAGAGTGTTAACAGATAGTGTGAAACACAACTCTATTCTCACAAGGCGTTCCTGAATCGGAGTCCCACAGTGAGATAACACGATGTACCGAAGTACACCTACGATTCGTGATGAGTCGCTAGGAGGTACACCGAAGCATCACCTCACGAATGTAGGCGTTTGAGACCATAAAGCTAATCCACGGGGAGTTGCCGAAGCGGACTGCTGTCAGGGCTGTTTGGTGTTGACCCAGGCAAGAGTTTCCATTCAATCACTAAGGATCACAAATGTGAACCTCTCATAAATGTTCTCGACAGATTGCTAAGATCTGTGAAGGACTCGATAATGTACCACTGAAATTCTTATTGTTGAATATCAAGTGATGAAATGTCAAGTGTACCTAAGAGATCTTTTGATGAATCTCGTGGCTCTAGACTCAATAGTGCGTTTTGGTTTTCCTGAGCGGAGACTAGGGAGAGGGTCTCCTTCTTCAATACCAGCAATCTCTAAGAGAAAGCCGATAGTTTACGTAGGGTCCCTGTGAGAATGAAACAAGCTTCTGTTGAGAGAAACTTGAGTGGTTAAGAAGGTTTAGTGCATGCGTCACTGGGTCCATGACGACTTTTAATCTTCAATACCGGTTTCATCAAGTGACAACCAGTAGCATATGAATTGAACCCCGGTGTCTGCCCTAAGTTGAATAATCTGGAGGGCTATTTCTTTTCACCCTTTTCTTTGCATTTCTTTTTTAATTCTTCAACTCCTTCTTTCTCCGATTCTCATTTTCTCCTTTTTACAATCATACCTAAGGACTTCTAAATACTAACTATTTGTGGTGTCCTTGGGTAGATCCCTCCGGCTCTGGCGGATCATAGGACGGGTATTCCTAACCTTAGTCACCTTATAACTTCATGACTAACCTATGTTGCCATTAAAAACCATTGTTGTGAAAAATCTCTCAAAGTGTTTGTGAATGAAAAGCATTTTAGTACCACTATTGAGATAAGATTTTGCATAAATACTCCCCCACATGTGCTAAGAGTTTAACGGTTAACATGCACAGTGAGGAAAGAGCGTGCACATTTTGAATTGATCAACTCGAGATAGACATTCCCCCGCGAGACACGGTTACGTGGCATAGTTAAAGAGTTGCATTGTTAGCTTTTAGGTGACAACTAGCTCTAATAACTACCTTGAAGGTGTAGACAATCCTCGAAAGGTTGTCAAACCCGTCAGAGTTCATGTCTACAAAGAGTTTCTCGAATGGTACATTCTACTCGGACAAGTCCTTTGCGAGACACGTTTACATCACTAGCGAACTAGCTTGAAATTATTACCCGTCATGGACAAGTCTTTTCGAAGTTGTACCGCTAAGATCTGTCAATTCATGGGTTAAGTCTATAGCACAAAGATTCATTTGCATTTACACAACATATTTCTTATCACTTATTTTCTCCCCCTCAAAAATGGCACATATGATGTTATTTTTGAAAAGTTGAGAATAAATATGACCATTTCGAGTGTTGCGGGAAGAATGACCACTGTGAACACTTTTTGAACAAAGTTTAAATCAAGTACTCCCCCTCAACAAGTGATATAAACGGTTGAGGTTTTGAAAATCATAAGGGAAAGTACTTGTTCTTTTGAGCAAAACCTTGAAAAGTGAAAGGTTTGATAGGTTTTACTCAAAAGTAAGAAGCTTTCACTCCTTTTATAAGGATTGTGGCACTGAAGCGTACCACATGGTCCTTTATTTACAATAGGGTTGTACCACTGTAAAGTGTGCAAAAGCCCATGACATAAAAATTACATCCAAATTGATAATGAAAGAAGCGTTCAAGGGTACAGGTAGTCCAAGATGTCGCCAGGAGTGTGAGTCGGGCTTGAAAGCCGATGATTTTCTCCTGGGTCGACCACCAACATAGCTTTCCAGCCTTCTGAATCTGATTTCTATACAACGCTCATCAATCATGGTGATGATCCTCTTCACGTCCCTTCGATCCTGAGAATTCCATCGCTTAGGAGACCCAATCTTCTGATGTATATCCTTCAACCAATAAGCTAATCCGTCCCTAACCATCTTCAAAGTGTGATCTCCAAACTTATGAAGATCACTGCACGCCATCAAGAATTTGTTGAAGTTCACTTCGGTAAATGACGCCGAAAGGTTTACCGATGAGCGTATAGTGTGAAGCCGGTTGAGATCGGGTAGATCAAGCTGCGGGGAGTGAAGTTTGGCAGGGTTCTGATAAGATTCAACTGCCAACTGGAGATCTTCTACACGTTCTTGGATAACTATGCGTCTGATGAAGATGAGCACGACTTGATGGAATTCACGTTGTACTGCAGTTGGAGAATTGTTCATACGACCCTGTACTTTGGCAAGGTACATGTCTTCGATGTCGTTGATAGACAAATTCTCAAAGTCAGCTTCAGAGAATGCATAATCCCCTTCATCTTGTCGTTGACCACGATATTCTTTAGGAAGGTGTAGTCCCACTTAGATGAAAGATCGACGTGTTTGATGGCAACGATACTTTTAGAAATGAATACTGCATGTTGAGACTTCTGAACCTGGCAGCTTCTGTAGTAGATTCTTCGGCGTTCGGCCAATGATGAATCCCGTCACAGTGCATCTCGGTCGTAGGCTTCCACTTTATTGGAAACAAGTGATTGGCACGCCTCGATGGCTATGCATTCGAGTATATAGCTGCGGGAATGGAAGTGTCACCGATGTAGCGATTTCCTTGAACCATCGCCACCATGTAGAAGAAAATCCAAGTCTCTGTTGAAGAAATATCAGAATGAAATCCTTGGTTCATCCGATTGGACAATTGTTGGTAGAGGTTTTGACCATCGGTTGTAGTATGGAGGTTGTCCCGTTTGGTGAAGTCGATGTTTGCTTCTGGGTTGAGCCAATCCATGTTGTTAGACATATCTCGAGCAATGTTTTCAAGGTGATATTCGACCTCGATGGCACTTTCTGAGCTGTCTTTCCACAGTTGAAAAGCTTCATTCTTGATTCGCCTCAACTCGGATTTCGTCATCTTCTTCACGTGTAAAGGTCTTGCATAATCTTAGCATGCTCCAATGTATTACCGTGACCAGATCTTGACCTTCTTTAGGGTAGGGAGTGGAATTGACAAGTGTAGAAAACCATTCAAATTCCTCTGTGGTGTCTTCATCTAGCCACGATAGGACGTCTGCCTGGGTAGCCTTTTCTTCTGTTCTTAGGCCTAGATGAGGATTCTGGTTTCTGTATACTTTTTTGGGAGAGAGGTGGGTTGTGTAGGGGCTCATGGTGTTCTTCATCGTCACCACCCGTATACTCAAAGTAATCACGGTTTTTTGAGTGCGTGGTGGTGTCTCGAGAATCATGAGGTTTATCGGTAGAAGAACGAGGAGGAGACCTTTGTTGGCGAGGAGGCCGTTGAGGAGGTGGTGGCATGGAAGATGATTCACCCGACTTCTTCTGTTTAGCTTCATCATTCTTATCCTGATCCTTATCTTCATCGTCTCTAGGACGTTTGGACTTTCAGCCCGAACGCATGCTTCTTGGAGTTGGTAGTCAACAATGCTTAAACTTGCTTTCCTTCATCAGTAAATGTCCCGGATCGTGTAGACATTTGTGTAACAAGCTTGTACCAATTCATTATCCGAGAAACTACGGGATCGAGATGGATTGATTGTATTTATAAGGGTGTTGATCTTATAGTTTGCTTGGCTATCTGCATAAGATTGGATATAGTTATGCTTAACATCTCCTTTGTGACTTTAGGAACGATATCCAGAAGGTACTTGTGAGTGTAGCCTTCGATCATTCTGTCCATTTTCCTTGTAGATCATCCTGCATGAGCTTCTGTATGTATTCCCTTTCATTCGCATCTTGTCATTCTCATCATGTAGATCTTGCATTTGGTCGACAAACCAATTCAGTTTTCTGTGAGACATGTCCTTCTTTCGACTTGTTGGACAGCTCACAATTCTTTTATGAGTGAGAATCCAAGATCGAGGTGGCTTCTTCAGTGATCTGGATGATGATTTGGTTGATCTTTTTGATGGTGGTGGTGAAAGAGGAAGAAGAATCGATGATGATGAGATGTGAGGAGACTCCGGTCCTTTGGTGGTTGAAGTTTCTTCCTTTGATCGTCGCGGGACTATCTAGAAGAAACGTATCATACTCAACATCTTGTTCATTGCGGTCTTAGCTTGTTCATCGGCTTTGGCTTTGGCTGCGCTTCTTCATCGGCTTTACCTTCTCTAGCTTCTGATTTTGGTTCCAAAATCATACTCAATAGTGTCTTCAACACGTATTTGTTGTTGTATCAAAGTGGTGGCACCAAATCCCTTATCGGGTTGATTAACGCGCGGAGGATGTGAAGGTTGAGTCCACTTGACCCTCGAGGCCACCCATTTGTTCTTGAGCAAATTGTTTGCAATGTTGAAGTCGAACAATTTGAACTTCTTCTGTATGATTTATCGGTTGCTCTTCATCACTTTCGAGCTTTCATCATATGGCACAAGTACAGGGTCTTTCCTTTGCCATGTTCACTATTGGACTAGGAGGTTTTGGTGTGATGGAGAGTCATCCTTTGATTTGAGTAGTGGACCTCCTCGTCACGATTGTGTATCTTGAGCTTTAGTCCAGTAGCTTTCTTTTGGTTGGTGTAGGAATAGGGCAGCTTCCTTGGAGGAACTTTCTTCTGGAGTAGGTTTCCTCTTTGGAACCTTCCTTTGACTCTCTGTGCTTATGCACTTCGGCACTTCCTCTTTTGGTTCTCGGTAGGAGTTCGAAGCTTTTCATCGAGATGACCAACTTTGCCTTCTCGTCTTGCTACTTGATACCTTTTGTATGTTCCAAGCTTTTTGATTTCATTTGTCGAAGGTGATCGGCAGCACGGCACCTTGTTTTCTGTTGTGTCGATTCCTTGATTGATAGAAAGGATAGGTTCGGACAACCGCGTGCGTGATTGTCGGGGTCATTGAGCCTCTTGGGAATATCAGGATTAAGCCCAAGTGCTTTCTGGATCAAAAGCTTGTGTATCGACATAGGGAATCTTTGAGCCAAGCTTCTTGTGAAATGACATCATGTCATCCCATATCGGTCTTGATTTCAATGTCCTTCTTATTGATCAATGACCAGAAGACTTTCAGTTCCATGAGCTTGGGATGCTCATAGCCATCCTGACGAAGGCAGACTTAGTGATGATGATGTAGAGTGTTCTCCACGGTTGAGGAATGTTCTTAAGATCTATGTGAGAGTGCTTGTTAATAATTCGATGCTTCATCATAGCCAATATTAAGTAGAAATTGCGAGCTGTCTCTTGTAGGTGTAGCAAAGAAGTCGGTGAAGCACGATTATGCGAATGATGAGTACAGCCGTAAGTATCTGCGGGAGTGATAGTGACTTGTTTGTGATTAAGTGTCACATCCGCGACACTTTGACCATTGATCCTCTGCATAGAATCCAGTGTTGAATGTAGACCTGGGGCTGTGGCGAGTGTGAGAGCATGTTACGGTAGGGATGATTCTGAGAATATCCACTTCAATGAGACAAGAAGATTACGAGCATGTGAGGGTGTCAAAGTCAACCCTAGGTTGTTCTTTCAATCTTTCTCGGATAACCCTCGGAAAGATATCGGCAATTGTAAGAACTTCGATGCATCCACATTCATTTGTTCGTATGTCGTGATCTCGAAGAACATTAGCCAAAGAACCAACATATCGAAAGACATAATGTTAGTCAACGGAAGGTCTTATTGTCTAGTTATTGAATGTACAGGTGTCAATGATTGTTCACGAGTCCTAAGTCACTTGTTTGTTCAATAGTCCAATGACGTCGTGAAATGTTTTAGTGAGTTAGTTAACTTTAAGTTTTAAAGTTTATGTTATCACTTATTGTTCACAACATATCAAACGTTTAAGTTTATTAGTGACATTATTGGATTCGTGACGTTATGATAAGTTTATTAACAAGTTTGTACATGTAACAATTCATAATGAAGGTCAATCAAGGCATAGGCGAAGAATTGGCAAAGTTAGCGTGCTTGATAATGACATACTCTGGCGTAGGCGAGCTTATCGTAGGATCTTAACTTACGCGTAAGAAATGTTACGCGTAGGAAAAGGGGACCTTATGTGTGGAGCTTACGCGTGAAGTATTTATACCTTCGGCGTGGGCTTACTAGTAAGAGTAGACCTTATCGTAGGAGTCACATTTATATCCTTCACGAGGATACGCGTAGTCCCATTGTAGAACCTTACGCGTAATAGTTATGGGTAGGATTTATTCTTACGCATAACATGACTACGCGTAGGGTAATCCTTATGCGTAGAGATTCAAATGACCTTGATTCGAATTTTATCGTAGCAAGCACGAAATAAATTCATCAAATCATCAATATTAACACAAAAGTTCATTTTAATAACAAATCATGGCATGAACATTCGTTAAGCAGTTATGAGTAGAAAGTCATACGCGTAGGTCAAAACCCTAAGGGTTATGAATTACGCGTATAATTTCTAGCCATGGGATTTGCACCAAACAATTTCTGGTAGTTCTAAGATGTTGTGAGAGTCTATAAACCAAGTTATAACATCTAAATCGTGGAGAATCAAAAATGCCCAAACTTATGAACTTTAAACCCTAATTCCAAATTTTAATCATTTAGAGTTTCTGGTTGGTTATAGAGCTTGGAAATCATCAATTCATCATCATATAAACATTACACAACAATCTTTTTGAACAAAACTCTTCACATTTGTAAACACCCAAATCGACTCATAAACCCTAATATTCAAAAACCATCAATTCGTGTTTTTGGGTGGATTTAGAGGTAAAATAGTATCATTGTTGTTAAAAACACATTTTGACACTTTCTTTTCAACCAAAAACACACTCCCATTGATTGTGTGTTCATACGCTTATGCGTAGAACACATAATTACGCATAACTAACGTTTTAGCCGTAGGATTTGCTTGAAATTCAAAACCTTAGCTTGTATTATCGTTAAGATCATGAAAACACTTACAAAATGATGATCTAAAGCATGGATTTCTTGAACGATTTCTATGCGTAGGATGTTTTTAGGTTAAGAGTAATAAATGTGAAGTTAAATGTAGGTGGGAGGTGTTTTTATTTAAGATAACTTTAAGATTTTGACCATTTTGGTCCCTCCACCTTTTCCTTTTTCAAACAAAGCCATTTAACTTCCATTTTGGTTTCTAAACAAAGATTTTAAGAAAGAAATTTGTGACACTCCCCTCGACTTAAGAAAATGATGAAAGGTTATTAATTTTAGTCCGAGGAGTGTCATTGAACCAGAAAATTTACCACCATTGATACAAGAAACAACCAGAGATATGATAACATGCAAGTACACGATGTTTTGAAGCAGTTAAATCTTTGTATTCTCCCCTCAACACTTGATCGGAAAAATCTTGAATTTTGAAAGATTAAAGTGTTGACGGAAAAATGTACTTGCCATGTTGACAGAAAGTATATAGAAGAATATTTTTGTTTTTATCGGGTTTATATTTTTGTATTTTGTTTTGAAAAATTTATTTGAAAAGATATTTTGGTGTTTGTGAGGTTTTAAAACTGTTTTAGGAGGTCATCCAATTCTCTTAAGTCAAACACCTCATACCAATCGGTGGACCAACTCATTAAACCTAGCGGGAGGCAAGGCTTTGGTGAGAGATCATTAATTGGTATTCGTACCCACAAAAATATAATTCAACGGTACCCTTTCCACGTGCTCCTTGATGAAATGATATCGAAGATCGATGTGCTTTGATTTCGAGTCTGAACGAGTTGCGAGATGCAATGGCACTCCGATTGTCGCAGTACATCGGAATTCTGTCAAATCGTAACCATAGTCTTTGAGTTGTGTTCTCATCCAAATGACTTGAGCACAAACGACGACATGGCTACATATTGCCGGTTGAGGGCTGATGTACAATCCTGCTTCTTCGATTGCCATGACACCGGTTTATCACCAAGAAATTGTAAAGCTCCTGAAGTACTTTTCCGTGAGTCTAAGCATCCTGCGTGGGTCAGCGTCTGGCGATTAGTTCAAAACCGGAATCCCGGATACGGATCCCCAAGTTAATGGTTCCCTTTATGTATGGAGGATTCTTTTAGCCTCGAGAGGTGGTTTTTAGGTTGGTCGCTGATAACGAGCAAAGATATACGGCAAAGATAATATCAGTCACGCTGCTTGTTAGATACATGAGAGACCCAATAATACAACGGTATTTTGTAGGGTCCACCAATTTCCCATGTAATCAGCGTCTAGCTTCTTGGTATGAGCCATTGGTGTGGCATAGGTGTCCCAGGTTTTCATTCCAAATTTGTTTAACAATTCAAGGGCATATTTGGGTGACTCAAGAAAAATACCACGGGGTGATTGATGAACTTGCAGTCCTAGAAAGAACGTAAGTTCACCCATCATGGACATTTCAAAAATTTTTCTTCATTAGTTTTGCAAAAGCGATTGAGTACTTTTATGTGTTGACCCAAAAATGATGTCATCCACGTAAATTTGAACAATTAAGATATGTGCCCCGTGATATTGTATAAAAAAAGTTGGGTCAACCGAACCTTTGGTGAAATTATTAGCAATGAGGAAAGATGATAGCTTATCGTACCATGCCGAGGAGCTTGTTTGAGACCATATAAAGCTTTGTTAGGTTTGTAGACGTGATTCGGAACTCGGATCAACGAATCCATCTGGTTGGCTGAAATAAACCGTTTCTTTAAGTTGTCCATTGAGAAGCCAGTTTGACATCCATCGATAGAGTCATATTCATATGAGCCGCGGCGAAATATCCGAAACGACCTCAAGGCGGCGGCCAGACAAAAGATTCTTCAAAGTCTATTCCCTCTTCACTGCGATAACCCTTAGCCACGGGCGTGACTTATTTCGATAACGTTTCCCTCAGCATCAATTTTTTTCCAAATCCATTTGAGACCAATGACGTAGACCCCTGTTGGTCTTTCAACCAGTTCCCATACTTCAAGGCGTTTGAATTGGTTGAGTTCTTCTTGCATGGATTCAATCCAGTTGTCTTTTGTCATTGCGTCTTTGATGTTTTTAGGTTCGGATTGGCGAGCGGTGAGTGCATAAATGCAATGTTCACCATCTGAGTGAAGCGTTGTCTTGTAACGAAGGTTGATCGGGTTGCCAAGAATATTATCCAGAGGATTGTCTTTTGTCCATCTATGTGTGGAGGGTTGATGTTGGTATACATTGTGCGGTTCCGAGGATTCAAATGGTTTGTTAAAGATTCTGCGACATGGTCACGGCAGTCTCATTAGCAAACGGGTTAAAGAACGCATTTGGATCAAAATCTACAGGTGGGGGTACTGATATGTGCTTAAACACATACCTTTTGTTTATCAAAACTGACCCAAAATAACCAAGAAAGAGCCGTTTATTGCTAATATTTGTGTTTTCTTCGTTTGTGCTTGTGCAGTCGGATATGTAAAACACACAAAAGAAGCCAAATCGAGACGAAAAAGCGAGCACGAGAGATTAAGAGAGCTAAAGTTTGAGCGGAAATGGTGAAATTATGCATTTGTGAAGATTTCTAATCTCTGAAGATGATTTGTGAAGATTTGATCAAAGTTTGAAGAAATGTCAGAAATAGTCCACTGAACTTTTCAGCAAATGACGAAATCACCCTCAAGTTTCAAAAGTTGCAAATTCAGTCCCCTGGTTTATGGAAGAATACAATTCACCCTTAGAAGACAATTTGATTCATTTGGTCCTGGATTTTTAGAATGTACACATTTGGTCCCTTAAATGCCTAATGGATTACTATGCTAGTCCTAGTCCAAAATACAAATCCAATATCCACGGCCCAAATTCTCTTTACCCGGTCCACTAAGCCTGTACCCGTTTAAATCTTTCACCCGGTTTATTCAACCCGTAACCCAACCCTTACCCCGGTCAACCCAACCCAAACCCGGTCAACATCTCCAATATAATAAAAAATAACCAAACGCGCCTTTTTTACCCCAAACCGCTATACATGAACCCTAAATTACCCCTTTGGTCAATTAGTCAAATTAACCACAATTAAGGGTACATTTGTACTTTCTCGACACACGACACATGTGGGATGCCGGTCAGCTATCCGCGTGCAACATTCCAATCTGCTCTCATTGGTGAAACGGCGTGGATGATCTAATCCAAGGGTTGTTATCATTTGGGATACGTGGGATTTGATCAAAGGGTTGATATCCACTCAAAGAAGCACACATTTGCGAATTCTAGAAGTTTCCAAGGCTCAAGCTCAAGTATATAAAGACCCCTTTACTCACGAATTAGGCATCTCTTATTTTTCTCCTTAATTCAGTAGCATACTTTGTATTTTTAATTTAGTTGTTATGTTTTAAATTCCTCAGTTTTTGTAATTCACCTTTTGTACTCAAACTTTTTAGATTAATGAAATTAAGTTTTTAATTCTCAAATATTGTGTTTATGATCTAAATCTGCTCATTGTTTATTGCATTAATTCCTTATTTCAAAGTTATTTTAGTTTATTTCATCATTAATCAAAAATAAAAAAATAAATAAATAAAAAAAATAAAAAATTCAGAAAAATAGTTGAAAAATATAGAAAATACTTTCCAACTTTTATAAGATTATAACAAGCTATGCTACTGTTTCATTAAGCTTTGTTAAGCTAAATTATAGCTTATTCAAAGTTTATAGTTGTTTCACTTTTCATTTTCTCAAATATTAAAAAACGGTCAACAAAAGTAAATGATGCTGATCTAATGGTTCGATTTCTGATCTGGTTGAATTTGAATCTGATTTGGGTGATGCAGAGTGGAAATTGGGTTGGATTTGATTAGATTAGTGTTACTTTGGTTCTGAGATAAGCTGCAAATAAGCTGGACATTTGTAAGTTTAGAATCTGATACTTTAGTATATGTTCAACTGCATAATTAGCTTAGCCATTATCTGTTAGTTTATATTGTTGTTATTGCATTCATTAGCTCTTATAATGTCATTAGATCAAAGGTTTAAGCTGATATAGATTGGTATTAAAGATTTGATAGAGTAGATTGCAAAACAGTTAGTTAACTAGTGTTTGGATCAAAGGTGCAATCTGAGTTTGAGGTTAGTTCAATTGTTAAATCTAGTTGCTTAAGCTTCATTTAGGATAGTATAAGTCATATTAGTCTTAAAATTGCAGATGTGATTAGCTTTAGTCAAAATTGCATTTCATTTGATCTCATAAGTGTATCAGTTAGAATCAAGTAGTGATTACTTGCATTTTAGGATTAGATCATTAAGGTTTAGCTTATTTTAGTTACTTTGTATCTAAATTCATTATTTCAATCTGTTTTGGCAAGATCAAACCTCAAATTAGTCAAAGTTTCAAATTCTGTCAAAAGTCAAAAAGTATCAAAACCAGTTTTCCACCAATCTTTGTGGAATTTTCATGTGCTCAGTTTTAAGTTAAAATCATTGAAACTCTGGGATGAACAACTTCAATTGGTCAGTTTTTCAAAAGATATTTTTGTAGAATTTTGAGAATTTTCTATAAGCAGTTTATAAGCTCATTTAATAGGCCTGATTTGCCCTGATCACACTCATCATACACTGAGTGTGATCAGGCCTTCTTGTAACCCTTGCACAGGACTCAATATAGCTTGTCTTGATCTGAAAGTTGGAACTATTACTTTTTGGTTGGTGGTCTTGAGAACCATAGTTTTAGTTTTCACATTAGCTTATTGATAAAACCTGTTGATAAGCTCAAACATAGGGTTAGAGGATTTAAGTTAGAATCAGTTAGCATAAAATCTTGGTAAACTGCTTATTAGAGGTTAGGAGTAGCTATAATTAGTTGATAATAGCTAGTTTTAGTATAATATAGTTTCTGTAGCAGTGTGGTGGCTTATTTTGCTGTTTAGCTTATTTTCAAGTGCGTATTTGGTAGCAGTTTACACTCAGACTCTCATTTCTCACACAATAGCTATAGTTTTTATATTTTTCATAGATTTAGAGTATTATTTTAAACTTTTCCTGAATTTTTCATAATTTTTAAACTTTGTTTATTAATTTTCTTGATTTAAACTAGTTTTTAATCCTTTTTAATTAGCTTTTATTACAAATAAATCAGAAAAAGTTCCAAAAAATAATTTTGTCAATTTTCCTAGATTAAGAAAAATATAAAAAGCCAAAAAAATATTTTTCTATATTTTTCCTAGTTTAATTTGTAATTTTTAGAATTTAAATTAGTTTAAATTAGTTTTTAATTCAATTAAATTCCAGAAAAATCATAAAAATTAGTTTTAATTCTTAGTTAATTTTAAAATATCATTTTTAGATAGAAAGTAATTTTAGATTATTTTTAGGACTTAGAATAGACGTAGTTGCTTTTTATTTACGTTTCTATTAATACGTTTTAGTTTAAATCACGTATTTAGGATTCCCCGTAGTGTAATTTCCCTTAATTGTTTTCCCATTCCGTAGTTTTAATATAATCAAAATCCGAAACATCGAAATTTTAATAACGAACCAATAACGACGTTGCCCATTCACACTTCGTTGGGACACGACTCGGATTTCTAATCAGTATCACTATCTCACGGGTTTGATTCATTATCCTTTTCCTAAAGGGATTTTAAATCACTCGTTGTGGTTATTTTTTATATCGATATTGTAAGTTTTATCCATACACACATACCCCTAAACCTACAACGAATCAAATTTTGGCGCCGCTGCCGGGGAGGTTGTGTCGCGACAATATCGTTAAAGGTTTGACGATTAGTGACTCGAGATCCTTCCTTTGTGAAGTTACTATTTTTATAAAAATCAAAAAAGTAAAAAATATTTTCCTTTTTCTTTTGTATATATATATATCATATAAAAAAAATACAAAAAGATTTTCTCTTTTGTTTTTGGAGCTAAATAGAATACATCAATTATATAACATTCTCAACGGAGGTGTTATCATTAGTAAGTTCCCGAACTATAGATCAAAAACTTGCCTTTGTGTCACTTGTGGTCGATTTATTTCTATTAGATAAACAAAGCTTGTGGTGGGTATAAGGGCGGCGACATTAAATGGCTGAAAAGAAGCGGGTTTTAATAAGCTTCGTGACCTAAAAGTTTCTCCGGCTAAACGTGCGTTTGTCTTATAGAAGTGATTTATTCACTTGGGATTATTGGTTAAGTTCATTGTGTTTTCGAATACCGTATCATTTTAATTGCCTTGGTTTTAAGTGCATGCGCACTCGATCTCGATCTAGACGACTTGAAGCGGAATCAGAAGCGTACAGTTACGTAATATGGCTGCTCCCAACGGACCACCAAATCCCGGTCCTAATCCTCCTCCCGATAATCAAAATGTAGCTCCCGATCTCCGAACGATGGAGGAGTTATGTCAACCTACAATGTATGGGAGGGAGGACCCATACCGACTAATTTTCAAGCTACCGATTTTAGCTTGAAACATCATATGATAGAACAAGTAAAAAATAGTTGTCAATTCCATGGTTTACCCGATGACGATGCAAACAAGCATCTTGATAAATTTCTGACCGTCACTTTCAGAGTATGAAGCAGAATGGGGTCTCCATGACGCCTTCGTCGTATCTTTTCCCATACTCTTTGACTCATCATGCCACTTCTTGGTTTGATCGACTCGAAATTCGATTCATACCTTCGAGGAAATGGTTTGAAGTTTCGGCAAAGTACTTTCCACCGTCGATGGTGACAAAGTTGAGGAACGATATCAGTAATTTCAAATATCGACAATCTTTGTTTGAAGCTTGGGAACGATATAAGCTGCGATTGATCGATGTCGAATCATAACATGTTGCTTGTCACTCAAATTGATACGTTTTATAATGGTTTGACGTTGAGATACCGTGAAACAATCAATCTGCTGCGGTGGAACTTTCATGAAAAGACGTCTCGAGGAATGTTACGATCTTATTGAGAACATGACCGCTCATTACAATTATTGGATTTACGCGAAGGGGTGCATCATCTCGATCAAATCGTCTTCTTCTCTCGAAATAGCGCCATGAACAAAAGATCGACAATATCTTACGGATTACTCGAGATGAATAATCAGAATCAGAATCAACAAGTAAAAGCGGTACACCCGATTTGTGAGACTTGTGGGGGTCCACATTCTTATTCCAGTGCCCGGCCGTCGGTGGTTCGCACATGAGAATGTTTATGCTACTGGCTACAATCAGCAAGGAGATCGAAATCTCTTAGCTACCGTTCAAACAATTATCTCGGACCTCCGGTTTCAATCAACCTCAACAAAAAACAAAACGAGAATCAAAACCGTTTCAATGGTAACCATCATAACCGAGGAGCTAATGTTAATCATGGTAATCAACACTACCAAGCTCCTCCACCTCAAGTTTACCAACAACCACCTCCTCCTCAACAATCTTCTCAAGCACCTCCTCAAAACGCCCCAGAACAACGATTTTCTAACATACATGAAGAACTCGATTACCCATTAAAAGTTTGCAAAATCAAATTAACGGCATGAGGGCCGGACTTCAAAAGGATATGGAAGCTACAAGCAACAAACAAATGACTGAAATAAGGAATATGATGGCTAGTTTCTTTCAAGCCAATCAGTCTCACGTCTCAACCCTCGGGTTCGGTTCTCTTCCAAGCAATACGATTCCAAACCGAGGGTGACATGAAAGCAATCACTACCGAGTGGTGTAGCTACGATGGACCCACGGTTCTACCACTAACACTTCTTCTCCGTCTCTCATGTGGTAGACCGTGAGACCGGGTGACAAAGGACCCGGTGCTTCCTACTAATAAGAATCTGTGAATGTCCAACCCACGGTTGTCCAAGATTCGAGCCGAAGATGCTCCGTGAATGTGAAGAAAGCTAATTCGAAACCGTCTATCCCATATCCGTCTCGTCTTAAAGATCAAACTCTTCGTGAAAAGTCGAATCATCAAATGGAAACGTTCTTCCAAATCTTCAAAGACTTGAATGTGGAGATCAGTTTTGCGGATGCCCTTCTCTTGATGCCTAAACTTGCTTCTACGTTTAAGGGATTGCTTACAAACAAGGAGAAACTATATGAGCTTGCTACGGCATCTCTGAATGAGAATTGTTCGGTTATCCTCAAAAACTTCGAAAAGTTAGGTGACCCCGGCAAATTCCTCATTCCATGTAATTTTCAAGGAATTGTTCAATGCTCCGCCTTGGCCGATCTTGGCGCGAGTATCAGTCTAATGCCAAATTCAATCTACGAGAAACTTTCGTTACCCACACTTACCCCAACATGTATGACCCTCGAGCTAGCCGATCGTTCTACGACCGTCAAAGGGTATAGCGAGGATGTCTTTGTCAAAGTGGGGGAGTTCTATTTTCCGCGATTTTGTTGTGGTAGATTTGATGCCGACCTCGAGTACCCATTATTCTTGGAAGATGTTTCTTACGGACCGGTCGTGCTTTAATTGATGTATTCGAAGGAGAGATTACGTTGGGAGTTAATCAAGAAGCCGTTTCATTCAACATTAATCAAACGACGAGGTACTCCTCAAATTTCGACGATGCTTCCATCAATCGAATCGGCGTTATTGATGTTTCTTGTGAGGAGTACGCTCAAGAAGTTCTCGGTTTTGCTCACAATTCTCTTGATTCACCTTCGAACAACCTTCGAACCAATCATTGCGATTCTTTCCCTCTCTCACTCCATTTGAGGGAGGTGACTTCCTTTTGGAAGAGATCGATGAGTTTCTTGCTAATGACGAATCGATTCCACGGGAATTGATGATGGTGTTTATGATTCGGAGGGAGATATCCTTTATCTTGAGCAATTGTTGAATGAAGATCTATCACCGTCACTCCCTTGAAAGAGCGATTGAAGAAATCAAATCCGTACAAACGTCTAATGAAAAACCTCCGGAGCCGAGCTCAGGATTTACCTCCTCATCTTGAATACGCTTTTCTTGAAGAACGAACAAGTTTCCGTCATCATTGCTAAAAACTTGAAAGATGAGGAGAAAACCGCACTTTTGGAGATTCTTCGTAAACGTAAGAGTGCCATCGCGGCAAATTTCGATATCAAAGGCATAAACCCTCGGTTTTGTACTCACAAGATCTTAATGGAAGACGATTGCAAACCCGTTATTCAACAACAACGTAGGGTTAATCCGAAAATTCATGAGGTTATAAAAAGGAAGTTCTTAAACTCCTCGGCCGGAATCATTTATCCATCTCCGATAGCTCATGGGTTAGCCCTATCCATTGTGTTCCGAAGAAAGGTGGCATGACTGTCATTGCCAATGAATATGAATTGATTTCACAGCGCCTTGTCAGGATGGAGGTGTGTATTGACTACCGAAAGTTGAATGATGCTACAAGGAAGGATCATTTCTCGCTACCTTTTATGGATCGAATGCTCGAGCGTTTGGGGGAATGAGTTCTATTGCTTTCTCGATGGTTTTTCGTTTACTTTCAAATTCGATTGATCAGGATCAAGCGACTTTCACGTGCCCTTATAGAACGTTTGCTTACCGACGAATGCCATTTGGCTTATGCAATGCTCTGGAACGTTCAAAAGGTGCATGATGGCTATTTTTCATGACATGATCGAAAAGTCTGGAAGTTTTTATGGACGATTTCTCGGTTTATGGAGATTCTTTCACTTCTTGCCTCTCTCATCTAGACCACATGCTCAAACGGTGTGAAGACACCAACTTGGTCTTGAATTGGGAGAAGTGCCATTTCATGGTTCGAGGGCATTGTCCCGGCCATAAGATTTCAAAATCAGGATTGAGGTCGACAGAGCTAAAGTCGACGTTATAGCTAAACTCCCTCATCCCACTACCGTCAAAGGTATTCAGAGTTTTTTTGGGTCATGCGGTTTCTCGCCGTTTCATCCATGATTTCTCTAAGATAGCCCGCCCTCTAACCCATCTCCTCGAGAAGGATGCTCCATTTATCTTCACCTTGAATGCGTTGAAGCATTTAATTTTCTCAAAAGAAATTAACTGACTCCGATCTTAGTTGCCCCACTTGGATTTGCCCTTTGAGCTCATGTGTGATGCAAGTGATTGCATAGTGGGGCAGTCTTGGGGCAACGTAAATCGAAACATTTTCAATCCATACACTATGCGAGTAAGACATTATGCGAGGCCCAACACAATTATCGACTCTGAAAAGGAATTATTGGCCGTTGTTTATGCTTTCGAGAAATTTAGACCTTACCTTGTCTTGTCGAAGACCATAGTGTATACTGACCATTACGCCTAAAGTATCTTTTGGCAAAGCAAGATGCTAAGCCACGATTACTTCGGTGGGTTCTCCTCCTTCAAGAGTTTGATGTAACTATTCTTGACAAAAGGAGAGAGAACCTTCTTTGATCACCTTTCTAGACTTGAAAATCCCATCAAAGTGTGCTCGAGAAAAGGAGATCACGAAACATTTCCTCTTGGGACACTTGGGATGATTGCTAAGAAAGACCCAAACACCCCATGGTTTGCCGACTTTGCAAATTACCATGCGGGCAATTTCCTCGTTAAAGGGATGTCGTCCCATGAGAAAAAGGTTTTCAAAGATGTTAAGCATTATTTACGGGGCGATCCTTACTTGTTTAGGATTTGTGCGGATCAAGTAATCCGGCGGTGTGTTCATGGCCAGGAGGCCCTTGATATTCTTCATGCTTGCCATAACGGACCTTGGTGGCCATCATGGTGCAAGTTACGCTAAGAAGGTTTTGATTCCGGGTTTTATTGGCCTACCATATATCGAGATGCCCATGATTTAGTTAAGTCTTGTGATTCTTGCCAACGTCAAGGAAATATTTCGCAAAAGGATGAAATGCGCAAAATGCTATTCAAGTTTGTGAGATTTTTGGCGTGTGGGGCATCGATTTTATGGGGCCATTTCCATCATCTAAGGGTAATAAGTATATCCTCGTGGCCGTCGACTACTTGTCTAAATGGGTTGAAGCGAAGGCGCTCCCACCAATGGCGAAGTGGTTGTTAAGTTTCGAAGAATTTGTTTTCCGATTCGGAGCACCTCGTGCTATCATCAGTGATCGCGGTACCCATTTTTGTAATGAACAATTTGCTAAAGTTATGGCTAAATATGGAGTTACCCATCGTCTTTCTACAGCGTATCACCATAAGCGGCGGACAAGTTGAGGTCTCAATGGTGGTTTGAAAAGGATTTTAGAAAGGACGTAGGAGTCGAGCTTCATGGGCCGATAAGTTAGATGATGCATTATGGGCTTTCCGCAACGCATACAAGACACCCATCGGGTGCACCCCATTTAAGTTGGTGTATGGAAAAGCTTGTCACTTGCCCATCGAGCTCGAACATAAGGCATTATGGGCCTTGAAACATGCAAACTTTGATCTTAAGACCGTGGGTGATCACGGAAAGTTCAATTGAATGAATTAAATGAGCTTAGGGATCAGGCTTACGAGAATTCTTTGATTTTCAAAGAGAAGACTAAGAGGATTCATGATGCTAAAATAAAAAACAGCGTTTTCGCGTTGGTGATCAAGTTCTCCTCTTTAACTCTCGATTGAAGATATTCTCGGGCAAACTCAAAACCGTTGGTGGGACCATTCACCGTTGCTCAGGTTTTCCTTATGGAGCGGTGGAGCTTTCAACCCGATGGCCCAAATTTCAAGGTGAATGGTCATCGTGTGAAACATTATTTTGGAGGGACATCCCATCTATGGTTGTCCCGGATCTCCAAACTTTCCCTATGGACAACTGAATTCGGGGATCGAGTCAAGCTAGCGACTCGGTAACCAAAATAGTAGCGCCGTGGGAGGCAACCCATGCTTATCCTTCTATCTTCTTTCTATTTTCCTAATGACGTGAAGGGGTTAGCCTCTTCGATTTCTCGTGTTTGGTTGTTTGTGATGTTATGTGTAGGATTTTCCGATATGAAGACTCTCGTGCTCGAAGTTTGTCATTTTCTCTACTCGAGTTTCATGATCGATCTTTGGAAATCCGATATCGAAATCTTATCGACTAACGTTTATCTTCTAGCATACTTAATAAGCGGCTTTTAGATTTTCGTTGATACCCTTGCTTTAAACATTGAGGACAATGTTTCGTTCTAGTCTGGGGTAGGGTAATCTACGATTTGATTTGACCGCACTTGCTTATTTTTGTGCGTGTACTCTCGCAACCCGTTTTAGAAAATGAAAAAATTGTGCTAAAATGTAAAAAAATTAAAAATTTTTTTTCAAGCTTTTGTTAAGTCTTTTTGATTGAAAAGTTTGCTAGTCTCTTAAAAAAGAAGCTATAAAATCACTAGCTCAAAGGCAAAATTTGCAAGTTTCCCTGAGTGATTTTAAATATGCATGACTTAATTTCATTTAGACAAAGCATTTGCTAAGTTAATATATGTTTTGACACCTTGTTGACTTTCTGCTGGTTAGAGTAGGAATGGAATTGACTTGACGTGTTGAGCCCTAGCTTGTTCCCTTAACCATAGATAATCTAAAATTATCGGCTAAGCATCCGCGGATCTCATTATTTGGGATTTTAAATTTTCGGAGATCGAGAAATGATAGAGTTACTTATGAGTTTAGATGCTAAGCGTGGAGTAGTGGTTCTCTTTAGAGCCCATCGAAGGTACTTATGGCTTTTGTTCCCACAAAATTGTTTCACCCCATATTTGTCTAATAATAATTAGAGATGTTGAGTTTTTGGCGATAGTTAGTTCTTTATCTTCTTTAGAGAATCTTTGCCCATGAAAGTTGGGTACACATGAAGTCTTGTCAGTGTTACGGTGTAATGAACAACTGATTCCGATAGTTTCTGCTATTGTTTCTATTGTTATAAAAGCGTAGGGTTTGGAGTTTGGCACAAAAATTAACATGAAATAAAGCCCAAATGTTTTAAAATTAAAAATCCAAAGCTATAAAAGTTTTCTTAGACTTCTATAAGCGAGGAAAATCCAAAGTCATAATAAGACTTCTGATAAAGTAATCCGTTGAGTTAGTAGTTTAAAAGACCAAGGGCCTGATTGCAAAATGCAAATGTGCTAAAATAGTGTTAAGCCAAACCGGATGGGAGATGTCTAAATAAAACGTCTGCGGAACGTAGATGAGTTGTCTCATTCGCCATAAAAGGATATTCTCCTAAATGGTGTGAAATTAGGACCTTGATGTGGACCTCATTCTTGTGTGCAATGGTTTTAGAGGGAAGATGGATAACTAATTAGCGACTTAGCTTTATATCTTTATTGGAATAAAAGTTATCGAAAGCGAGAAACTTGAAGAAATTCATTTCTCACAAAAATAAAAAAAATCTAGAGGAAATAGGAAAATGGGAGCAAAAAGTAATTACACAAGTAACTTCCATGGGTAGTGTTATCATCTAGAATCATATTTGTAATGATTTCGATTTTACGCTTAGTTTGGGGACTTGTGAAAAATGGGGGCGATGTATTCTATCCGTATGGTCACTACTTACGTGTGTTGTGTTTCTACTCCGTGATCCTAAAGTGTTGATTGAAAAATGTTGGAGTTATTGATCGAATGAAAGTCACTCATAACGGAATGTGCTTAATCGTAATATCTACATGTGAATTAAAAGGTAAGGGGGTTTTTAGAATTAAGGCTTTCTTAATCTCTTTTGAGGAATCTTTGCTACTTCTTCATAGGTTTAGTAGAAAGAGTTTGAAATCCTTGGTTTTAGAAGCGTGAGTTGATTGCATTGTGTGGGGACCGCGACAATGGTCTCGTCTGGGGTATTTTGATATGTGCTTAAACACATCTCTTTTGTTTATCAAAATGACCCAAAATAACCAAGAAAGAGCCGTTTATTGCTAATATTTGTGGTTTTCTTTAGTTTGTGCTTGTGCGAATGCGGATATGTAAAACAACACAAAAAAGAAGCATCAGGGAAAAAAGCACGAGAGATTAAGAGAGCTAAAGTGAGCCGGAAGGTCAGTATGCATTTGTGAAGATTTCTAATCTCCGAGGATGATTTGTGAAGATTTGATCAAAGTTTGAAGAAATGTCAGAAATAGTCCCTGAACTTTCAGCAAATGACAGAAAACACCCTCAAGTTTCAAAAGTTGCAAATTCAACCCCTGGTTATTTGGAAGAATGACAAGTTCAGCCCTTGGAGAGACAATTTGAGATTTCTGCTTTGGTCCCTGTTTTCGAATGTACACATTTGGTCCCTTAAATGCCTAATGGATTACTATGCTAGTCCTAGTCAAAATACAAATCAATATCCACGGCCCAAATTCTCTTTACCGGTCCTACCTTTACCCAGTTTAAATCTTTCACCGGTTTATTCAACGTAACTGACCCTACGGTCAACCCAACCCAAACCCGGTCAACATCTCTCAAACAATAATAAAATAACCAAACGCGCCCTTTTTTACCCCCAAACCTGCTATTACATGAACCCTAAATTACCCCTTTGGTCAATTAGTCAAATTAACCACAATTAAGGGTACATTTGTACTTTCTCTGACACCCCTGACACATGTGGGATGCGGTCACTATCCGTGCAACATTCAATCTCTGCTCTCTCATTGGTTGAAGCAGTGGATGATCTAATCCAAGGGTTGTTATCATTTGGGATACGTGGGATTTGATCAAAGGGTTGATATCCACTCAAAGAAGCACACATTTGCGAATTCTAGAAGTTTCCAAGGCTCAAGCTCAATTATATAAAGACCCTTTACTCCACGAATTAGGCATCTCTTATTTTCTCTTTAATGTTGCATACTTTTGTATTTTAATTTAGTTGTTATGTTTTAAATTCCTCAGTTTTTGTAATTCACCTTTTGTACTAAAGTTTTTAGATTAATGAAATTAAGTTTTTAATTCTCAAATATTGTGTTTATGATCTAAATCTGCTCATTGTTTATTGCATTAATTCCTTATTTCAAAGTTATTTTAGTTTATTTCATCATTAATCAAAAATAAAAAAATAAATAAATAAAAAAAAAAATTGAAAAATAGTTGAAAAATATAGAAAATACTTTCCAACTTTTATAAGCTTATAACAAGCTATACTCTTGTTTCATTAAGCTTTGTTAAGCTAAATTATAGCTTATTCAAAGTTTATAGTTGTTTCACTTTTCATTTTCTCAAATATTAAAAAAACCAGTCAACAAAATTAATGATGCAGTCTAATGGTTCTGATTTGTGATGCGGGTTGAATTTGAATCGATTTGGGTGATCTGAGTGGAAGTGGGTTGGATTTGATTAGATTAGTGTTACTTTGGTTGGAGATAAAGCTGCAAATAATTTGGACATTTGTAAGTTTTAGAATCGATACTTTAGTATATGTTCAAGCTGCATAATTAGCTTAGCCATTATCTGTTAGTTTATATTGTTATTTATTGCATTCATTAGCTCTTATAATGTCATTAGATCAAGGTTTAGCTGATATAGATTGGTATTAAAAGATTTGATAAGTAGATTCTTAAAACAGTTAGTTAACTAGTGTTTGGATCAAAGGTGCAATCTGAGTTTGAGGTTAGTTCAATTGTTAAATCTAGTTGCTTAAGCTTCATTTAGGATAGTATAAAGTCATATTAGTCTTAAAATTGCCGATGTGATTA
>OU343221.1:176534235-176640591 GCA_910596185.1 Chrysanthemum makinoi | reverse complement strand
TTTGAAAGATAAAGTTTTCTTGGGCTAAAAATGTAATTTCTTCAAAGTTAGTTATACAAGGGCTGAATTTGTGAAAAACCCATAGTTGAGGGTTTAAAGTGTCTTTTTTGAAAGTGCAAGGATAAAAACTGTCAATATTTAAAATTGTAAATTATAACAATTTGGAAACATAAAATATTTAACAACTTGGGTTTCGATAAAATTTAATATCCATCATCCGAGCCATAAAAATAAGAAAGATAAGTATTGCTAATTTTTTAAGAGACTTCATGTTACCTAACTATCGATAAAGCATCGTTATCACATAAACTTGAATTCGAATACTAAAAACATGACATACTAAATCAGGTCACGAGTCGGAGCATTTTAACAACTTTACTTAATTTTTTTTCCATCTAGACTGCTGTAACATCGAGGTGAGTCATAGCTCCTCTTTTCCTTATTTTGAACGTTTTGAGGGAGATACATGCTCGAATATTGCTTGATATTTTTACATTTATTTTAAACTCTTATGAATTACTGTGAGTTCGTAGCCCCATTTTTTTTTATCATTTATTAGTTTTGTAAACTCTTTTGGGGGAGATACATGCTCAACTACTTTCATTTAATTTCACAAGTACTCTATAATTTTACATATTACCGTGAGTTCGTAGCCCCATTTTCTATCATTTATCAGTTTTGTAAACTCTTTTGTGGGAGATACATGCTCAACTACTTTCTTTTACTATCACAAATACTCTAAACTTTTTCATATTATTGTGAGTTCATGGCCCCTACCTTTACTTGTTTTTAAACTGTTTTGGAGGAGATACATGCTCAATTGCCTATTTTTACTTTCACAAGTACTCTAAAGCTTTTACATACTACTATGAGTTCATAATCACACTTTATACGCTTTGCTACAAACCTGAACACAAGTATATACTGTATTGCAATGATACAAATGCTGCAACTACTGAAATTATGGGTGCAACAACATGGCCCAACCTTGAAACTTGTGTTCAACTGATTACTAAACAAACGAACTATGGGTGTATAACAACGTAACCCACTACTTATTTCATCAATATTGGTATTTATTACAATAATCGCTCAAACTCGAAACTATTGAACTCAACTGTTTTAATCATAAACTCTATGAACTCACCAACCTTTGTGTTGACACTTTTAGCATGTTTATCTCAGGTTCATAATTTACGAGGATGGCACGGAAGGGCACGGATATTCAAGAAGGCTGTATTATCATTCGAAAGTGTATTTAATAAACTGTAAAACCACTGGGACCTCATTTTGTAAACTCTGATATTTATATAAATCGAATGATAAATCTTTTAAAACGACTCAATTAGGGTTCATTTTCTATTGATATAACTGTTGTGCCATGAAGTAACACCCAGCTTGAATTCCGCTGCGTATCACAAAATTGGGTGTGTTACAGATTGGTATCAGAGCCACAGTTATAGAGAAACGAGTCTAATTGAGACCTAAACTATAACTACTTTGTAGAAAACTAGAAGGGGGGTTGAATAGTTTACCAATTAAAATCTTGTTTTGAAACTTATTGAAAAGATCAATTGATATTGATCTTAGATATGTTAATGAAATATGCAAGCAATATGTAAATAGTAAATAAGGAAAGAAATGATCAAACCACAACAAGTTGTTTATAGTGGTTCGGTCTACAAGGACTCTTTTTCCTTGCCCTACTCCACTCCTCGAGTCTCACACTCGAGAGTTTAACTTCACTAGTCAACAAGATCCTTTCACCGGCGGAGAAAACCTTTACACTTAGCTTACACTATTTCCGACACTAAGCTAGATGTCGAGTTCTTTCCAAGGGTACAACTACTCCCACACACAATGTATTTTGAGGACTAAAATACTAACCACTCACACTCACAAGATTATGATGGTTTAATATAACAATGAAGTATGAATCAACACTAGATCATACAACACTAAACAAACAAGACTTCCAACTTCGCGTTTGAAGCTTGAATGTGACTTGATCTTCTTTGCTACAAAAGAGATCACTAATATGATATGAAAGCTGAGTTAGAGAGGTTAGAGAGAAGATATGTAAGAGAGTATGATAGAAAGGGATGAAAAACTACTTGGCTTGGCATTGCTATTTATAGCCAAAATGGACAGGGAGCGTTCACGGACCTGGAACCCTTAAAAGGTTTCCGCCCGTGTACCAATTTGGTACCGCCGGTCTGACAGCCAAGATATCAAATCTTTGCTAAAGTCAACTCTATCTAAGTGAGATTGTGCAAGATATGAAGAGTACAAATTCACACAAAATATCTAATGAAATCTTCTAATGATTTCCATGATGCATCATATGATGTCATATGTTGTATTTCTATTTTTAGAAATATGCAAGTAAATAAGTAGTGTTTGGTTTTAAGAACCTAACAAATTCTAAAAACTACTATCATACATAATGATTAGAGTCATATCAAGATGTTACTAATCATAAATGTAAATGCTTGAATGATGAATATATTGTTTGAAAAAGCTTGTTTTAATATCTATTAAACTTGACAAGCTTTAAGCTTTTATACAAATTAAATTTACTTTTGTCGTTAACAAAACTTAGGTAAAGATCAAAAATATAAATAACGTTTAATGGCGATATTTGTATTAACAATCTCCCCCTTTTGTTGAGGACAAAATATAAATTTTATTTTTATAAAAGATACAAAGTTTGTGCAAGAGTTATAAAAATATTAGTTTTAGAACTTGAAAAGAGAATGATAATGCAAGTGTATGATGTTTGACTATTTATGAAAGTCAAAGTATTCACTAGTAAATGCATGATGTTGACTTTTTCAGAAAGTCAAAGTATGCAGTTGACTTTTAAGAAAAGTCAAAATGTAATGAAGTTCTATATTTTCTCCCCCTTTTTGTCTCAACAAAAAGAAGAGGCGATGCGGAATGTAATGAGCCCGAGCCATTATCTCCCCTTGATCAAAGCTCCCCCTAAATTGGGTGCTTAAGGGGAAGATACATGGATTGTGAAAATAAAAGCTACAAAAAATGTTAGTAATAATGATCATTTACAAGCATTTCCAAACACTATGTAAAAGCTCCAACACTATAATAAAAACACTATTCATTAGTTAAAATTTTCATGAATAAAGATCATGAAATGGGAACACAATGATGTGTTTTAGTACAAGAAAAGAAAAAAAAAATTATCCTAAGAAGAGAAAACTAGAAATGCTAAACTATGACCATCCTAATTTGATGGTGGATGAGAAAGAGCATTGAGGCGCTCAAGGATATGATTGAGGATGAACCTCATTTCTTCTTGAAGTCAAGGACCATAACCCGTGTCCTATCAACGGTTTGGGCCGTTTGCTCACAAGTTGAGCAACCATGCCTAGGGGGTAGTATGTTTGGGGAGGTTGTGGTGGTGGAATGGTAGATGTATGTGTGTTGGTGGAAATGTTTGGGGTGGTCATGATGGAATCAAGCAAAGCACTTTGCATTTGCATTGTCTCACTCAAGTGAGAGTCCACCATGCCTTTGAATTGGTGGAGGTTGTGGAGTTCCGTTTGAATCTCCTCTCTAGTGGGATTGGCATCCCACATACACTCCTCAATGTCCTCAAGATGAGGGAACATTGATGTGGGGAGTGAATGATCTCCATACAAAGGACCATGAATGTCTTTGTGAATGGGGTGGAAGAGAAGAGGTTTAGGCCCTAATGGGGCGTTTGGGTCAAGGAATGACCGAGGTGACTTATGAGCCATCCGCTCAATTGAGCCAAAGGATGGCAATGGTGGTGGATGATTTGGCCTAGGAGGCAAGTCATCCAAGTCCTCCAAGAAAGGATTCGGGGAGGTTGGTGGAGTGGAAAACAACTCCATGGGAATGAGAGTTGGAGACCTTGGTGAAGGTGGTGAAGGTGTTTTGGATGGGTGCCGGTGGAGGTGAAGTTGGTGTTTTTGTTGATGGTGGAGTGGTGATCACAATGTGTGATTGAGTAGTGTGGCTAAGGTAAGGTTTGTATCATCTCGGATGGGAGATGAGATTGTGAGTGGAGAAGACTCGGATGAGGAGCTAAGGTTAACGAAGCAACAAGGCCTCACACTAATTCTAGCGGTCTTCTTGCAAGGTTTTGGAGATGATTTTGTCATTTTTGACTTTGGTTTTCCTTTGCTAGATGATAGTAAGAATGAAGAAGGTGTGAGGATGATCATGGTAAAACCTCTCAATTTATAGAGGTGAAAAATCATGGAGAAATGTGTTTGATTTGATGTTAAACCATTGAAGAGATGGGGTTCCTAATGATTTGGAAGTGGGTTGAATGCTAGTCATATCACCCAAGTCAAGCCATTCAAGAGAGATGGAGTGAAGAAGAAAAGATTTGCAATAAATGTGTTCTAGTGAGTGGAATTTCCTAATATTCAGATCACCCACGGATTTGAAGGTACCAAAATTTGGTTCCTTCCTTTATGCAAAAGGGCTCCTTGGGTGGATTTTTCAAATTTTTGAATTTTGGTGAGAAATGGATTTCTTATATATCTAAGTGAATTATACTAGTTCTAATAAGAGTATAAGCAATTTAGGATTGACTTATAAGCATTGGATGGTAGTTTGGAATCACGAAATAGTCGAAATTCAGAAAGTTACCTGAGGGATCCACGGCACCAAAATCTTACACGGGAACCCTAAAAAGGGTGCCGTCAGCCTTTGTACATATGGCGGTACCATTTTACATAACGGACGGTACCAAAATTATGGTGCCGTCTGATCCGTGGAGTGCGAAAATATGGCAATTACGTTTTTAGGTGTCGGGGACATTTCGAAACACGAAATTCTTTTCAAAACATGTGATACTAATCATTTCTAGTTAGGAAAAGTAAATAACGCATATATAAACATAGTGGAGCATGTATTTTGAGCAAGGCTTTTGATTTTAACATTATAGTGAAAATGGGTAAAATTTGATAGCATACTTGCTACCCCACATAAGATTGTTAGCATTTACCATTGTTTCAGTTTATATTATCATCCTACATAATAAAAAAAAACTAAATTGTATCAAACATTATGACGAAATGCATTGTTCCAAAAACTCCTTAAAATTACCCTTATTTGTCCAACTTCTTGTAAATCTTGTTCATCATCCTACCAAGGCACTTGAACATTCCCTTAGTTTGCTTGAACTCTGCTGATTCATTCTCTATTTCGGGAAGAGACGCATAATACTCATGAGGCGGGAGACGAGAGCTTAGAAGACCATCCTCGGAGCTATTTGATGATGATGATGATGGAGTTGGAGGTTTTGCTCTCTTGCCTTTTGTCTTAGCAACTCGTGCATCACTCAAAGGTACAAAGATGTGAGGGATGAGTTCATAGTGAAGGTGCATTCCTCTTGGGGTTGGTGGAATTGGTGCGAAGTTTCTATAGAGACGGGTGAGAAGCATCCCGTATGGAAGAGCAACCGATCCTTGAGTTGGAATATCAATCATTCTCCTAGCTATGTAGTAGGCTAAGTTGAATGGTTGTCGAGTGGACAAGTTGTAGAGCATGTGACAAAGGAAAGCATTTATGTGATCCCTATTTCCTATGGTGCTAATGACGTTGGCTCTAAGTAGCTCCTCCCATTTCTTAAATTCGGGCTTAAGTTCATTTAGCTCCATTCCATATGGATCTCGGTTTACTTCTTTTCCCTTCGGGTAACTCGGGTTGTATCACTTTTTGGGTTAAAAGGTGTTCACGGATGACATCCTTATCGGCCAAACGGGTTTGGTAGGGAAGAGAGCGGTCATTGATTGCATCAAGAGCGGTGAGTGACCACTTATCCGTGTAGAGACAAGTTCCTCGGTTGGGAATTCCTAACACTTGAGCAAAGTTGCCTAAGGTGATGGTGTAGTCGTTTTGATTGATTCTAAACCTAAGACAAAATTCATCATCGTCTTCATCACTAAAGCAGGTCACACTAGCATAGAATTCTAACACAAACCTAGGACAAATTGGTTCATCGATGTCAAGAAGACAATCGAATTGAATGGCGGCTAGTTCTTCACGAAGGTTGGTATTTTCAAGGAAGGATGAGTGAATGGTTCTACCCTCATGGAAATACCTTGATTCTAGACCCTAAATATTTCTACTTGTTCCTTGGTAAGTCCTTTGGTTTTGTGGTGTTTGGGAATGTAGTTAAGGGTGTCTTTGTGATCATAGAATCTTGCGGCTACCATGGTTATTCCTAAGGACAAGAGTTAATATGTTAAAAATGAGAATAAGTTTTAACGTTTTTGGTTCTAGTGTGTGCCTATATGAAAACAATTTGGAGTTGCGGTTATCTCGACTCATTTTATGCACAAAAATGGTTTTAGTGGGGTGTTTGGCAAATACCATGAGATAACCCAAATGCTCCTAATTCAATGTGGCTTCATTTGAATATACCCGGGAATGCATATTAGTTATGCAATACCTTTAGTATTCAAGAGCATGCAAGTGATGAAAATTTAACGTTTCTATTTGTATTAGCAATGAAAAATTGTTTTCCTACAAGTGAGAAGCTTTTCAAAATTTTTGACATGGGGTGTTTGGTTGTTTGAATAGGGCCTTATATTCATTATCTATCAATTAGTGGGAAGCATGATTTGTTTATGCAATATGATAATGTGGTACCTAATTTCAATGACTAGTTATGCAATTTGCCAATTGAATTCATATTTGGTATAAAAGCATACATAAAATACCATGTAATGAATTCATATTTGTGCATAAATAAGAATCCTAGACTCAGAATTAAGAGATGCAATGTAGTTAGGATACTTACAATGATGTTATCTTCAGTGATTAGTGAGTGGGAAGATGACAATAATGAGCTTGGTTTAAGTTTTACACGTTTTGGTAAAGTGGGTTTTGAAGAAGAGGATGATTTGTATATATCGGTTTTGCTTCAGTAGATACCACGGACCGACGGCACAAAACTTTGGTTCCGTCTTTGTTGTTGTTTGGTGCCGTGGCTCTGATGTAGTACAAGACAAAATTGTTTTGTTTTGACTATTCTAATGTTTTGGGCTATGTTTATCCTACATGTTTGGTTCCATTAACCCTAAACCAAGTCTAAGAAGATTAAAAGGTTCTCTTTTAAGAGGCTTAGTTAAGATGTCGGCAATGTTGTCTTCGGAGGATACTTTCTCGATTGAAATGTTTCCTTTTTGAACATTGTCGCGAAGAAAGTGATGGCGGATTTCAATATGTTTTGTACGAGCATGTTGAACGGGATTCTTGCTGAGATCGATGGCTCCTTTGTTGTCGCAAAGTATTACAATGTCGTTGAGATGAATTCCGTAATCTACTAGAGCTTGCTTCATCCAAAGAGCTTGTTGACATGCTTTTCCGGTTGAGACGTACTCGGCTTCAGTGGTTGAGATGGCTAAGGCCGTTTGTTTCTTTGCAAACCATGAGGTGAGACAATGTCCAACAAAAGTGCAAATACCACTTGTACTTTTTCTATCAACATAATCACCGGCATGATCCGAGTCGGCATACACTATGGTTTCTATACCCGTTCCTTTGGGATACCATAATCCTAAACACGTTGTTCCCTTAATGTATCTAAAAATCCTTTTTAAGGCTTCTAAGTGTGATGCCTTTGGGTTTTCTTGAAAGCGAGCACATAGACAAACACTAAACATAATGTCGGTCTACTAGCCGTAAGATAGAGTAGACTACCAATCATTCCTCTATATTTAGTGTTATCTACGGATTCACCTTCTTCGTCCTTGGTGAGTTTAGTGTTCGAGGACATGGGTGTTTTAGTTGGTTTGGAATCTTCAAGACCAAATTTCTTAAGCATGTCTTTTATATATTTAGATTGGTTAAAGAAAATGCCATCTTCTAGTTGTTTAATTTGAAGTCCTAGAAAGAAGTTTAACTCACCCATCATACTCATTTCAAACTCATCATGCATGATTTTAGAGAAATCATCACATAGTTCTTGACAAGTTGATCCGAATATAATGTCATCAACGTATATTTGAACAATGATAATTTGTGATTCCTTTTTCTTGGTAAAAAGAGTATTATCTACTAATCCCATAGTGTATTTGTTATCAATAAGAAAAGTCTTAAGACGGTCGTACCAAGCTTTAGGTGCTTGTTTAAGGCCATATAATGCTTTCTTGAGTTTGAAGACATGATGTGGTTTCTCAAAGTCGGTAAAACCGGAGGTTGAGCAACATACACTTCTTCGTTAATAAACCCATTAAGGAAAGCACTTTTAACATCCATTTGAAATAATTTAAAGTCATAAGCACATGCATAAGCAAGTAATATTCTAATAGATTCAAGTCTAGCTACAGGTGCATAAGTTTCATCATAGTCAATTCCTTCTTGTTGATTATAACCTTGTGCAACAAGCCTAGCTTTGTTTCTAGATACTACACCATTTTCGTCCATTTTATTTTGAAAGACCCATTTTGTTCCAATTATAGTTTGATCTTTGGGTTTTGGAACTAGTTTCCAAACATCATTTCTAACGAATTGGTTTAATTCTTCTTGCATGGCAATAACCCATGATTCATCTTTTATTGCTTCATTTATGGTTTTGGGTTCAATGGTGGATACAAAACAAAAATAATTACTTTGATTTTGGGCTTGTGACCTTAAGGTTCTTTGATTAAGTTGTCCTATGACTTTTCTAAAGGATGACTTTTAGATTCTTTGATGTTGACAATTTCCTTATTTAATGGTTCATCTTCCTTGTTATTATTAATTTGACTTTCTATTATTTGACTTTCAACTAAGTCATCATCTACCAAAGGTGATGTCTTAGAGGGAAGTGGACTTTCGTCGAATGTTATGTTCAACGATTCCTCGACTATCATTGTTTCTTTGTTTAGGACAATGTAAGCTTTACTAGTTTGAGAGTAACCAAGAAATACACCTTCATAAGACTTTGGGTCAAACTTGGTGAGATAATCCTTAGTATTAAGAATAAAGCATTTACAACCAAAGACTCTAAAATATCCTAACGTTGGCTTTTACCTTTATAGAGTTCATATGGTGTTTTGTTTAAGAAAGGACGTATTAAGACTCTATTTAAAATATATGTAGAAGTGTCAACGGCGTTACACCAAAACTTTTGAGGAATGTTTTGTTCATTAAGCATTGTTCTACTCATTTCTTGAATTGTTCTATTTTTACGTTCTACTACTCCATTTGATTGAGGTGTTCGTGGAGCGGAAAAGTTATGTGTTATACCATTTGTATCACAAAAGTTTCCAAATTGAGTTTCGTTGTCAAATTCACGACCATGATCCGTTCGGATCGACACAATTTGGACACCTAGAAGATTTTGAATTTTCTTGCTAAGTATTTCAAATTTATCAAAAGCTTCATTTTGGTTTTCAAAAACAACGTCCAAGTAAACCTTGAGTAATCATCTACTATGACCAAAGTGTATAAGTTGCCTCCAGAGCTTCTTATAGCGGATGGTCCAAACAAGTCCATATGTAATAATTCTAGACACTTAGATGTGGACACCATATTTTTAGATTTGTGACTACTATGGGTTTGTTTACCAATTTTGCAAGCGTCGCAAAAAGTGTTGATCATATTCTAGTTTTGGTAAATTTCTAACTAACTCTTTTGAAGATAGGTTTTGTATAAGTCTCATATTAGCGTGACCTAAGCGTCTATGCCAAAGAGATGAGCTATCGTCTAATGTTGTTAGGCAAAGTTTGTCATTATATGTTTTATCTATTTTCATGACGTATATGTTATTTTTCTAACTCCTTTAGCTATGGTGATACCATCTTTTAGTATTTTACTACCATTTTCATCAAATAGTACTTTATACTTTTTATCACATAATTGGCTAATACTAAGTAGATTGAATCCTAACCTATCCACATGAGCAACATTTTCAATAGTTAGGGAGTTATGAGCAATCGTACCTTTGCCAATAATTTTGCTTTTGAGATTGCTACCAAAGGTGACATTACCTCCGTCATACTCTTGGTATGATGAGAAGAGACTTTTGTTGCCGTCATGTGTCGTGAGCATCCACTATCTTTTATCCATTCATAAGGTTCCAATCCAACTTTCAAGCATACCTAAGAAGCAAATAACTCAAGCATTTGGTCCCCAATATCTCATGGGTCCGTTTGGGTTAAACATACCATTTATTTGATTCATGTATGGAAACGATGGGTAAGAGTTCCATGGCATGTAATCTGGAGTTTGATATGGTCTAGAAAAGTTTTGATTCCAACCGTTGTGTTGGTAGTTGGGTTGTACGTTGTGGTTGCTCTTAGGAAAGGGCGTTTGGCAAAAGGAGTTTTATATCGTTGTTGAGTAGTTTTTGATCTAAATTCATTTTGACAAGTCCTACTCCTGATGTAACAGCTGGTTTTAGTTTAACACTATCATTGGTTTTCTTTGTTATTTTAACAAATTGACGGTCCGTATTGCGAACATTATGTTTTTGAAGTACCCACGGTACCATTTTGCACAACGGACGGAACCCTTATTTTGGTTCCGTCTGGTCCGTGCTGTATCTGCAGCAATTTTGTGAGAATGTTCGTCCTTTTTGGTCGTTTTGTTTTGACTCTTTGGAATTAATACTTCATTAAAACCTAGCCCATTCATGTCTCCTGGTGTTTTATGGATTTTAACTATTTCATCGGCAAGAGCGATGTTTTTGTTAAACCTTTTAAACTTAGAATTATTTTCGATTAGAACATCTTGTGTGAGCTTTAGTTTTTCTATTTCGAGTTTAAGCTCTTGACATGATTTACAATCATTGTCATTTGCTTTTCCTTTTTCAAGTCGTTTTGCTTTTCTTTTAACTCATAAACTTCATTTTCCAAAAATTCCTTTTTGGTTTTTAAAATTTATTTTTAGTTATGATTTTTAGACTTAGCTCACACAATTGATTATATTGTTTTTGCAAAGTGTCATCATCAATAGAAGAATAAGAAGAGTCGGAAAGTACCTCATTTGACTCATGTGCCATTAGATCGATCTCTTCCTTGCTTGATTCTTCATCGTCTTCACTATCACTCCAAGCACCACTTACAAAAGCTCGTTGAGTTTTGCTTTTAGGTGGCTTGGGACATTCTCCTATGAGGTGACTTGCATCACCACATCTAAAACATTTTCTTTCACCTTTACCCTTCTTGTCATCCCGATCTTTTCGGAATGGCTTCTTTTCTTCTCGAGGTTGTCTTACGAACTTTCCTCTTCTTCTAAAGAACTTCTTAAAATCTCTAACGGCCATGGCATATTCCTCATCTTCACTACCGAAGCAAGATTCGTCATCATCACTTGATTCCGCTTTTGCTTTTAGAGCAACGGATTTGATCTTCTCCTTTTTCCTTTGATGATCTCCGAATCTTTCTCCATCACCATTTCGTGTACTTTGAGGTTACCGATCAACTCGTCTAGTGACATTATTGAGATCTTTTGATTCCTCAATGGCGGTCACTTTAGCTCTCCATTTGGGATGGAGTGCTCTAAGAAATTTCGTGACAAAGTTCTTACTACGAAAAGATTCATCAAGTGCTTTAAGTGATGTAATAATAGTATTAAAGCGAGCAAAGCCACAATCAATGGTTTCATCTTAAGGGATAACAAATTGTTCATATTGTTGAACAAGAAGATCAATTTTGTTATCCTTGACTTGTGAATTACCTTGATGTGTAACAATTAAAGATTCCCAAATATCTTTGGCGGTTTCACACATAAAAATTCTTTCATATTCTTTTCTAGGTAAAGCATTATAAAGCATCATTTTAGCTTCATTATTTTTAGCAACTAATTTCTTTTGTTCATCATTGGAAATATCCTTTGTTGTAGAACTAAAATCCCCTTTAACAATAATAAACCAAAGATCTATATCTTTTGATTTTACATATGTTTCAAAGCGGTTTTTCCAATAGATAAATCCATTGGTTTCAAAGAGTGGTGGTCTTTGCATAGATTGCCCTTCTTTAAAGTTTTCAGAATCCATGGATCGTTTCAAGTTTATAAAATACAAGATATTTTAGAAATTCTTGAGCAACAAGGCTCACGGTACCAATTGTAGAAAACTAGAAGGGGGTTGAATAGTTTACCAATTAAAATCTTGTTTTGAAACTTATTGAAAGATCAATTGATATTGATCTTAGATATGTTAATGAAATATGCAAGCAATATGTAAATAGTTAATAAGGAAAGAAATGATCAAACCACAACAAGTTGTTTATAGTGGTTCGGTCTACAAGGACTCTTTTTCCTTGCCCTACTCCACTCCTCGAGTCTCACACTCGAGAGTTTAACTTCACTAGTCAACAAGATCCTTTCACCGGCAGAGAAAACCTTTACACTTCGCTTACACTATTTCCGACACTAAGCTAGATGTCGAGTTCTTTTCAAGGGTACAACTACTCCAACACACAATGTATTTTGAGAACTAAAATACTAACCACTCACACTCACAAGATGGTTTAATATAACAATGAAGTATGAATCAACACTAGATCATACAACACTAAAGAAACAAGACTTTCAACTTCGCGTTTGAAGCTTGAATGTGACTTGATCTTCTTTGCTACAAAAGAGATCACTAATATGATATGAAACTGAGTTAGAGAGGTTAGAGAGAAGATATGTAAGAGAGTATGATAGAGAGGGATGAAAAACTACTTGGCTTGGCATTGCTATTTATAGCCAAAATGGACAGGAGCGTCCACGGACCGCGAAACCCTTAAAAGGGTTCCGCCCGTGTACCAATTTGGTACCGCCGGTCTGACAGCCAAGATATCAAATCTTTGCTAAAGTCAACTCTATCTAAGTGAGATTGTGCAAGATATGAAGAGTACAAATTCACACAAAATATCTAATGAAATCTTCCAATGATTTCCATGATGCATCATATGATGTCATATGTTGTATTTCTATTTTTGGAAATATGCAAGTACATAAGTAGTGTTTGGTTTTAAGAACCTAACACATTCTAAAAACTACTATCATACATAATGATTAGAGTCATATCAAGATGTTACTAATCATAAATGTAAATGCTTGAATGATGAATATATTGTTTGAAAAAGCTTGTTTTAATATCTATTAAACTTGACAAGCTTTAAGCTTTTATACAAATTAAATTTACTTTTGTCGTTAACAAAACTTAGGTAAAGATCAAAAATATAAATAACGTTTAATGACGATATTTGTATTAACATACTTTTTTCACAAAAACATTTTATAGCCTTTTCGCTCTCCATCCCTTCCATCCTCCAGGTAATTATGTGACTTCTAGACAGTTTATGCTACACAAATACTTTAGTATACTGATATATACTTCTGATCACTTTATACAAAATAAACGTACCTTCATATGCCTATTCTAAGGCATTATGACTTAATCACATTTCCCCGAGCATGTACCTACTTTTATATTTTTCAAATTTATGAAACCTTCTCAAGATATTGTAACCAATCACAATGGTCTTTCCTACTTACCTTATTTACACTGAATATATATACTCACCAACTATTTTGAGCATTATGGCAACTTTCCTTGATTTTCTTACTCCCATCTCTAAAAAGATTAGTGTAAACACTCCCTCTGTACTTCCAGAACACCCAAATCTCCTTGTAACTCATCAGTTAAATACGAATGTTAATTCAGAAATTCTTAAGTAGGATGACTTACAATGTCTTTATTTGAATGGATTGGGACGCCTTTTTATTTAAATAAAAAAATTATGAATCGTCGAACCATAAGTTAATATTTCTTTATTTACATTGTTTGGGACGCCTCTCTATGTAAATAATGAATTATAGATAAGTGGGCTTATTTGTATCTGAATTGATATAAGTACAAACTCGAGGATCACAAAAATTCACAAAGATATATGGCAAACACAAATAATGTAAATTTTTATTACATTAGAATCCATGAATATTAATACATAATGATATAATTAGCATCGGTAGTGCTAATGTTACAAAAATCACCAAATAAGGAATGGTATCGCCAATTGGTTGATCCGCCAAGCTAATGAAAAACACCACTACACCTATGAGAGCGAGAATCATGACTGGATGTAGTATCTTGATTATTATGTATAACAAATATAAATCAGTTATTAAGCATGGTGAATGAAATAACCAGAGACGTAACTCTATATATATAAGAATCTTGAAAAATCTATAAACAATATCAAACACTTCTTTTTTATAACAAAAAGTGGGCTTCAACCCGTTAGTAAAACTATAAAACACAACCCACATTTAGATTAAAACGGGCCTCAGCCCAGATTACATAAACAAACACACCATTAAGCGTATTGAGTTTCAACCCAACAATCAACACAAGACCACAACTCAATAAATGCTAACGCATACGATTACACAATAACACAAATTAAACAACAATTTATTTCAACATTCCTAACATAATGCTATTACCCCCATATTTTATCCACACCGATGGCTAGGACCACTAGTGGTACAAGAATCACAAAGACCATGGCCAAGAATTCGTAGTCTTCTTCCGGAATGTAGGCCAAGTAAATAGAAGCGACAACAACATACACGAGTGCAATAATGGTAATAAAATGCGGCATTTTAAAGTGTGATAAGAGAAATGTAGGTGAAAACTTAGTATGAAGGAATGAGGATAAAAATGGGGTATTTATAAAAGGAAAAAGTAGCCGTTGGGGGTACTGTTCATGACCGTTGGGGGTACTGTTCATGACCGTTGGGGGATACTGTTCATGATCGTTAAAAAATACTGTTCACCTTACTAAGGAACAAACTAATTCATCATCTACAAAAGCTGAAGTTCAACAACTTTCTCCCATTCGATATTTTTTTTTTCGATATTAATAATTTAATTTTCACAAACCATTATGAACCATTTTATTAATTACTAAAACATGATAGACCTTATAAATAACAATCTTCATTCAAAATAAATTTTTCTTCAGTTTATATGACCTTCGGAATAATGTTTTTCACATGTAAAACCAATAAATTCTAACTTATAAGCTTTCACAAGTGGAACCACATTTCATCCTCATTACTTCAACATCTAACACGGATTGAATCTCGGGACGAGATTCCAGTTAAGGGGGTGAGACTGTAACCACCGGTAAATTTCCACTTATATAATATTCTAACGAAAGAATACTTATCCATTTTTCACGTCTAAATTTTTTTTAAACGTTATCAGTTTATCTAATCACAACAACTAACTAGTATGACATAACTAACATTCTTAATAAATGTACACACCAACACCATAATGTCTTAAGTTCATTCCTTATACGTCAAGTATAAAAGTTTTCAACTTTTAGTTACCACTTAACGTTATTACGTTAACGTACAATTATTAAACTTTCAAGTTAAACGTTAACCATTTATTTATTTATTTTACATGAAACCCTAATTTATTATAATTATGATTTCACGTAACTAACCCATCAACACTAAAGAACAACACTTTGAAACTAATGTACAAGTTCTTAAAGCACGAAAACCTAACTTTACGATATTTTTCGTTACAAGCCCTAATTTACAAAACTATGATTGTATGTAAATGAAATCACAAACCCTAATTAATTTATACATGATTTTTATAAAATATAAATGTACAAGTCTTTCAAGCTTATGTACAAGTCTTTAATGCATAAAAGTTTTATACTTATATAAATTACATTACAACCTCAATGTACCTACTTTTAAGCACAAGGTACAACTCTATAATGCACAAGCCTTTAAATTTTACCTTCTTATGATTCTCAAACCTAAGGTACAACTCTCTAATGCTTGTGGTACAAGTACTTAATGCATGAAACTAAAGTCTATACTTTTCATAAACCTAACTAAACTAACTTAAATCTAGTTACAAACCAACTAAATCCTAACTAAACCCTCTCTATGCTCAAATTAAGTCACATCAACTCCTCTTCTTCTTCCTTTGGTATAAAATTTGGACACATAGCAATTTACTCTAAATCACCACATAAACCTTACAACTCTACAAGAACACATCTCCATGTCCCATAACCTTCAACCCTTAGCAAACTAAGCCTATGTGTTATCTTCTAAACCATTCGAATTCCATGGCCACCTAAGTAGACACATCATCTTGTCCCATGTACCTCTAAGACATCTTTACAAATTCATTGAACATGAACTAGCCACATCATCATGTTTTTATACCCTTGGCCTATAAATACCAACTTCCTTCCATCCATTTCTCCTCATCCCAAACATTCTAAGCCATTAACACACAAAAACTCTCACACACACATACTTATTGATTTCTAATTCTAAGAGAAAGAAGAAGGAAGTACATTAGAGCCTTGGCGGAGGGAAAGAGTCTTGATCCATTTGAAAGCCAATCTAGTTCTAGTCGAATCCCAAGTTTCTAAGTCTATTAAACTCATTCAATTTCGTTATCATTTTTAATATCAAATGCCTACTGTTAAAAAGGATTTTATAAAGAAAATATAGCAATTTGAATCACCTAAAACGAGTACACGAGCCAAAAGATACGGCCAAATGAAGTTATCGAAAAGCTGTCAAAACTTTCTGAAACAGGAAGATCGGGCACGCAATTCAAGGCATTTCTGGTCCGTTTCATGAAAAAGTTAAAACACGAAAGTTGTCCGGAACAACGTTTTCTTCAGATTTTTAGAAGCATGGGTCCAGAAAACGCATAACGAAGTCATAATTTAATAAAAATCCCATCAGCTGTATTGAATTTATAAAAACCAAACGCCCCTACTTGCGCCCCATTTATCTACATCGGGTTAAAAGTATTAGGGCCAACCAAAGTACCTTTGTAAACACCACCTAGGACACTATAAAACGCCCCCTAACCTGGTTGAAAAGCCTCAGTGTCATGCATAAAAAATGCCCTACTTTAGAGCCATATGTCCTAAAAACCAAAAGCCCATATACATCAGGTCTTTGGGAAAACTTGTGATTTTTAATAAAATCAATCTTGAAATATCCTAGAAACATTGAAAATGAGTTAAATAACATGTCACAAGGTTGCATGCAAAAGTTATAAAGTTTTAAGGTTTGAAAACGAGATTTTCAATTTGTCAAAACTAGCCTAAGTAGCCCCTTTTCAATAATTAATATCTCGCTAATTAAAGGATTGTAAAATATGAGAGTTACACCGTTTAAAAGAGCTCGCTACAAGGATTTTAAAGCCCCAAGAATGTCTTTAAAAACTCTTATGGTCTCTTTTATAATCAACCAAAAAGAAGGTGACTCGTAAAGATTTTCATAAATAACTCTTGCGTGCACTTTTCAAAATTTGATTCTTATGAGCTATAGGATGATAGAGAAAGACTTAAAATGAGTTAATTAACTATTATGATGTACCTAGATTACACCATAAAAGTTAATGGGTCAAAAATGAATTTTTCTTAAAATGCGACGTGGCCAAGTGACCATGTTCACGGGCTTGTTTCTCTCTAACCATAGATGACTAGAATATGAGACCTATACCATTTTGAAGAGCTTACAGCAAAGTGTTTAAAGGATCAATTGCGTTGTAAAAACATTGGCTTGCCTCGTCTAAAATCTGTCCGCATTTGGGCCTGTTATCGCCCAAAACCAACACTTTTCACAAAAGGCACCTAAACCCCCTACTTTGAGAAATCATTGCAACCAAACCGTTAGAGCTTAAGACTTCTAGTTTGAACCATTAGAAAGACCACCGGAAAAACTCTTGAAGGGATCAAGAACGTAGTAAAAACCTTTTAAGGCCTCGCTTATATTTACCCGCACTTTTGTCAATTTAGGCCTAAAACAAGTGAATATTTCTTATAAAACTACAAGTATAAAAATTGTAATTTTTGAAAGATAAAGTTTTCTTGGGCTAAAAATGTAATTTCTTCAACGTTAGTTATACAAGGGCTGAATTTGTGAAAAACCCATAGTTGAGGGTTTAAAGTGTCATTTTTGAAAGTGCAAGTGTAAAAATTGTAAATATTTAAAATTGTAAATTATAACATTTTGGAAACATAAAATATTTAACAACTTGGGATTCGATAAAATTTAATATCCATCATCCGAGCCATAAAAATAAGAAAGATAAGTATTGCTAATTTTTTAAGAGACTTCATGTTACCTAACTATCGATAAAGCATCGTTATCACATAAACTTGAATTCGAATACTAAAAACATGACATACTAAATCAGGTCACGAGTCAGAGTAGTTTATCAACTTTACTTAATTTGTTTTCCATCTAGACTGTTGTAACATCGAGGTGAGTCATAGCCCCTCTTTTCCTTATTTTGAACGTTTTTGGGGGAGATACATGCTCAAATATTGCTTGATATTTTTACATTTATTTTAAACACTTACGAATTACTGTGAGTTCGTAGTCCCATTTTTTTTTATCATTTATTTGTTTTGTAAACTCTTTTGGGGGAGATACATGCTCAACTACTTTCATTTACTTTCACAAGTACTCTATAATTTTACATATTACCGTGAGTTCGTAGCCCCATTTTCTATCATTTATCAGTTTTGTAAACTCTTTTGGGGGAGATACATGCTCAACTACTTTCTTTTACTATCACAAATACTCTAAACTTTTTCATATTACTGTGAGTTCATGGCCCTTACCTTTACTTGTTTTTAAACTGTTTTGGGGGAGATACATGCTCAATTACCTATTTTTACTTTCACAATTACTCTAAAGCTTTTACATACTACTATGAGTTCATAATCACACCTTATACGCTTTGCTACAAACCTGAACACAAGTATATACTGTGTTGCAATGATACAAATGCTGCAACTACTGAAATTATGGGTGCAACAACATGGCCCAACCTTGAAACTTGTGTTCAACTGATTACTAAACAAACGAACTATGGGTGTATAACAACGTAACCCACTATTTATTTCATCAATATTGGTATTTATTACAATAATCGCTCAAACTCGAAACTATTGAACTCAACTGTTTTAATCATAAACTCTATGAACTCACCAACCTTTGTGTTGACACTTTTAGCATGTTTATCTCAGGTTCATAATTTACGAGGATGGCACGGAAGGGCACGGATACTCAATAAGGCTATATTATCATTCGAAAGTGTATTTAATAAACTGTAAAACCACTGGGACCTCATTTTGTAAACTCTGATATTTATATAAATCGAATGATAAATCTTTTAAAACGACTCAATTAGGGTTCGGTTTCTATTGATATAACTGTTGTGCCATGAAGTAACACCCAACTTGAATTCCGCTGCGTATCACGAAATTGGGGTGTTACAGATTGGTATCAGAGCCCACGATTATAGAGCGGGTCTAATTGAGACCTAAACTATAACTACTTTTTTCACAAAAACATTTTATAGCCTTTTCGCTCTCCATGCCTTCCATCCTCCAGGTAATTATGTGACTTCTAGACAGTTTATGCTACACAAATACTTTAGTATACTGATATATACTTCTGATCACTTTATACAAAATAAACGTACCTGCATATGCCTATTCTAAGGCATTATGACTTAATCACATTTCCACGAGCATGTACCTACTTTTATATTTTTCAAATTTATGAAACCTTCTCAAGACATTGAAACCAATCACAATGGTCTTTCCTACTTACCTTATTTACACTGAATATATATACTCACCAACTATTTTGAGCATTATGGCAACTTTCCTTGATTTTCTTACTCCCATCTCTAAAAAGATGAGTGTAAACACTCCCGCTGTACTTCCAGAACACCCAAATCTCCTTGTAACTCATCAGTTAAGTACGAATGTTAATTCAGAAATTCTTAAGTAGGATGACTTACAATGTCTTTATTTGAATGGATTGGGACGCCTTTTTATTTAAATAAAGAAATTATGAATCGCCGAACCATAAGTTTATATTTCTTTATTTACATTGTTTGGGACGCCTCTCTATGTAAATAATGAATCATAGATAAGTGGGCTTATTTGTATCTGAATTGATATAAGTACAAACTCGAGGATAACAAAAATTCACAAAGATATATGGCAAACACAAATAACGTAAATTTTTATTACATTAGAAACCATAAATATTAATACATAATGATATAATTAGCATCGGTAGTGCTAATGTTACAAAAATCACCAAATAAGGAATGGTATCGCCAATTAGTTGATCCGCCAAGCTAATGAAAAACACCACTACACCTATGAGAGCGAGAATCATGACTGGATGTAGTATCTTGATTATTATGTATAACAAATATAAATCAGTTATTAAGCATGGTGAATGAAATAACCAGAGACGTAACTCTATATATATAAGAATCTTGAAAAATCTATAAACAATATTAAACACTTCTTTTTTATAACAAAAAGTGGGCTTCAGCCCGGTAGTAAAACTATAAAACACAACCCACATTTAGATTAAAATGGGCCTCGGCCCAGATTACATAAACAAACACACCATTAAGCGTATTGAGTTTCAACCCAACAATCAACACAAGACCACAACTCAATAAATGCTAACGCATACGATTACACAATAACACAAATTAAACAACAATTTATTTCAACATTCCTAACATAATGCTATTACCCCCATATTTTATCCACACCGATGGCTAGGACCACTAGTGGTACAAGAATCACTAAGACCACGGCCAAGAATTCGTGGTCTTCTTCCGGAATGTAGGCCAAGTAAATAGCAGCGACAACAACATACACGAGTGCAATAATGGTAATAAAATGCGGCATTTTAAAGTGTGATATGAGAAATGTAGGTGAAAAGTTAGTATGAAGGAATGAGGATAAAAATGGGGTATTTATAAAAGGAAAAAGTAGCCGTTGGGGGTACTGTTCATGACCGTTGGGGGTACTGTTCACGACCGTTGGGGGTTACTGTTCATGATCGTTAAAAATTACTGTTCACCTTACTAAGGAACAAACTAATTTATCATCTACAAAAGCTGAAGTTCAACAACTTTCCCCATTCGATATTTTTTTTTTCGATATTAATAATTTGATTTTCACAAGCCATTATGAACCATGTTATTAATTATTAAAACATGATAGACCTTATAAAATAACAATCTTCATTCAAAATAAATTTTTCTTAAGTTTATATGACCTTCGGAATAATGTTTTTCACATGTAAAACCAATAAATTCTAACTTATAAGCTTTCACAAGTGAAAACACATTTCATCCTCAATACTTCAACATCTAACACGGATTGAATCTCAGGACGAGATTCCAGTTAAGGGGGTGAGACTGTAACCACCAGTAAATTTCCACTTATATAATATTCTAACGAAAGAATACTTATCTATTCTTCACGTCTAAATTTTTTTAAAACGTTAACAGTTTATCTAATCACAACAGCTAACTAATATGACATAACTCATATTCTTAATAAATGTACACACCAACACCATAATGTCTTAAGTTCATTCCTTATACGTCAAGTATAAAAGTTTTCAACTTTTATTTACCACTTTACGTTATTACGTTAACGTACAATTACTAAACTTTCAAGTTAAATATTAACCATTTATTTATTTTTTTTTACATGAAACCCTAATTTATTATAATTATGATTTCACATAACTAACCCATCAACATTAAAGAACAACACTTTGAAACTAATGTACAAGTTCTTAAAGCACGAAAACCTAACTTTACGATATTTTCCGTTACAAGCCCTAATTTACAAAACTATGATTGTATGTAAATGAAATCACAAACCCTAATTAATTTATACATGATTTTTATAAAATATAAATGTACAAGTCTTTCAAGCTTATGTACAAGTCTTTAAAGCATAAAAGTATTATACTTATATAAATTACATTATAACCTCAATGTACCTACTTTTAATCACAAGGTACAACTCTATAATGCACAAGCCTTTAAAATTGACCTTCTTATGATTCTCAAACCTAAGGTACAACTCTCTAATGCTTGTGGTACAAGTACTTAATGCATGAAACTAAAGTCTATACTTTTCATAAACCTAACTAAACTAACTTAAATCTAGTTACAAACCAACTAAATCCTAACTAAACCCTCTCTAGGCTCAAATTAAGTCACATCAACTCCTCTTCTTCTTCCTTTGGTGTAAAATTTGGACACATAGCAATTTACTCTAAATCACCACATAAACCTTACAACTCTACAAGAACACATCACCATGTCCCATAACCTTCAACCCTTAGCAAGCTAAGCCTATGTGTTATCTTCTAAACCATTCGAATTCCTTGGCCACCTAAGTAGACACATCATCTTGTCCCATGTACCTCTAAGACATCTTTACAAATTCATTGAACATGAACTAGCCACATCATCATGTTTTTATACCCTTGGCCTATAAATACCAACTTCCTTCCATCCATTTCTCCTCATCCCAAACATTCTAAGCCATTAACACACAAAAACTCTCTCACACACATACTTATTGATTTCTAATTCTAAGAGAAGGAATAAGGAAGGGTACATTAGAGCCTGGGAGGAGGGAAAGAGTCTTGTTCCATTTGAAAGCCAATCTAGTTCTAGTCGAATCCCAAGTTTGTAAGTCTATTAAACTCATTCAATTTTGTTATCATTTTTAATATCAAGTGCCTATTGTTAAAAAGGATTTTATAAAGAAAATGTAGCAATTTGAATCACCTAAAACGAGTACACGAGTCAAAAGATACGGCCAAATGAAGTTATCGAAAAGCTGTCAAAACTTTCTGTAACAGGAAGATCGTGCATGCAATTCAAGGCATTTCTGCTCCGTTTCATGAAAAAGTTAAAACACGAAAGTTGTCCGGAATGACGTTTTCTTCAACAGATTTGGGGCATGGGTACAGAAAACGCATAACGAAGTCATAATTTAATAAAAATCCCAACAGCTATATTGAATTTATAAAAACCAAACGCCCCTACTTGCGCCCCATTTATCTACATCGGGTTAAAGGTATTAGGGCCAACCAAAGTACCTTTGTAAACACCACCTAGGACACTATAAAACGCCCCCTAACCTGGTTGAAAAGCCTCAGTGTCGTGCATAAAAAATGCCCTACTTTAGAGCCATATGTCCTAAAAACCAAAAGCCCCTATACATCAGGTCTTTGGGAAAACTTGTGATTTTTAATAAACTCAATCTTGAACTATCCTAGAAACATTGAAAATGAGTTAAATAACATGTCACAAGATTGCATGCAAAAGTTATAAAGTTTTAAGGTTTGAAAACGAGATTTTCAATTTGCCAAAACTAGCCTAAGTAGCCCTTTTCAATAATTAATATCTCGCTAATTAAAGGATTGTAAAATATGAGAGTTAAACCGTTTAAAAGAGCTCGCTACAAGGATTTTAAAGCCCCAAGAATGTCTTTAAAAACTCTTATGGTCTCTTTTATAATCAACTAAAAAGAAGGTGACTCGTAAAGATTTTCATAAATAACTCTTGCGTGCACTTTTCAAAATTTGAGTCTTATGAGCTATAGGTTGATAGAGAATGACTTAAAATGAGTTAATTAACTATTACGATGTCCCTAGATTACACCGTAAAAGTTAATGGGTCAAAAATGAATTTTTCTTAAAACGCGACGTGGCCAAGTGACCATGTTCACGGGCTTGTTTCTCTCTAACCGTAGATGACTAGAATATGAGACCTATACCATTTTGAAGAGCTTATAGCAAAGTGTTTAAAGGATCAATTGCGTTGTAAAAACATTGGCTTGCCTCATGTAAAATATGTCCTCATTTGGGCCTGTTATCGCACAAAACCAACACTTTTCACAAAAGGCACCTAAACCCCCTACTTTGAGAAATCATTGCGACCAAACCGTAAGAGCTTAAGACTTCTAGTTTGAACCGTTAGAAAGACCACCGAACAAACTCTTGAAGGGATCAAGAACGTAGTTGAGGGTTTAAAGTGTCATTTTTGAAAGTGCAAGGGTAAAAACTGTAAATATTTAAAATTGTAAATTATAACATTTTGGAAACATAAAATATTTAACAACTTGGGTTTCGATAAAATTTAATATCCATCATCCGAGCCATAAAAACGACTCTATAGATAAAGCATCGTTATCACATAAACTTGAATTCGAATACTATAAACATGACATACTAAATCAGGTCACGAGTGGTAGCAGTTTATCAACTTTACTTAATTTGTTTTCCATCCAGACTGCTGTAACATTGAGGTGAGTCATAGCCCCTCTTTTTGTAACACCCCCAATTTCGTGATACGCAAGGAAATTCAAACTGGGTATCACTTCATGGCACAACAGTCATAACTATAGAAAACGAACTCTAATAGAGTCGTTTTAAAAGATTTATCATTCGATTTATATAAATATCAGAGTTTACAAAAATGAGGTCCCAGTTGGTTCCATTGTTTACAAAATACATCAATATAAAGTCTTTGATGTTTTGTGAATGATAAAATATTTATAGCCTTCTTGATCTAGTCCTTGCTCTTCCGTGCCAACTTCTGACATTATGGACCTGAAATACATGCTTAAAACTGTCAACACAAAGGTTGAGTGAAATTCATAGAGTTTAGGAAATCAGTTGAACACATAATGTTTGTAGTGTGAGCTATAGACTCACACCGATGGTTTGAAAACCAAAACAGTTATTATTAGACTAAGCATCATGCAATCAAGGCGTTAACGTGTTCCAAAATTGATTGGAGAAAATGTCGGTACGTGCCCTATCAGGTAAAATTGCCATTTTTACCAATGTTACTCAAATACAGTGCGTTTGTTTGCCTACCCGGTCAACACAAACGGGATTCGTCAATCCCAATAGATCTATTCACAATATTCGCGCCCACTCTCACTAGTGATTAATGATTCATGATTAAGGGACTTAAGTTTGGCAAATGCGGAAACTTAGTGCTAATAAAACAATCAGATAAGTATAGAATTTGAAAGCAATGTGTTCGGTTTAAAATAAAGCATGTATCTCCCCCAAGGGTTTGTAAAACAATTTAAGTAATAGAAAGTGGGGCTATGAACTCACCAAGAGTTGATGATGTTAAGTACTAACGGATGAGATGGATAAGTCGGAAGACTTCTACGTGCAACCTAAAAATTAAATGTTGCGACTTAAGTTTGGAACAATGTTTAGGAAAACATAAACCATTCTATATATATTTCTATGTTGATCATGATGTAGTCAATTATCATTTGATGTTTATGGTAAGAACTTTAATATGTGAAAACGTATTTAGTTTATAGATATCGTACTACCGTTCGGGCCATCATAATTCAGAGGTCATGTAGTAAACGTTCGAGGAGCTAGGACACTTTAAATCGTAAATCCAGCAACTCGTCGATACGTTTTACTCAAATGAAACCCCTCACATGAAGCTCTCTACTATTGTAGCACTTAGTAGATACAATATATGTTTTGAGTGAAGATTTTATATAAATAAGTTTATCATGATTTTACAAGTTCTCGTCGTTTCATATATATGATCACCTTAGTTAACGGCCTTGGGAAAATAAGCCTTGAGGCTTTAGCCATGGCCTTGCCGTGACTTTGGTCTTGACTACCATGGTCTTGAGACTCAGCTTTGACCTTAGCCGTGTTGGAAAATTTAGTGCACTTGTGGGATTAGTTCACACCTTGTAATGGGTTAGGAGGTACGGAGTGTACACCCATAAGGTCCATGAACACCCTGACTCTTGTAGTGGTTTGTATTGGTAGTGCTAGTAGAAAGTACTGCTTGTGGAAAGTACTGCTTGTGGTTTCCACTGATAAGCAGTGTTTCCACTGATAAGCAATGTTTCCACTGAAGCTTGTGGATTTCACTGAAGCAGTGTATCCACTGATGGCACTATGAAAGTACTGATGAAAGTAATACTTGTAACGGCTTTGACCTATTCAAGTGGCAGTTTCAACTGCTTAATGACCACGTTTAATTGGTCATGTAACCACTAACGGCTATAATGGGGATAATTATGAGGCTATTAATGGGCCGATTAATACTCATAATTCCATTTGACTAGCTAAGAGTAATCTCCTATAAATAGGAGATCTTATTATGCATGATAGACACAAAGAAAACACTAAACACTTCTAAGAGAAAGGGTTATTGAATTGTGCCTAATTCTATAACTGCATTTGGTCTTATCCCAAGTAGATATTCGTGTAACCCAGGCATTAGGGTCGAATAGTTTACTTTGGAAAGTGATCACACGATTCCAAGTGATATCCGGTAACCACCAAGTGGTATTTGTTTCTGCTGACTTGTTGTTTGTTTCTGCTGAATTGATTATCTAACCCTGTTCTGGGAGCTACACCTCTAACAATCAAAGTAAACTTTCTTGTGATAATCAATGGCAACTGCTGCAATGAAACACATGGCTTCAAACTTCGCTAAGCTGGATAAGTTTGAAGGGTTGGACTTTAAGAGGTGGCAGAAGAAGATGCACTTCTTCTTTGTCAAGCATGGTGTGGTGTATGTGCTAACCACACCTATTCACGATGATGGTGATGATGCTACTTGTGGAGCGGTCAGGAGGAGGAGCAAATGGGAGAATGATGACTACATATGCAGAGGCTTAATTCTCAATGGTATGTCTGATTCTCTGTTTGATATTTATCGGAACTTTGAATCTTCCAAAGCGTGGGATTCCTTGGATGCCAAATATATGCTGAGGATGCATCAAGTAAGAAGTTCCTTGTTAGTAATTTCACAAATTACAAAATGACTGATTCAAGACCAGTTATGGAACAATACAATGAACTTCTTGGAATACTTGGAAGGTTTACACAACACAATATGCACATGGATGAGGCTATTTCAGTCACTTGTGTTATTGATAAACTTCCTCCTTCTTGGAAAGATTTCAAGCATATCTTGAAACATAAGAAAGAGGAATTAACTCTGGTTGAGTTGGGCAGTCATCTCAGGGTGCAGGATAATGACAAGCCAAAGAGTAGCAATGCTACTGGACCATCTGTTGTCAATATGGTAGAGCATAACAACTCCACCAGGTACAATGACAACAAAGGCAAACGCAAATATCATGATAACACAAGGGCAGATCCTAACAAGAAGGCAACACCTACTTGTTGGAAATGTGGCAAGACTAGTCACATTAAAAGAGACTACAAAGGTGTTAAAATTGGTGGTAAAGCCAATGGATCAGGCACTAATGGTTCAGGGAGTGGTGGTTCAGCCAACTCACTGAAAGGTCAGAATATGTTTAATAAGTCTTTTCAGATTTATTATGTTACATATGTATCTGAATCTTTTTATGTGCAGGATGATGATGTTGCGTGGTGGGTTGACTCTGGTGCAACAGTTCATGTGTGTAAAGATAGAAGTTGGTTCAAGACTTATGAGTCACTGAATGATGGTTCTATTCTTCACATGGGAAATGAGTCAACTACCTTGGTACATGGTCGTGGTTGTGTAGATCTTAGGTTTAGTTCAGGAAAGATTGTAACTTTGTTTAATGTTATTCATGTTCATGATATAAGGAAGAACTTGGTTTCAAGTAGTGTTTTGAATAATCATGGATATAAAAAAGTTATTGAGTCTGATAAATTTGTGCTTTCTAAGCATGGTGTTTTTATTGGTTTTGGTTATTTATGTAATCAAATGTTCAGGGCTTAATATTTTCACGATAGTGTATTTGTTTCCTTGATAGTGTAAATTCAGCTTGTGTGACCACCACTGACGGTGACTCTACCCTGTGGCATGCTAGACTTGGCCATGTTCATTATAAAAGATTACAAGATATGTCTAAGGATGGGTTGATCCCAGCTTTTGACATGGACACTGAAAAGTGTAAAACTTGCATGTTGACCAAGATTACCAAGAAACCTTTTCAGGGTGTTAGTCGTGAGACTAAGCTCTTGGATCTTGTACATAGTGACCTGTGTGATTTGCATGCCACTCCCTCTTTGGGGAACAAGAAGTACTTTGTGACATTTATTGATGATGCTTCTAGGTTTTGTTATGTTTATCTATTACATTCCAAGGATGAGGCATTAGATAAATTCAAAGTGTTTAAAACTGAAGTTGAATTACAACTTGGGTCTTTGATCAAAATATTAAGAACTGATAGGGGAGGTGAGTACATGGATACTCTGTATTTTCAGTCTGTTGGAATAATCCATGAAACGACTGCCCCTTATACTCCTCAGCAAAATGGTATTTCTGAAAGGAAAAATAGGGTGCTGAAGGAGATGGTTAATTCCATGTTGTCCTACTGAGGACTGAGTCAAGGGTTCTAGCGTGAAGCTATGTTAACAGCTTGCTATTTACTAAATAGGGTTCCCAACAAAAGGAACAAGGTTACCCCTTATGAACTCTGGACTAAAAGGAAACCCAACCTGAACTATCTCAGGTGCGGGGTTGTAGAACATTGTAAGACTCCCTGATCCAAAGCTAAATACTTTTGGTGAAAGAGGCATTGACTGCATCTTTGTTGGATATGCTGAGCAATCCAAGGCTTTTAGGTTCTATGTTATTGAACCTAATGAATATGTTTCAGTTAACTCAATAATTGAATCAAGGGATGCAAACTTTGATGAGAATAGATTCTCATCAGTCCCTAGACCAAGTCGGAGGATTCCTAATGGAACTCATGACACTGGTGTATCGAGGTCCACGATGATGAACCATCAGTGGTCCCTGATGAGGTTGTGGTTCAACAACCTGAACCTGTGCTCGGGAAGAGCAAAAGGGTCAGGACTCCAAAGTCATTTGGACCTGAGTTTCAACTATATCTAGTTGAAGGAACCAGGGATGAGGTCTCAGACCAATACTCCTATTGCTTCATTGTTGAGGATGATCCCAAGACATTTGAAGAAGCAATGAAGTCGAGGATATTGCTTTACGGAAAGAAGCAATCAATGGTGAGATGGATTCCATCATGGGAAACAACACTTGGGTGTTGGTTGATCTACCACCAGGCTGCAAACCTCTGGGTTGCAAATGGATTTTCAAAAGAAAAATGAAGGTAGATGGAACTATTGAAAAGTTCAAGGCTAGATTAGTCATTCAGGGCTTTAAACAAAAGTCAGGAATAGACTATTTTGATACTTATGCCCATGTGGCTCGTATCAGTACCATAAGACTGCTGATTGCTTTGGCATCTATTCACAATCTGGTTATTCATCAGATGGATGCTTTGTTGCAAAAATCGGTCTAGGCGGCCGATTAATCGCTAGGCGGTGATTAGCCGTTCCGATTTTCATTAATCGGCCTTATTAATCGGTTACTGACAAAAATCGGATAAAAATTGGATTAATCGGCCTAGGCGCCCGATTAATCGGCCAAATCAGAGAAAATCGGATAAATCGGAAAAATCGATTCACGGGTAAAATCGGCAAAATCGGAAAAAAATCGGCAAAATCGGAAAAACCGGCCATCGAAAAAATGGCTAGATCGGCCAAATCAAGCATATAGTTTCAAAATTTTATAATTTTATATATAAAAAATCCAATCCGATTAATCCCCGATTAATCCCCGCCTAACCGATTAATCCTCGCCTAACCGATTAATCGATTAATCCCCGCCTAGCGATTTTTGCAACCTTGGATGGATGTGAAAACAGCTTTCTTGAATGGTGAATTGGAAGAGGAGGTTTATATGAACCAACCTCAGGGCTTCATCTTGCCTGGCAATGAAAACAAGGTGTGTAAACTGATTAAGTCTCTTTATGGACTGAACCAGGCACCTAAGCAATGGCATCAAAAATTTGATGAAGTGGTTTTGTCTAGTGGTTATGTTCTTAACCAAGCTGACAAATGTGTGTATAGCAAATTTGATGAATCTGGTAAAGGAGTCATCATTTGTCTATATGTTGATGACATGTTGATCTTTGGCACCGACCAAAATCAGGTTGACCTGATAAAGAAATTTTTTTCATCAAGGTTCTCCATGAAGGACATGGGGGAGGCTGATGTTATCCTTGGTATAAGGATTAAACATGAAAGTAAAAGAATTTCTATCTCTAAGTCTCATTATATTGAGAAGGTCTTTGAGGAAATTCAATGTAACACCCCAACCCGACAAGGGTAAAGATATCACAATACGGTTTCATATCAGAAATTTAAATAATATACAATAGCGGAAGCCTTTACAAAATAATCAAAAGAAAACATAAATAACTTAATAATCAAAATAAATCTAAGATCTCTATAGTCAAAACTTGCTCTCAGTTCTACTCTCAACCCAGATCAGCCATCCCACAAGCTCATCTTGAATGCCTAATACCTACCGCAGGAAAAGAAAATGCGGCTGAGCTTACAAAGCTTCGATGAACGGATATATAAACAAAAGCTAAAATAGAAATATATACAATTAACGAAATCACAACGGAATGAGAAATAACGAATCTTTGAGGATTATGCGGAAGCGCAAATATACTGAAATCAGAAAACACATAACATTTAACGATCACCTCAGAACACGTTTATGACACAAACGCAAACACATCAGAATAACCAAACACTTAACATATCAAGAATAATAGATCTCGTGTCAACCAAACGAAGAGTCTAATGACTAACGGGAGCATTACGAAAATAAACATGGCCTTCATACTAATCAATTAATCTAAATTTAACACACTTAATTCAATATTGTAGCGCGAAATAGCATCACATCATGGCAGTCACCCATACAGATAGAAAATACAGTAGACAAACTATAACTAAAAAGACAAAGACATAACATAGCCATTAGAAATTATCGAGCAGATATCATCGGAATACATAATACATTCACTAACATATCATATCAGAATACAAAATATAAACACTCAAAAATACCGAATCATACAGAATACTTAACACATAAGTAACAGATAAAGATTTAGTCAACTACCACGAGCCCAGAACATATCATATTAGAAGTATCTTTCTTCTTCAAAAGGTAACCTCGGAAAATAATTGGAGTAGCTAGCTCCCAGAATTTTGTGAAGACGCGTATTGCACACGACATCATTCACCAGAAAACATATCGGATAACAGATCAGATCTAGGATGCATCCATACGCCCCTTCCTACATATACAAAATATGCTCCACCATCCAGGAACGTGGCAGAACATCACTCTACTGCCCTAGAGTCATATCGAGAGGTGCATCACGATACGGACATGGAACCCCCATGACTAGTGAAATATTTGGCTCGGGTGTCAAACTAACTCGAGTCAAACATATTTTCATACATGACACAGATCATAATTCATCATAAAGGTCACAGATAACATATCGATAACTTCATGTTATAAGGTTCATATTCAGAAGTCAGAAGTTCATATCACAGTGGCATATCATACATTCATACGTAGAAGTTCATAATCAGCCATAGCAAGGTTCAACGATTGTGCACATCAAAATCTTCCTAACATAAGTTCACATCAGATATTGCATAGTTCACTAAAACATGTATTTTACACAAGTAACAGATCAACCAATCAGAAAGGGTTCATAGCAATGGCATCGGAAACCCTAATAAGTAAAATAGAAAGGCGAACGAAAAGAACATCATAAGGAACCTTTACTAAAAAGGTCAGAATATCTGTACCTTAAAGCAAATGAGAGGAAAGCAAACGAATGAGTGAATCACGAAGATGTAACGTCGCGTCTCCTTCAACGAATCTACACGGATTATGATTTATTTAATACTTATTAGCATCATTAATGTCATAACGGATTAATCTCATTAATACTTTTAGAGTTGTCAGAATATTCTCATTTTTAGTGACGGACGGAATTCCAACATTTTAGAGTATTAATTATTAATTAGCCAAACTTATGGGTTGCAAATGACAAACGGTAAACTTAAGGGTTTAATATGACAAATATCTTATTTAAGGACTTATATGATCATCATTCAGAGTATAGGGTTTATAAATGTCAAGAACGGATTTAAGACTCTCTTTCAAAACAGTTTACACAAACTTCTTTACCTTACGTAATTGACCAAGACTCACATGTAACATTGTTCGAATACAACTTAATGAGACCATGCATGAAATACTTTAATTTATGATATTTGACTCCTTGCATAAAATCATAACTCACGCATGTTTACAACACACTTAGTACTAGCTCATTTACTTTTAATCAATAGTTATTAATGATTCCAAGACTTACCATTCTCACATGCAATAACGAATTTACACATTTAGCTTTTAACCCTAACCGACTTCCTATTTATGTTCTAGGGTTTTTCTCATACTTTTAATATCATTTAATACGCTTTGATTGACAGGTTACGGATTAAATGACCAAACTCCTTGACCTAGAACTTGTGAAAAACCAAACGGAAGTTGAACAAAACTCATGCATGTTTACACTAATAACTCACACATTAACTTATATAAATCATGTTAACGAGACCAAAGCTTACTCGTTTCCCTCGTTTTGACTTTATACGAAACACAATGGGCATGCCAGTTTCACATATTGTTTCCGACTCACAATTTACTCGACACACACACACTACACTTAACCATTCTCAAGTCGACATGTTACCCTATATTTTAACCATGCATACGTCGACTCCCAGCTATTTTTTAACAAGGTTTTCAACAAGGCAAAACCATTCATGCAAATCGACACACAAGTATCACCATTTTTTTAACCATGTGATTAAACATGCAATGAACCATTCTTTTATATTCAATGTTATTATGAAACATATCCCATGCAATTCTTCTTCGTAAAACATATTATTACCGAAAACGATTTCGAACTCCTTATTATACTAGTGTGCCAGTTGTAGTATTAATTCATGTGTTTTGTTTGCATGTTTCACAAATATTTAAACGTATGTTTCCTTCTTACTCGTTCGTTCCATTAGCATGACACACGGATTCAAGGTGTATTAACGCTTTGCATATAAAAGTATTAGAGACGAAGAAGAGATGGTTATACCTTGGTAGCTCGGATCAAACACACACGAACACAAGGGATGAGCAGCGATCGGAAAAGAATAAAAGGAGCAGAACAGAACTTTTTTCTTGTGCCGTGACTTGTAGCTAGGGTTTCAGTTTTGATGTGTTTGTGTTGTATATATATGTATACCGATTGGCAATATGGGTGGGCTTTTGAGTGTGGATCTCGGCTCACAAAACAAACCGGACTCAATGGGCTTAAGTGACATTCGACACAAAACAACGAGGCCCAAACGATTTACAAACAAGCGAAGAACGAGGCCAAAACTTATATTGCGTAACGTTTAACTTTCGTTTTTAAATGTCGATCACATAAACATATTCGTTAAGTTTTAATTATTCGTAAGTTAGATTTTAAATTTCGTTAAATGAATATAAATGTATTTTACGTATTTAATAAATGTTCGCTTTCGAGGGTATTTTTGTCTCTTAACACGTTTCGTATTTTTAGGGTTTTACATTCAATTACTTTGATTGTACTCCAGTGAGTACACCTATGGATACTTGTGAGAAGCTGATGCCTAATCATGGCAAGGTTGTATCTCAACTTAAGTATTCTAAGGTAATTGGCTGCCTGATGTATGCCATGACTTGTACAAGGCCTGATATTGGTTTTGCAGTGGGAAAATTGAGCAGGTATACTAGCAACCCTAGTGCTCATCACTAGCAAGCAGTTCAGAGGGTACTGAAGTATTTGAAGAGAACTATGGATTATAGTCTCTCATATATTGGCTACCCATCAGTGTTGGAAGGTTACACTGATGCAAGTTGGATCAGTAACACTGAAGATAATTCGTCTACCAGTGGCTGGGTATTCCTACTTGGTGGAGGTGCAATTTCTTGGGCATCCAAGAAGCAAACTTGCATCACCAGTTCAACAATGGAATCTAAATTTGTGGCTTTAGCATTTCTGGTAAAGAAGCTGAATAGTTGAAAAACTTGCTTCTTGAGATTCCATTGTGGCCTAAACCTATAGCACCTATTTCTATCCGATGTGATAGTGCAGCTACATTGGCTAAGGCTTATAGCCAGATGTACAATGGTAAGTCTAGACACTTAGGTGTCAGGCATAGCATGATTCGTGAGCTTATCATGAATGGGGTGGTATCTATAGAGTTTGTGAGATCTCAACAAAACTTAGCTGATCACTTGACGAAGGGTTTGGCTAGAGACTTGGTTATAAAGTCTGCTAAAGGGATGGGTTTAAGTCCAACTTAGTCACTGAATGCTAGGACACCCAACTCCCTCCTAAGGAAACTTGGGAGCTGAGTTCAATGTGGAAAGCCGAACATTCAGTGGACTGGAGCACATGTTTTATTTACATCCCAAGGTTGTGCTCGAAACCTGCTGAAAGGAGGATGAAGTCTTTACTTCTTAATGGTTAATTTTCTTTGAAAAAGTGCTTGGCGGAAGCATGAATAAAGAGGAACCACCTATGTAAATGTTGAAGTTTTGCGCTTGAGAAGCTTTGGACTTTTAGCATTTACAACATTTATGAATTTGGATATGGACACATGGCTTGTATAGTGTCAGGAGCTGATAAGTGTTTGAAAACTTGTGTGTATTTTATCTTCAGGTATTCAAATGGGTTGAAGGGTTCAATTCTTAGAACACCCGGATTCTCGAATATTTGAAACGTGTAATTTACTAAGATGGAAATTCAATCCTCGGGACATTTTCGTTTATGCACATGTTTTGTTTGATGTTTATTTTTCATGCAAAGTGAACTAAATTTGGGGAGGATTGTTGGAAAATTTAGTGCACTTGTGGGATTAGTTCACACCTTGTAATGGGTTAGGAGGTGCGGAGTGTACACCCATAAGGCCATGAATAGCGACTCTTGTAGTGGTTTGTATTGGTAGTGCTAGTAGAAAGTCTGCTTGTGGAAAGTACGCTTGTGGTTTCCACGATAAGCAGTGTTTCCAGCGATAAGCATGTTTCCACTGAAGCTTGTGGATTTCACGGCGGTGTATCCACGATGGCACTATGAAAGTCGATGAAAGTACTGCTTGTAACAGCTTTGACCTATTCAAGTGGCAGTTTCAACTGCTTAATGACCACGTTTAATTGGTCATGTAACCACTAACGGCTATAATGGGTATAATTATGAGGCTATTAATGGGCCGATTAATACTCATAATTCCATTTGACTAGCTAAGAGTAATCTCCTATAAATAGGAGATCTTATTATGCATGATAGACACACAGAAAACACTAAACACTTCTAAACGAAAGAGTTATTGAATTGTGCCTAATTCTATAACTGCATTTGGTCTTATCCCAAGTAGATATTCGTGTAACCCAGGCATTAGGGTCGAATAGTTTACTTTGGAAAGTGATCATACGATTCCAAGTGATATCCGGTAACCACCTAGTGGTATTTGTTTCTGCTGACTTATTGTTTGTTTCTGCTGAATTGATTATCTAACCCTGTTCTGGGAGCTACACCTCTAACAAGCCGTAGCCGTGGTCTTGGCTTATGGCCATTAGGCCTCTTGGTTTGCTTTTAGTTGTGACAAAAGTATAGTTTGTGAGACTAAATATAGAGGAGTTTCTGTTTTTGAAAGATAATGGCCTGTTTAAGCGTTTTCAATGTCCGAGCTTCTTAACTATTGAAGGAAAACGTCGTTCCAGACAACTTTCGTGTTTTAACTTTTTGATGATTCGGACTAGAAGTTCCACTTTTAGCACGACCAGACCCTTAACAGCAAGCTATTTGGCAGTTTTGGCGTTTTGGTTTCGCTAACTTCTTTTGCCTATAACTTTTGACTCGTTTGTCCGTTTCGGGTTATTCAAGTTGCTATGTTTACCTTTTTATCTTGTATACCATAGTATGTAAGTTAGAAAGTCCATAGGTTACTGGTTTTAAAGGTCTCAAATGTGTAAAATATGACTAGTTTAGTAGTTTGTTACTTTTATGACGATATGTAAATTAAAACATGTGATTGAGTATATGTACATCATGAATCAACATAGTAACTATATATATAGCATGAAATAGTTAAGATTATGAATAATAAAGATGAGATGATGGTGGTGATTAGTTGCTTACAACTTTTGGCTTTCAACAAGAAAGGAGTAACTTAGTAAGGATCGGACTTTGATTGATCACTTAAGACTTTGGATTGAGCTAGCTTTCTACACCTTGACACCCTTGCAATCTTAAAGAGTTGGTGATGAAGTACTAAGTGACTTGAGTGGATCTAAACTCAAGAAGATCACTTAAACTTGCTAGAGATTTGATGTAGTAACTTACTACTTGAAATTTCTTTGCATAAACTTGGAGTTTATGGATCAAATTATGGAAGATGTGTTTGTTTTATGATATGAACGACCAAGAACAGAATATGAGGGTTCTAAGGATGTATTTTTCTTGCTATTTATAGGAGGGTAAGTTTGGTTAACCATATATTGGGTTAAATATTAACCATGGTTAAGTTAGGACACATGTAATGATCTAAATGAACCATGGTTAGGATGATGCCACCAAAATGATGACCCCCCCCCTAGAGGCTGTCACAATTGGTGACAAGGCTTAGATGAAAAGTCTTGATCTTCTCTTGGTTACGGAGTGAGTTTTGGTTCCGTTAATCGCTAATTGTAAGCCGTTAAGCCATAAAACGTAAAACCGGGTATCATAAAAATATGAAACTTATAGGTATGATTAAACTCATCATTATACTCCATCTAAAAATATAAAATAGGTGATAAGTCTCATTGGGTGCAACGCTGCTTAAAAGGAATTACGGGTCAAAAACGCGTAATTCGCAGTTTATTGGAAAAGAACGAAATTTCAGGGAAACGACCGTGAATTTATTTAGAGTAGACTAAAATTAGTCTCAAAGTGATATGAGATTTAAAAATGTGGTTTTCGTCATACGTGGGATAACTTAACAGTTATACGTGAAGTTTAAAAGTTAAGCGATTTAAGCAAAAACGTAGAACGTACAAGCTTAATTTCTTTATGGTCAAAGGAGGAGGGAAATATGTTTGACTTTTCCAAAAAAAATGTAAAAGTGTCAAAAACATATTAGAAACACAGGGCAGGAATCGTTAAGTCTGGATGTAAGTAGAATTGTTTAAAACGTAAGTTTAGTTTTGTCTGCGATGGGCTTATTTGGTAACATTAAAATGAAATCCTAAAAATTCTCTAATTAATTATGAGAGATCTAAAAATTAATCTGATGCGAGGAAAATTGACAGAGTTGATTTTCGTTAAGCGCGTGATGACTAAATGGTGTTCCGACCAAAATGAAACTTTAAGACCATGTTTTCTTAATAACTTTTGCGAAAATGATCTAACGATGGTCGAACTCTCAGGTTATTACTAAAATAATTTATCTTACGAGAATATGGATTAAAAATTTTACGGGATGAGTAGTGAAAGTGAATAGCAAAAGTGAATAGTAACTTTTCAAAAATATGAAAAGTAACTCGAAAAATGCGGGTTGTTACAGTCTCACCACCTTAATGGGAATTCCGTCCCAGAATTCAATGTGTGTTACTAATGTTGAAGTGTCTAGGAAGATATGTTTATATGTGTCGAATTCTAATCTTTGTGTTCTCAAGTTTCTGGTCATAGAATGGGTTATGTACCATGTGGCTTAAGTTGATAACCTAAAGGGTTTTGTTAAAATCTTATTGAGTCCAATATACCTAAAGTTTGGCTTTTCCCATTTCTCAAAACGAATCATATCTTATTGTATCGAGGCTATCAATAAAACCTTAATTTCTAACATGGAGTTTTTGGTGATAGTGTGCGGCATGGAGCCTAATTTGTATTTGTATGGTTTCCTTAGTTGTTTCGTGGGTGATCTCTAAACACCTTAGTTCAGCAAATGGTTAACTAACACTTTTGTCGATATAGTGCCTCAAATGGATTAGTTTTTGTTGTTGTTAGGGTAACTGTTGTTAATCAAAGGTGTAAGATATTGTTGATGTGAAATGGTTTGTAATGATGTGATAACTGTCGTTGTAGGGGAAGTCTTGCTAGTGGCAAGTGGTTATCCAAACCACTTCCAAATTTGATCATGTCTTAGGTGATTTCGGGATGAAGGCTATATCGTATAGTGTTTATACCTACTAGTGTTTGATAGAAACGTGGTATTATGAAGTTTTACATACTGAATTTCAATGGGGTTCAGAAAATAATGTGAAATGTTGACATTAGAAGAGTGTAGCGTACACTTACCATTATTCTTAGGTAGAGATGTCAAGTTTGTTTTAAAATCAAAAGTGAATTTTAAAGGAATATGGCGGAATGATATCCTTGAAACCTAATCAGGCTAGTACTTCCAAGAAATGACGAGAAGATTCGATCACTATCCCAAAATAGTAGTTAGGATTATTTCATAAATGAAAACTTTCAAGAATGAAATTAGGTAGTATAAATAAGATGTTAAGATTTTGATGAGTGGTAAGACACTATCGTGTCTCTAGATCTTTTTAATGAATTCTGGTGGTTTATCGAGTTTAAGTAGGAAATCAACCTGAATATAACACTTGTATAACTATTCTTAATGTTTGAAAATTTTAAGTCGAACATAGTTAATCAGACTATGTTCCACTATCCCTAGGTTAAATATAGGTGATTAGGCAATATTTAGCCGAGGTTCGATAAATTTTTCAAATACCTAAATTAGGTATACTTGTGATATGTCCATAGCTTTTGAGAAATTGTCCGCTAAGCAAAGGCGATATCAAACCATCCAGTTGCAAGTCCTGGCCATAAAAGACTTGTAACCTATGTTTTCACATTCCATTGCATAGAAGATAGTATAGGTAGATACGTGTGGAAAGGAAATTTTAAGTAATTCTAAAATAATCCATACTTGGCTCGAATCACGAACCTTTAACAATGAAGGTTTCAGAAGAGAATTTTGATGAATGTAGAGAACGTTGCTGAACATCAGCTTTTGTAGATGATGAGTCAGTTTATCTTTTAGAAATCCCATTTCTTGTATTTCCATTAGGGTAATTGATAGACTGTGACGGGTTTCATGTAAAACAATATCATATAATGTCTATAAGATAATTTTTTTTAGAGACTTTGTATAACTTACAATGTCTGTGAAGTAAATTAGACCATTGTGTAACTCACAATGTCTTGAGAAATGATGGAGAGATCATTGTGTAACCCACAATATCTTGAGAAATGATAGAGAGATCATTGTGTACTCACAATGTCTTGAGAAATAAATTAGACCATTGTGTACCTCACAATGTATTGAGAAATGATGGAGAGACCATTGTGTAACCCACAATGTCATGAGAAATGATAGAGAGATCATTGTGTACTCACAATGTCTTGAGAAATAAATTAGACCATTGTGTACCTCACAATGTATTGAGAAATGATGGAGAGACCATTGTGTAACCCACAATGTCTTGAGAAATGATAGAGAGACCATTGTGTAACCCATAATGTCTTGAGAAATAAATGAGACCACTATATGATTTACAGTGTCTGAGAATGTAATAGAGACCACTGTAGGATTTACAGTGTCTGAGAGTGTAATAGAGACTACTGTATCTCACAGTGTCTTGAAATATGAATGAGACCATTGTATCTCACAATGTCTAGGAAATAGGAAAGACCATTGTAATCATTTACAATGTCTTGGATAAAGTTTCGTAATTCTAAAATGCACGAGTAGATGCATGATTGGGAGATTGGAAAAAAATATGATTGTGCCGTAATGCCTTAGAATAGGCATACGTAGGTATGTTTAGTACATCGTTTATGATTGAAATTATGTAGAGTGTATATATCAATATACTAGTATGTTTGTATAGCTTAAAATGCCTAAAAGTCACATAATCGTCTGGAGGATGGAAGGCACGGAGAACGGAAGGCTATAAAATATTTTTGTTTGTAAAAGTAGTTATAGTTTAAGTCTCAATTAGACCCGTTTCTCTATAACTGTGGCTCTGATACCAATCTGTAACACTCCCAATTTCGTGGTACGAAGCGGAATTCAAATTGGGTGTTACTTCATGGCACAACAGTCATAACTATAGAAAACGAACTCTAATGGAGTCGTTTTAAAAGATTTATCATTCGATTTATATAAATATCAGAGTTTATAAAAATGAGGTCCTAGTTGGTTCCATTGTTCACAAAATACATCAATATAAAGTCTTTGATGTTTTGTGAATGATAAAATATTTTTAGCCTTCTTGATCTAGTCCTTGCTCTTCCGTGCCAACTTCCGACATTATGGACCTGAAATACATGCTTAAAACTGTCAACACAAAGGTTGAGTGAAATTCATAGAGTTTAGGAAATCAGTTGAACACATAATGTTTGTAGTGTGAGCTATAGACTCACACCAATGGTTTGAAAACCAAAACAGTTATTATTAGACTAAGCATCATGCAATCAAGGCGTTAACGTGTTCCAAAATTAATTGGAGAAAATATCGGTATGTGCCCTATCACGTAAAATTGCCATTTTTACCAATGTTACTCAAATATAGTGTGTTTGTTTGCCTACCCGGTCAACACAAATGGGATTCGTCAATCCCAATAGATCTATTCACAATATTCGCGCCCACTCTCACTAGTGATTAATGATTCATGATTAAGGGACTTAAGTTTGGCAAATGCGGAAACTTAGTGCTAATAAAACAATCAGATAAGTATAGAATTTGAAAGCAATGTGTTCGGTTTAAAATAAAGCATGTATCTCCCCCAAGGGTTTGTAAAACAATTTAAGTAATAGAAAGTGGGGCTATGAACTCACCAAGAGTTGATGATGTTAAGTACTAACGGATGAGATGGATAAGTCGGAAGACATCTACGTGCAACCTAAAAATTAAATGTTGCGACTTAAGTTTGGAACAATGTTTAGGAAAACATAAACCATTCTATATATATTTCTATGTTGATCATGATGTAGTCAATTATCATTTGATGTTTATGGTAAGATCTTTAATATGTGAAAACGTATATAGTTTATAGATATCGTACTACCGTTCGGGCCATCATAATTCAGAGGTCATGTAGTAAACGTTCGAGGAGCTAGGACACTTTAAATCGTAAATTCAGCAACTCGTCGATACGTTTTACTCAAATGAAACCCCTCACATGAAGCTCCCTACTATTGTAGCACTTAGTAGATACAATATATGTTTTGAGTGAAGATTTTTATATAAATAAGTTTATCATGTTTTTACAAGTTCTCGTAGTTTCATATATATGATCACCTTAGTTAACGGCCTTGGGAAAATAAGCCTTGAGGCTTTAGCCATGGCCTTGCCGTGACTTTGGTCTTGACTACCATGGTCTTGAGACTCAGCTTTAACCTTAGCCGTAGCCGTGGTCTTGGCTTATGGCCATTAGGCCTCTTGGTTTGCTTTTAGTTGTGACAAAAGTATAGTTTGTGAGACTAAATATAGGGCAGTTTCTGTTTTTGAAAGATAATGGCCTGTTTAAGCGTTTTCAAGGTCCGAGCTTCTTTGGTATCAAGGGAAAACGTTGTTCCAGACAACTTTCGTGTTTTAACTTTTTGATGATTCGGACCAGAAGTACCACTTTTAGCACGACCAGACCCTTAACAGCAAGCTTTTTTAGCAGTTTCGGCGTTTTGGTTTCGCTAACTTCTTTTACCTATAACTTTAGACTCGTTTGTCCGTTTCGGGTGATTCAAGTTGCTATGTTTACCTTTTTATCTTGTCTACCATAGTATGTAAGTTAGAAAATCCATAGGTTACTGATTTTAATGGTCTCAAATGTGTAAAATATGACTAGTTTAGTAGTTTGTTACTTTTATGACAATATGTAAATTAAAACATGTGATTGAGTATATGTACATCATGAATCAACATAGTAACTATATATATAGCATGAAATAGTTAAGATTATGAATAATAAAGATGAGATGATGGTGGTGATTAGTTGCTTACAACTTTTGGCTTTCAACAAGAAATGAGTAACTTAGTAAGGATCGGACTTTGATTGATCACTTAAGACTTTGGATTGAGCTAGCTTTCTACACCTTGACACCCTTGAAATCTTAAAGAGTTGGTGATGAAGTACTAAGTGACTTGAGTGGATCTAAACTCAAGAAGATCACTTAAACTTGCTAGAGATTTGATGTAGTAACTTACTACTTGAAACTTCTTTGCATAAACTTGGAGTTTATGAATCAAATTATAGAAGATGTGTTTGTTTTATGATATAAATGACCAAGAACAGAATATGAGGGTTCTAAGGATTTATTTTTCTTGCTATTTATAGGAGGGTAAGTTTGGTTAACCATATATTGGGTTAAATATTAACCATGGTTAAGTTAGGACACATGTAATGATCTAAATGAACCATGGTTAGGATGGTGCCACCAAAATGATGAATCCCCCCCCCCTAGAGGCTGTCACAATTGGTGACAAGTCTTAGATGATAAGTCTTGATCTTATCTTGGTTACAGAGTGAGTTTTGGTTCCGTTAATCGCTAATTGTAAGCCGTTAAGCCATAAAACGTAAAACTGGGTATTGTAAAAATATGAAACTTATAGGAATGATTAAACTCGTCATTATACTCCATTTAAAAATATAAAATGGCTGATAAGTCTCATTGGATGCAAAAACGCTGCTTAAAACTGGAATTACGGGTCAAAAACGTGTAATTCGCAGTTTATTGGAAAAGAACGAAATTTCAGGGAAACGACCGTGAATTTATTTAGAGTAGACTAAAATTAGTCTAAAAGTAATATGAGATGTCAAAATATGGTTTTCGTCATACGTGGGATAACTTAACAGTTATACGTGAAGTTTAAAAGTTACGCGATTTAAGCAAAAGCGTAGAACGTACAAGCTTAATTTCTTTATAGTCAAAGGAGGAGGGAAATATGTTTGACTTTTCCAAAAATGTAAAAGTGTCAAAACATATTAGAAACACAGTGCAGGAATCGTTAAGTCTTGATGTAAGTAGAATTGTTTAAAGCGTAAGTTTAGTTTTGTGCTATTTGGGCTTATTTGGTAACATTAAAATGAAATCCTAAAAATTCTCTAATTAATTATGAGAGATCTAAAAATTAATTTGATGCGAGGAAAATTGACAGAGTTGATTTTCGTTAAGCGCGTGATGACTAAATGGTGTTCTGACCAAAATGAAACTTTAAGACGATGTTTTCTTAATAACTTTTGCGAAAATGATCTAACGATGGTCGAACTCTCAGGTTATTACTAAAATAATTTATCTTACGAGAATGTGGATTAAAAATTTTACGGGATGAATAGCGAAAGTGAATAGTAAAAGTGAATAGTAACTTTTCAAAAATATGAAAAGTAACTCGAAAAATGCGGGTTGTTACACTTTTCCTTATTTTGAACGTTTTGGGGGAGATACATGCTCAAATATTGCTTGATATTTTTACATTTATTTTAAACTCTTAGAAATTACTGTGAGTTCGTAGCCCCATTTTTTTATCATTTATTAGTTTTGTAAACTCTTTTGGGGGAGATACATGCTCAACTACTTTCATTTACTTTCACAAGTACTCTATAATTTTACATATTACCGTGAGTTCGTAGCCCCATTTTCTATCATTTATCAGTTTTGTAAACTCTTTTGGGGGAGATACATGCTCAACTACTTTCTTTTACTATCACAAATACTCTAAACTTTTTCATATTACTGTGAGTTCATGGCCCCTACCTTTACTTGTTTTTCAACTGTTTTGGGGGAGATACATGCTCAATTACCTATTTTTACTTTCACAAGTACTCTAAAGCTTTTACATACTACTATGAGTTCATAATCACACTTTATACGCTTTGCTACAAACCTGAACACAAGTATTATCTGTATGCGATCCTAATTGTTATTGCCTAAGTTATACACTGTTGCCACTAAAAGTCCCTCATATCATGAACCATTAATCACTTGCGAGTGAACGCGAATATAGTGAATAGATCTATTGGCAGTTGACGCCCCATTTGTGTTAGCCAGATAGGTAACCAAATGCACTTTATTTTAGAATACTAGGAGAATGGCAAGCTCCTACCAGAGGGCATTGTTGCTCACATCATTACTATGATGTCTGTAACTTACGTCATTATTATGATGCGTTCGTGTTAAGGTTTGCGTTCATGAGACTTAAGGCAATATATACTGTGTTGCAATGATACAAATGCTGCAACTACTGAAATTATGGGTGCAACAACATGGCCCAACCTTGAAACTTGTGTTCAACTGATTACTAAACAAACAAACTATGGGTGTATAACAACGTAACCCACTACTTATTTCATCAATATTGGTATTTATTACAATAATCGCTCAAAATCGAAACTATTGAACTCAACTGTTTCAATCATAAACTCTATGAACTCACCAACCTTTCTGTTGACACTTTTAGCATGTTTATCTCAGGTTCATAATTTACGAGAATGGCACGGAAGGGCACGGATACTCAAGAAGGCTATATTATCATTCGAAAATGTATTTAATAAACTGTAAAACCACTGGGACCTTATAACACCCTGAAAACGGGCCTAAGCCTTTTATTACAAGAATGCAATTTGACTAAGTTGACTACGACTTTCATAAGATTTAAGGACTTACAGGATTGGTTAGTCAACCCGATAGTCAAATTAATAGTCAAAATTTATGTTAATGGTTATACAAAATATGATGTGTCATAATTATAAGAAAGCTGGACTTAAAGGACTAATGTTGTCAAGTTGTAAGTATGTTATAAAGTTAGTGTGGCCAAATGAGAAGAATAGCACTTAAGGGACCTAATGTGCCAATTAGGCAAACTTTCAACTAACAAATATCTGGATACTTCTTATAGCATCAAAATGGTTCCAGGATTTTCTATGTGTGTGTATTATGTCGCTTAAACAAGAGAGGAGGGAAAACCCATAAAGTCTTAATTATCAATGGAAGAAAGATTAGTGTTTAGATTCAAGTAATGAATCCCTTTCCATGTCCATATGCAAGTAAGTAATCCATATTTATGTTTAATTGAAAAATTAAGAGTTAGGGTTTATGTACCCAATTTGGGGGAATTGGGTAAATGGTGTTTTGAAGCTAATTAAATATTATAGAAATTATGAGATGATTATATTGGGTGTAAGTTAATAATTTAATAGGGTTAATTATCATATAATCATTGGATGGTTATGTGATAATTAGAGGTGTTTAAAGAGGATCCATGGTTGTAGTAATCATAGTTTAGTAACTTGATTATGTGTTTATGATAATAGTGATTTGGCCTAGATTGCAAGGGTGGAGATGATGATGTGCTTGGTTTCATTAGCTTGGGATCAAGGTAAGTAAACCGGTCATTATATGTTGTTATATAATTCTCCAAATTATATGTTATGTGATTTTGTTATGCTAAGGAATGGGGTAATTGAATATATGTTTATGTAAAGTGGGGTTGAGACTAGTTTGGCTTAATTAGTCATGAAGGATAGGCAAGGTGGATTAGGCTAAAGTATGTTAATGTTGACCCATAGGAAATGTTTTACTTAAGTGAATCAAGGTACGTGTTACTGTTTAATGATTTGCAATGGTTAATGAGTTATGATGTATAATGTATGAATGTCTATGATAACATGTTATGAACGCTTTACTTACTAAGCCTTGTGCTTACGGTTTAAGATGTTAATGTTTTGTAGGGTTAAACGTGAAGGAAAGGTAAAGCTCGGAAATAAGGCTTAAGGATTCTAATGAGGAAGTTAAGAAGGTTGGTAAGAAAGTAGGAGCTTAGGTAGATACCGAGCTCAAGTCAATGTTGTACCCCCCGGAAGTCTAAAATGGTTTGTAAATGTGTCGTCAAGTGTCAAAGTATATGTCATGGTCTTTGAAGTAATTGAGTTGTCAAACGGTATGGTATAACATGGTCTTAGTGTTTATGGTCATGTTTAAAGAGGTGTTTGGAATAATGTGTAATTATACCCATTTTGGGTTGTAAGTGGGTTAATGGTCATGAACATGATTTACTATGTTAAGTTAATACTTTTTGAAAGGTTTGAAGTAATTCGGAAGTGGTAAAGGTTGTATGTATTGAAAATGGGTCAAAACGGGTATTTTACATAAAACCCGTCGTTTTGTAAAGTACCATTCCGAAGGTCAATTGGTTAATGTTTATGCATGAAAATGATATTTATGAGGTCTTAATGAATTCTGGAAGTTTTGGTGTTATGTCATGTTATAAAAGTTGTTTTCCGGAAAATGGGTCAAAAGCACACAAAAGGGTTATGCAGAAAAATGGGTGTTTGGGACAAGGTCTATTTTAACCCATTTTGGGTCAAACGGGTCAAGAATGTTTGGAAAAACAATGTATATGGTTAAGTGTTTGTAAAGTGGTTAAAATAGTTGGAGAACTAGTTGGAGAACTAGTTGGAGAACTAGCGGAGAACTAGTTTGGAGAACTAGTAGAAAACTAGTTTGGAGAACTAGTGGAGAACTAGTTTGGAGAACTAGTCGAAGTCAGTTTTCGAAAAATCATATCTTTTTAACCGTAAGTCGTCACGGGTCGTGCCACCCGTCATTTCGAATGTAATTGAGTATATTTTCATGTAAAAATACTTTCAAGGGTTAGTTTGTTACATAATTATTTCAGTTCAACGATTAGCAACAGCAGGTCAGTTGTAAGTCAAATCGTTTCCGCGTAAAATTTTAAATTTCAATGATTTTAAGTCGTGTCGTTCATGGGGTGTTACAGACCTCATTTTGTAAACTCTGATATTTATATAAATCGAATGATAAATCTTTTAAAATGACTCAATTAGGGTTCGTTTTCTATTGATATAACTGTTGTGCCATGAAGTAACACCCAGCTTGAATTCCGCTGCGTATCACGAAATTGGGGGTGTTAGTATGCGGATATCTTTACCAAAGGCTTTCTTTCAGCTCAGTTTGAGGAGTTTCGTACCAGTTTGAGTGTCCGATGTCCTGCCACTCAAACTGCGGGGGAGTGTTAGTCATATGTTTAGTACAGGCCCAAATGTATTTGTATGGGCTCAAGCCCAAGTGTCATTAGTTAGGGTTTATATTCTGTATCTATTGTTCGGATTATCGAATGAAACGGAAAGAACACTTTGATACACTTACACTTAGAAGCCCATTCCTCTTTTCAAATCCACTTGTTGTTAACAATCAAATTAGCCACATTAACTTTATTAGGCAATCTAGCTTCATAATTGTCCCTCCTACTCACAATTTGACATAAAAGACCAATATCATTTCATTTATCATACCACACAGAAGCACTTTGACCATTATAATCACGGTTTTGTTAAATGGGGTTAAAAACTATTTGTTGGATCACGTGAAACTTAGCAAGGACAAACGAGCCAAATAACTTTTTTTTTCTTTTCGAAAGTGAAATAATGAATAAAATTCGTGGAATATGTTACTCATTTCTATTGGTGACTTAGGCCTTTGGTTTCCTTTTGTTGTTTCAGCTAGGAGCTCCCCATGTTGAAGGTGTGCGAGTAGGACCAACGGCCATAGGCATGCTTCGGATATTGATATCAATTGGATATGTTCTGTATTCGATGTCTTGCTCTTTAAAAATTCGGTTCATCTCCTCAATAATCTTACCTCTCCTCGTCAGCCTTTCAGTTATGTCTTGATGGTTAATTTTGTGTTGCACCCAAACCGATAGCCTTTGTGTGTTCAGATCAGACATTTCCATAGTCATGATGTTTGGATTTGGGTACCAATGATCTTTATTGTTCTCAACAAAGCTACATAACAAAAATAACATCATAAGATTCTAAGATTAGAGGTGAAAAGTTCCAAACATTATTTAAATGAAAGATATCAAATGAGTCGACGAGCTCAAAACAAACTCATTGTCCTCAACTATTAGTTAAAACACCCAAACTCGATAAAAATATAAAATTTAAAATTTTAGTTTCATTATCACAAGTGTGTGTGTGTATATATATATATATATATATATATATATATATATATATATTGAGGATTATGTGCGGATTTTTAATTTTAGTGTGGACGTACGGACAGACCTACCATGATATTAAGCATATTATGAAACTTTGATATTATAAAACAGTGATATTATAAAACCAACTGTGATATTAAAAAACAAATGATAGGGACAATGATATTAACATGAACCATGATATTAAAAAACAAATGATAGGGACAATGATATTAACAATTTTATTAAAGAACATGACAGTTACGGTGATATTAACAATTATATTAAAAAAAATCTTAGATTTAAAAAAAGTTATTGTGGTATTCAAATTTTTATTGTTGATTTCATTGCGATATTAAAAAGGAACCGTAAAATTAACATTTTTTTATTGCGATATAAAAAAAAGTTAGTGTAATATTAACAATTTGTACTAAACAAAATAAAATAAAAAAATAAAAGTCTATGTGTTATTAAGATCAGATCTTGACTTTTTTACAAAGTCAAGATCTGATCTTTGTAAACAAGTCAAAATCAGACGCTAATGTCACAATCATAGCTGTCAAGATCGCGAGTTTACACGTAAGATCGTACGATCTTACGTGCCCACCAGTCAAAATCGTGTAGGATCGTGGTAGGATCGCATCTGAGGTAGGATCGTAAGTAAGATCGTAGGATCGCACGTAGGATCGTAAGATCGACATGCGATCCGAGTTCACTTTTTTTTTTTTTAAATCTTTTAAGTCCATCTCACTTGCTTAGGCAAAAAATAAAAATAAAATACATGTGTTTTACTAATGTCTAATAAGTAAACCATTATTGTCTCATTTTCTAAATAGATTATAGTTTATACATAGTTTTTTACTTTTCTAAATAGATTATAGTCTAAAAGTGTTCAATAGTTTAATTTATTTACTTCACTGTGATTAAACTAATCAAATTGTATGTTTTGAAATTCCACTTATGAAACGTTTGTTTTCTTGAAATCATGCAGATGGCTAGTATGTTTTGAGAAATTTAGGACTTATGTTATGTAATATTATTTCCACTAAAGCGTTAATGTAACGATGGAAACTTTACTTTTTCGTGTTTTACTATTACTTTGGTGTTTGAAATTTGAACTTTGTCATTTTCAAGAGGATATTATATAAATTTACCTTTGATGTTGAGTAGAAATGTAAAACAGTCTGACTTGGATATCATTTGTTTACAAAATATGACTAATTGGTAGGATCGTAGGATCGCGATCCGATCATACGATCTCGATCTTGCAAAGACAAAAACGATCCTGCGCGGGATCGCGATCTTGACAGCCTTGGTCACAATACCTTTAACCATGAAAATAATTTTTTTTTTCTTTTTTTCTTTTTTTTTTAATTTGTCAGCGATTTTTAATAATTTTTCATCCACTTTCTTTTTTTCATTTTTTCAAATTTTCTTGAATTTTTTTAAAAGCTATGTGATATTTTCGCATCATCCCTACTTAAAATCTAATCTCCACCTGATCTCTTTAAAAAAAATCAATTGCTGATATTAACAGCATTTTATTATTTCACATATTTTTTATAGTTTAAATATCTCTTAAACCGTTAATCGTTAAGTGAAAATATTTACACCGTCGCGACGAGCATTTAATTATTTTTCTATAGACGGGCACTTTGATATACTTTCGAAAAAAGAAAAAAAAATCGTTTTTTTTCACGTTTTTTGTTTTTTTACGTTACTAAAATTTGCATGAAAAAATTCATATATGATTAAACACTAAATTGAATATTACATGTGATATTAATGTTAAATCATATATGATATGTAATATCACATGTGATATGATATGTATATCATATGTGATTTTACAATAATTATCGCATGTGATATTACATATCATAATATCACATGTGATATTCAAATTAGTGTTTAATCATATATGATTTTTTAATGAAAATTTCAGTAACGTAAAAAAAAGAAAAAACTTTAATAAAAAAAACGTAAAAATACGAAGAAAAAAAGTTTTGTCGAAAGTATATCAAAGTGCATATCTATAGAAAGATAATTAAATGCTCGTCGCAATGATATATTTTTTCGTTTAACGATTAACGGTTTGAAAGATATTAATATTTGAAAAAAATTGATGAAAGGGGGTTTTTTTAATTGTTGTGATTAATCTCATCTATTAGATCAAATAAAAATGGATGATGGAGATTGATACATTGGTATGTCAAGAATCTTTTGTATTCAAATGATCTTAAATCTATATATATATATATATATATATATATATATATATATATATATATATATATATATATATATATATATATATATATATGAGAAAAGTTATTTTACATACCAAACTTTTCTTACATACCAAGGGACTCATTTCCACCATCCATCTAAAAAGAAATCAATGGCTGTAATTAAAAACATTATATTATTTCACTTATTTTTTATATTTTAAATATCTCTTAAACCGTTAATCGTTAAGTGAAAATATTTACACCGTCGCGAAGAGCATTTAATTATCTTTCTATAGACGGGCACTTTGATATACTTTCGAGAAAAGAAAAAAAAAAATCGTTTTTTCACGTTTTTTCGTTTTTTTACGTTACTTCAAATTTTCATAAAAAATCATATATGATTAAAAACTAATTTGAATATCACATGTGATATTATTGTTAAATCATATATGATATGTGATATCACATATGATATGATATTACACTAATATCACATGTGATATTACACTAATATCACATGTGATATTACATATCATATATGATTAATGTTCTAAAAGGCGTGAGGCGTGGCATGGCGGCATAGCCACGCCTCAAGCCTTACAAGCCTTTGCGAAGCCTTTGCGTTTCATAAGGCGTGCTTAAGGCGGCAAAAAAATATTTATAGATTTATATATTTATAATTTTGTATCATTTTTTAAGAGCAATTTCAATAACTAAAGCCCCAATCCCAAATAACTAGGCCCAAATATGAGGCCAAAATAGAATTAAATTTTGAAATACTTGAGGCCCGAAGGAAATAGCCCAAATACTAGAAATTCAAGCCCAAATCCGTAAATCCTTTAAATTCTTTTAAAATGGGCGCAACGCCATACCAAAAGGGCGCGCCTTTTCGTGCCATATCTCACGCCTTTTCACACGACGCCTAGACCTCGCGCCTTGGTTCATTTCGTGGCGCCGAGGCCACGCCTCGCGCCTTGGCGACGCCTTGGCGGCGCCATGGCGCGCCTTTTAGAACACTGTATATCATATAACACTAATATCATATATGATATAACACTAATATCACATGTGATATTCAAATTAGTGTTTAATCATATATGATTTTTTAATGCAAATTTCAGTAACGTAAAAAAAGAAAAAACTTACAAAAAAGGTGAAAAATACGAAAAAAAAATTTTGTCGAAAGTATATCAAAGTGCCTATCTATAGAAAGATAATTAAATATTCGTCGCAATTATATTTTTTTTCGCTTAATGATTAACGGTTTGAAAGTTATTAATATTTGAAAAAAGAGGATGAAAGTGGGTTTTTTAAATTGTTAGGATTAATCTCATCTATTAGATCAAATAAAAATGGATGGTGGAGATTGATCCCTTGGTATGTAAATAATATTTTGTCCTCAAATGATCTTAAATCATATATATATATATATATATATATATATATATATATATATATATATATATATATATATATATATATATATATATATATATATATATATATATATATATATATATATTATATAGGGAAGGGATGGGTGCGGATTACATTTTAAGTAGGGATGGTGAGATAATATCACAGTAACATTCAAAAAAAATTAATTCAAAAAATCTGAAAAAAAAAAAAGAAAAGAGGACAACAATTTATTAAAAATCTGAAAAAAATTCAGAAAAAAAATCATTTTCATGGTTAAAAGGTACAATGATATTATGAATTTTGTTAATATCACCGTAATTATCAAGCTTTCTTAATATCACTACTAACTAAGGCTAGCAGTAGTTTCACTAAGGCTAGCAGTAGTTTCTAAACTAGCAGTGATATTAAGTTTTTTTCTAATATCAAAGTAACTTTTTAAGTAAAATTGTTAATATCCCAGTTACTTTTTACATGTTTTCTTAATATCAAAGTTAATTTTTTTAATATCACCGTAAGTTTTCTTAATATCGTAATAAAAGCAAAGTGATATTAAGTAAAATTATTAATATCACAGTAGGACTCATAATATCGTTAATATCACGATAGAACTCATAATAAAAAAAAACAAAAATTGCTCAGAAAAATCTGAAAAAATTAAAAAATGAAAGAAGATAACAATAGTAACGATCCCTCAGAAGGAAAAAAAATTAAAAAAATCGTTTACATGGTCAATTGCTACCGTGAAATTAGCGCAGATCTTGACTTTTTACAAAAAGTCAAGATCAGATCTGGAATGGGCGGTCCAGATCCATCAGCACATCCGCACGAATTAAAAAAATCCTTTTGATCCTCACTCTATATATATATATATATATATATATATATATATATATATATATATATATATATATATATATAATCTAGATCAAATAAGATCAATTTTAAAGTTGTAAAATTGAGATCCAACTAAAATTTCAAAAGTGACACTCTTCTTACAATAAAAATTAATTTTTTTATTGATAACAACTAAAATTGTTAAGGTTTCGATAGTTTTCTTTTTAAATTTTACGAAACCTAGGAGATACACTTTGATTAGAAGTGTAATGTGTATCAGGTTTTGGTATGTGTATCAGGTTTTAGAATGTTTATTAGTTTAATGTGTATCAGGTGTGTCACTAATCCAAATTCATGTATCATTTGTTTATTTGTTGCTAAATTATTAATTTGTATTAATATATTAAGTTTTTGTGTATTAATGATAAAATTGTTATTTATAAATATTTTAGTCGTTTTTTAGACTAGATCTTATTTTTACAACTTTAAGTTTGATCTCACATTAACTCTCTCCTATATATATATATATATATATATATATATATATATATATATATATATATATATATATATATATATATATATATATATATATATATATATATATATATATATATATATATATATATATATATATAGTTAGGATCAAATAAGAAGATTACTTAAAATAAGAAGGAATAAGAAGAACTATAACCGTAAATCCGAGATGCACCGACCTAAATTAGATCCATCCCTATAATCTTAGATGCATTATAACGCACCATAGTGTGTTTTCTAGCTTTTAATCAGATGCATATAGCTATATTAGATGCATTTCATGACTTCTCTTGTTTTTTGTTCCTATGCAAGTGCCGAAATCATGAAAATTAATTTGCACCATCTATATATCAAATTAACTTTCGAAACTCAAGATGTTGCATCTATATGAATAGAAATGCATCTAATGCAAGTTGTTGCATCTCAAATGCCTGATTTTGGTCACTTCTCACCACTTCTTATTTTAATTTATTTCTCACTGGATCCCTATATATATATATATATATATATATATATATATATATATATATATATATATATATATATATATAATCCGGATCGATTGAGAAAGTTTTTATTTTGAGAAGATTAAGAAGGTTTTCAAAAACGATAGATTTTTAACTTTGATTCATGTTTTTCAAGCGTAAAACTCATTTTAATGTGATTAAAATTCAAAATGTGTATAAAAATTTGAATCAATGTTAAAAATCTCTCGATTTTGCGATATATGTAGAATACTGAATCATCTGTGCAAATTTAATGAATAATCATCATAACTCGATTTTAACAATAATTTGTGAATCAAATTTGTGATTTATAGATTCGATTCACCATAAAATGATATTTACTTGTGAATCAAATAAAAAACATGAATCAATTTGCTCAAACGAAGATTTCTTAATCTTCTCAAAATAAAAACCTTCTCAATGGAACCGGAGCCTATATATATATATATATATATATATATATATATATATATATATATATATATATATATATATATATATAATCTGGATCCATTGAGAAGGATTTAAATTGAGAAGGAAATTGAGAAGGCTCAAAAATGCTAGATATTTTACTCCGATTCAAGTTTTTCAAGTATAGAACTCATTTTAATGTGATTCAAATCAAAATTGTGTAAAAAATAATTGAATCAATGTTGAAAATTTCACGATTTTGTGATATATGTACAATTATGAATCATATGTACGTATTTAGTGAATCATTATCATAACTCGATTTTTACAAAGATTTGTGAAACAAATTTATGATTTATAGATTCGATTCACTATTAACAAATGTATACTAGTGAATCAAATAAAAAATTATGAACCAATAGCTCAAATGAAGCTTTCTTAATTTTCTTCTCAATATAACTCTTTTTAATGGAACAAAAGCCTATATATATATATATATATATATATATATATATATATATATATATATATATATATATATTTTATTTTAATTTTAGAGCGTGACATAAAAGTGTGAATGAGCTAGGCGTAACCCACCTCGCCCCTTTAAACCAATTTTGAATGCATGTCAACGCGGCCGTCTTATATTAACCCAAACAGTGGCCAACTCATTTTGTTACCTATATATAAAATGAATTTCTTTTAAACTAGATCAAACTCAAAATCATACTTGATTATTCGTTGCTTAATGACAGCGATCTTGTCAGCCGGTGTGCTGACATGGATTAAGAAGTCGATTGTATCTGTCATATCAGGACTACGATAGAAGTTGCCAATAGCTCTCAATGCAAGAGTACTGTTAGGAAAATATATCTTCTGATTATCGCCTCTAAGAAAAATTGTGTTCAAAATATTCATCTCTTCCACGATCATCTGAAAGAAGTCAAGTACACAAATTAAAATACAAAATGAAAGACGACAGAATAAATATGACATGACAACTTATTTTTGAGTTCATTCGCCTATTAAGGGATTAAGTTTGGGTTAAATTTATACCAGATTATATGATTGCTTTGTCAGTTTGTTGAAATAAAGTTACGATCGTGGTATAGTAATTAGTATTTATAATTAACGTGAACACCTCAGTTACTTATACCATGTTCACACAAATTTTAAAAATAAGTTTTCTCAAAATAAAATAAGTTTGTAGTTTGGCTCATCATGATGACCAACCCATTTGCCGTTTGCCACCTCTAATAGAGATCATACATATATACACTGATTTTGTTGTATGCAAATATGTTACATGCACAAAGATGAAAGATGTCTTTATATGTAAGAAGATCGTACTAGTATTTTCTAAGTACCTGAACTCCGTCAATCTCACAACGATCGCCAACATCAAAAGGATGTATCACGAACAAGAAGATAATGGCCTCGAATACGGTTTTACAAGTATTCCCGAATATAAATGCCACCACGACAATTTGAGAGCTTACAAGAACTAGAATCTTTGTGGTGGCGATGTTTAAGATAACAAGGCAAATGACCAATATGACAAGTGCTACCAAAACGTTTATCATCCGGTGTAGTTTGTTGACGGCGGTTTTTGTGTCATTCAGTGTCAAGGCGAGTGCTTTTCGTTCTCTGAAAACATTAACCTGTAGCAACGAAAATTTCGTAAATGTAACAGAAATATCGAGCAACGATATCTCAAAACACTCTTTATCTACTCAGGATACTAGAATCTTGAATTCTCATGTTATTTGTTGTGTCAAAGCCTAGAACACTTACGACCCAATTCTTCAAAGCTCTCTTTCCGACTCTTTCATCTTCGGGTGATGCTAACAACAAAGACATGGTCTTGATAGCTTCATCTTCTCTCAAAAACCTCATTAAGTCATCCATATAGATGAACCTAAAAGTTAAAAGAAGATGTTACATGTCATCTTTATGATTCAACAAAGGAACCATGCAAATAATAAACGATTATATAGGTAATTTATTCAAAAGCTTACTTGGACCGACGCCTTGAGACATTCATGAATATGTTCCTTGCAGCACGTTTTGCTTCAATTTCACTACGAATTTCTGTCCCAGATTCATCATCATACGAGCCGAGTATGTGTTCATCCAACGTTGTCAGTGATCCATGACGGATGATTTTCATCAATCTTTTCATGTTCCAAGCCGAAACATTCTCATGATTCAACCGATGTAAATGATCTATAGTTATAGGTTGATCTCCTGTTCCTACTTGACCTATCCTCCCACTACCCCTTTTAAACGAATAATTACCAACTTCCGAAGTTGTCCCGTCATGCTTCCATACCCTCGACATACTCTTCTCTCCAAATTGATTGTTATGAATCTCAACCAATGGAGGCCCGGACAACGTCTCAATTACATATTGATTAAACAACGCATCTTGAATCCGATCAAAGAATTTATTCACATGAAATGAGGATGCAAGAACTTTAACTATTAGTGTCTTGATTAACCACAATGATGTTGCGACAAGCATACAAACCATGAACTTGTTTATAGTCTCAAGAAGTGGGATATGTAAGGCTGCAACTGTCTCATTAAATATCGAATTCCAAGCGACTAAAACCCAAAGTAACCATATACAGTTCTGGACTGGGGTTCGAACTCCATATACGAAATATAAAAGTCGTTTCCTCAAAAGAAAGTTTCGTTCAATGAAGAAGACCGCAATCCTTACACACCATCCGGAAACCAACCTTCCACATATCAAGACAAGGATTAAAAGCTCCCATTGCCACATGAGAAGTCCTCTAAATGATCTTTTTTTCCATGTTGGAAATCTAACTGTGCATATCAATGATGTAATAATCAACAAAAGACTAATCCACTGAATAATCGTCAATGCATCAATCTTGTTGTTCTTCAAATCACCAGGATTGTCGTCATCAAATAGAGATTCATCCTCATCATCGTGATCCATTCTCGCAGATCCTTTTGGTAATCCAGGCGTGTAACCACCTGTTTTAGGATAGGGAGTCCCTGAAAATGAAACCTCAGGAGGATCCATCAATCTAGATTGCGTAGTTTTAGTTCTTACTAAACTCGCCCGTCTTTGAAAAGATGTGCATTTCAAAACCTCACCACCACCATCATGATTAGTCATATAACTTAGATTGCTTGGTACTCTTCTTTGTCGTTGCTGATTTAGTAACCTGCGTTCATCTTCCTCATCATCGTCGTCAGTTGATTCTTTATCGTCAACTAGATCATCATCGTTTTCAAAGGATTGTCTAGAGTCCGAAACTCTTTGATTCTTATTCACATGCTCATTATCTATTACACCTCTAACAGGACTCTCAGAATTCATATTAAAAAACTCGGTAGAACTTTTGTTCATATTACCTCCACCATCATCCTTCCAAAACTCTATCTCATCCTTATCTGTATTGTGACTGTCAATTTTCACGATAACTTCGTTGTGTTCATGAGGATTAGATTCTGGTGATTTTCTCAATGGCGTAGGATTATCCATTGTAGTGTCTTAATATATTTGGAAATTTCAACAAAATTGTAGTTAGAATTGATCAAATCCAGAGCAATAGTATTTTATGAAATACACAATCATACAATTGTCATTGCTCTGGATTCAACCATTCTGAGAATGGTTTCTACGTCAAAAGGGTTTAAATGAATCCTTTTGAATGTTAATATTGAATGCAAACTAAATAAAGATTTGAAGAAACCACAAAAATCTATTTGAACGTATCTATTTGAGGATTCTAAACCAATGGTTATACCATGCTTCTCGGAAACCTATATTTACGTGTTTATTAAATTAAATAAATTTAATGAATCTATACTTAGAGCATAAGATGAGGGAGGTACAAATAACACCTTGGTATGCCACTTCAGCGTCACATCATACATCTCACAATAACATACCAATAACTAAAACATCCACCCTCATAACACACGACTAACATGTTATTGGATCCCACAAAATACCATACTAAAAATACGCACTCACTCACAATTAAAAAAAAAAAAAAAAAAAAAATGCAAATGGCTTGAGCCATTGCATTGGCTCACGAATGACACGATGCTCTGGTATGATTGACACACGAATGACATGCATTTGGCACACCAATGACACCTCATACCTTGTGCTTTTAGTATGTGCGGATTACATTTCATTTCAGTTTTCATAAATTAGTCTAGCCATGTGTATTTTTTAGGAAACTAGGTTTAACTTCATCCTTATGTTATTCATTATATTTCTTCACTATAAGTCCATCTAATGTGTTTCTAAAGATTTTTCGAATATGGAAGCTACATTGATAACACATCTTCAACTTTAAAAAGATGAGCGATTTGCACACAACTAGGACTGTAAATGAACTGAAAGTTCCGCGAACCGTTCACCAATCGTTCGGCGGGAAAATCGTTTATGTTCGTTTATTTAATAAATGAACGAACACGAACAATATTTTTGGTCCGTTTACTTAAATAAACGAACGTGAACAAACGCTTTGTTCGTTTATTTGCGTCCGTGAACGTTCGATTATATTCGTTCGATTATGTTTGTCCGATTACTTTCAAAGCTTCCCTAATAATAATATATTAATATAGTACTTAAATATAAAATACTTTTTAATTTATTTTAAATAATACATTTAAGTTTGATGAAAATTGAAAGTAACACCATAAAAGTAACACCATAACACTAAGCGAGAAATTTGGCGCCACTAATAGTCCTTGTACAAGTAAAAAGTATTTTTTAATTTTAGATATTTTCTTTTACAATTGACTTTTATCTCATTTGATCTTTTATTTTTTAACTTAGAACTCTCATCTATTTACCATAAAGTTCCACATTGGTTAAAAGATTTATTAACATATTGATAACTAAAAATCTGCAGCTAGTGGTGATTCATGTTCTTCCAATTTTGATATGTAAGATTTCACATGTTATTTTCTACTTTAGTTTGTGTAAGATAAAATTTACTTTGATTCTTGCTTCTTTTACTCTTTTAGTTGTTGTAAGATACAATATGGTTTACTCATTGTATCTTATCTATAGCATGTTTAACAAATGTTCTTTTATATTTTGTGTTTTATTGCAGCTTAAGGCTCACTTAGACACTTACCATTGTTTAAACTTTACTTTTTGCAAATTTATTTTTAACCAAATATATCAAGGTACACTTTAATGAAATGCATACCAACTAACTGTTTGATAAAATACATTTGTCTCCCATGAGTTTCATTGTATGTGTGTATTGTATACTTTCAGTTGTTGTGTATATGTTATTCCATATTGAGATATTTGCGCGAACTTGATAATCTATATTGATTGATTTTTTATGCACGCCAATTGTTTGATGAAATTTCTCAATAAACAAAACTACTACAAACTGAATAAAGTAAAAAATATTTGTATGCGTAGATTATGTTAGTAGCTCGTAAGTTAGATAAATGGATTCTTTTTGGTTAATGATTAGAAATTTGGGATTGCGTTTGAATAACGGATTATGCATTTGCTAAACGACGTTTTGTTTTTAAGGAACCGCATATAGTTTACTTGTTCAACTCAATTTTCAAACTCTATTTTCCGATTATTTATGTTTTGCAAATGTAATAATCAGATCTATATCAGAACTATATCCCATATACCCTCACAAGTCTTTCGATGTATTTTGGTAGTTGATATGCACATGATATGTCGATATGTTTGTGTAGCCTACAACATTTTGTTTCTATATTGAATATGTTAGGGATCGTTTATTGACAAATTATATTTATGGCTAAGTATTAGACGACAAAGTATACAAAATTTATAGTTATAGATGCTAAGATGTGGCCATTGTTCATTGTATATTGCTAGATCTGAATCAAGTGAAGGCACTCCAATAATGGAAAGAGTTCCTAATATTATTAATCTAGAAGTATTGGGGTAGCTCTAATTTGTTAATTTCAATTGAAGCTATTTTAGATCCTAGATACAAGATGGAATTGGTTGATTTCTCTTTTAAGGCCATATATTCCGTGGATGAGGTTATTATTCAGAAGAAAATTGTTCGGGACACTTTAGATGATTTGTATAATGAGTATGTTGAGGCTCATAAAGCAGGCAATGTTGTTTCAAATGTAAATCTTGGGAGTCAAAGTGGTGTGGCTAAGAGCAGTCTAAGCACAACATCTAAGTCGGGTAAACGTATCAAAACTGACATAGCCAAGTATGATCAACATATCAAAAGTGAGGGCACGACTATAAGTGAGAAGTCAGAGATTGATACTTATTTTGGAAGAAGTGTACATTGGTGATCCAGGTGTGTACTTTGATGCATTAGGCTGGTGGAAGGAGAAAAGTTCTAAGTTTAAAATTCTATCCAAAATGGCTGCTGAGATATTGGCAATACCACTCACCACTGTTGCTTTGGAATCTGCTTTTAGTGCCGGTGGGAGGGTTATTGATCCACATCGTTCTTCTTTAGGAACTAACATTGTAGACATGCTTATTTGTGGAGCTGATTGGTATCGTCATTATTATGGGCTGGAAAAAAAGAAAACCAAGGTACCTTTTTATCATTCAAACTCTAATAATTTTTTCTTACAATGGTGGAATAATCCAATATATCTTTTTGTTTCATGTAGGAACAAGTGGATTTCATAAATATCGAGCTTCCTTGAGTAATGACAACTTGATCACGACTTTTGGATGACTTCTAAACTTGTTCTTTTGGACACAACTTTTGAACATCTTTTCATACAACTTTTGGGTGACTTCTAATACCTCTTTGACGACGTTCAAAAAGAATTACATAGAAGTTATTGTGTATATATTAACTAAGATAATGATGTTGTTTAGATGTCTTTATGTAAACATCAACTAGGCTGATGATGCTAGTATAATAATATGACTATAATTTAAAAACGTGATGTATGTTAACATCAGCTAGTACGAAAATGATGTTATTAAGACCATATTTTGGGATAATGATGTAACTATATATTATATGTAATATAACATGATCATATGGATCGTTTAAAGAACACCTTTACTTCTACGCTCGTTTAGGTCCGTTTACGTTTATTTATGATCATTTATATCCGTTTATGTGCATTTATGTTCATTTACATTCGTTTAACTTATTAATGAACGAACATAAACGAACATGAACAAGTTCAAATCTAAATAAACGAACATGAACAAGAATTTTGGTCCGACTACACGTTCTTGTTCGTTTATTTGTCCGGCTAAAATTAAATGAACGAACACGAACATACCTCCGTCCGTGTCCGTCCGGTTCGTTTACAGCCCTACACACAACATTATAAAATATACTAACAAGCAAAATGAAACGGGGTCCAAAACATATTTTTACGATGCCCGGTATAACTTAATTGGGCTCATGATTTGTGGGATTTTTAATTAGCATCCAAACTGGTACCAACAACAGTGCTTAGTGGACCACCCGGCATTTTCTGATTGGTGGAAGTGTGGTTGTGTTTGGACTGTTCATGCTCCGTTTCACTTAATTACGCCGTAATAACATAAACAGCTGTTTATTATTCCCACAACTCCCACAGCATCCATCCTTCTACAAATCCAAAACCATAAACAAATAGCATAAACCCTTACAACACAAACTTAAATATTTGGTACACTCTTCAACACAAAGAAACAAAAAAAAAACCCCCTTTTGATTTCCATCTTCAATGAAGAAAATACAATGGTTTTGTGGGTAAATCATGTAACACCCCCAAAATACGGTTCAGCGGAAGACTTACTAGCATTGCGGTGCTACGGGAAATGGTACAAGAGACAAGTATAGCGAAATAGAATAGCTCATCCATAATATAAAAACATTGTCAAAGATAGTAATTAAGTTTTACATTTATTCAAAAGTACGAGAGTAAGCCTATTAAAAGAAATTCATAAAAGCGGTCCCAAATAAACATCAGAGTCGAACAGATCCATGACCATGCCAATGCCACCAAGCGCCTCCCAAAACAGCTGTCCAAGCCTAAACATATCAAATACCTAAGAAAGACATGATAAAGAGGTCAGCAAAAAGCTGGTGAGTTCATAGGTTTAAGTAAATAACATAGTATATGGACCATATAGTGAAAAATCTTATTACGCAAGTAAGTCATAGCATAAGGAACCATCATATCCAAAACCCAAACCAAACAAAGATGTTATACGTCATGGCAAATTTTGCAACCACAAATCCAGGTACCACCCTGACAAGTCAGGCAAACAAGTTCAAGACGGGGCGGTCAACCACGATAGATCTACCTACAACATGAATAAAAGACCTAACAATCGGCAATATATAGTGAGGCTAAACCTTAGCCTAGACTACGTAATAAGCGCAAACAAAGCATAGTTTTATAAAAAGGTCCAGTCAAACAAGAGCATGCTTCTCACCCCAAGAATTAATCAAACAAAGTACGAATAAAAGTGAGGCTATGAAACTCACCTTAGTCCAGCAAAATGCACAAGAATAAACAGGAACAAGAAGAGTCTCGACTATCAGAAATCAGCAACTACTAACTCGGAACTACCTGAAATCATAGACTTGCTTAGATTATGACTCCATTCAATAGTTCCCAATCCTGAATATAATCCAGTTTTTATTTCCAAAAACTCTTTCTCAAAACAGTTTTCTAGTGTTTGGTATCCGCGTGTGCGTGGTGTCGACTCAACAAGATTCATGTAAACTCACGCTACTCAAGTACTCAACAAAGAAAGATCACAACATATCTATGTGTGAAGTTGTATTCTAATAAATCTCTTGAACCATTCGTCAATTCGATAAACCTTACGATATATTCGCCTTACTTATTATCCCAAAACTATACCACGTCCTAGGGCGTCGTAGGATATGTTGTCATTACTAAACTCTTCCGACATAACTAACGAGGTCTTACTCGATCCGTCAACGCAATAAGTTCATTAGTTAGGTAAGTTAAGTTCATTAACTCCAAATATCCATGACAAGCAAATAAATGGTATTCAATTAATGTTTATGGCACTTCTAATTTTGTGTGCCCTCGAAACATTAAGTAACTCCCTCATTATTTATTATATTTCTCTTTTTCTGTTATAAAAGAATTTATAACAAGTATTATATACTTGTTTCTAACATGAAAACCGTTTATTATTTGTAGTTTACGTTGTCGTCATAGTTATAGTTACTTGAGTTACTATTTGTTTTGAGTCACAAGTCCGAGTCATAACTTCTCAAATTTTTAAGTTGTATCAAGTCCAGTAGTCAAATAAAGTCCATGTCACGGCCTTGTCGGAGTCAAAGATGACTAAAAAGTCAACATGACACCAACTTGGCGCAAAGTTCACATGTATATCATAAGTCAATAATGTCAAATCCCAAATATCACAGCTGCAACTTCACGTGGTTGTCTACGACTCACGGCTAACCTATCCTCCGTCGTTACTACAACGATTCCCATTTCAAGTCCAAAAATACCAAACCAAGTTTAGCCGCGACCATTCAGTCTCGACTCTCGTTCCCATGTCCAACGCATCAACAACAACGACAACATAACAACCTCTAACAATATTGTCGAGACCATAAGGGTCTCGACCCACTACTCCTTCGACAGCCAACAAACCGAACACCCTTTCGAGGTTTCTTTCCCATTCGACAACCATCAACACAACCATTTTCAACCTCCAGAATTACCAAGTCACTTCCACCAAATGGGGTTTCATCCGAAACCCGAAACAACAATAATAACAACAAGAAAATAATACCAAGACCAGGAAATCAAGTAACCAAATAAGCCCTCACCGAGAGCTAAGCTCTCGGTTTGGCTGCCACGACATACACGACGCAAGCACACTACTCAAACACGGATACCAACAAGCTTTTAACACATTTTATTTGGCAAGAAATCATTTCTCACATTTTATATATCAAACCTGACATAAAACCGAGTCAACTCGTGACTCACCAGCGAGTTATCAACAAAAATGAGTCAAAACTCGTGGGTTTTTTACCTACCATTGTTTTGACACAAAAAGAGAACCGGTGGTGGCTTCGTGGTGGTGCTATGGTGGCGCGTGAGTGACGGTCGAGAGGTGGGGGGAGGGTTTTAGGCGCGTGACCTAGTGGATCGGATAAAGGGGAAAGTAGGGAGTGTTTTGAGGTGGGTGGTGTAGTATGGATGGCGGCGGTGTGGTGGTGGTGGTGGCTTGAAGTGGCCAGCGGCAAGGGTAGCCAAAGAGAGAGAGAGAGAGAATGGTGAAGATGATGATGATGATATTTGTGTTGGTATGTGTGTGAGAAGTGGAGATATAACACATGGACGATTTTTATGCATTTTACCCTTTAAAAATTTATATCATTTCAAAATTGGTAGAAGTGCGGGGCGCGGCCAAATAAAACCACAAGGACCAATCCGTAGTTTTTCTGAAGTTTCCCGATTCCTCTATTCCCGAGCTCAAATGTTTCGATTAAAAGTCTAACAAGTTCCTCTCGAGTGCGCCAATAGTTTAAATTATGTTTTTCCAATAAAACCGGTCATAAATATGCTTATGGAACTATACGAGTGGTTTTCTTAACTTTTCTCAATTTATTAGTTTTTCCTAGTGCCAAGGTCTAGTAGTGCCTAGTCTAAAGTCACAAACGAGGTCTAACACAGATTGCTTCGCAAAATATCAAGAGTTTATAGTCGATAACTTAACTTGCTAAAATTTAAAGTAGTGTGGTATTTAAAAATAGTTTTCAAAATTTACCATTTGTCACAGTCACCCCGCCTAAGAAGAAACCCGTCCCGGGTTTCCTTTCAAATTGATCACAGAGGTAGGAAAGAGATGAGGGTAATTTAGCTTGAATTCATCTTCACGATCCCACGTGAACTCAGGACCTCTTCGGGAATTCCATCGGACTCTAACAATAGGAATACGACTTTGCCTAAGCCACTTGACTTCACGGTCCATGATCTCAACAGGTTCCTCGATAAAGTTCAATTGATCGTCGATCTGGATCTCTTCCAGAGGAATGACGGCTGTTTCGTCCGCAAGACACTTCTTCAGATTATACACGTGGAAAACGGTGTGGACGCTGCTAAGTTCTAGCGGTAGCTCGAGTCTATAAGCCACCGGGCCAATCCTAGCAAGGATTTTGAATGGACCAATGTAACGAGGGTTAAGCTTCCCACGCTTACCGAAATGGATTACACCTTTCCACGTCTATAACTGTGTTAAGGAACCTATTGAAATCACGGACTGTGAAGTCCGGCGACTTGATCCAATTCGTATCCTTACTGGTAATGTTCGATGGAACTTTTAGAGATGTCCTGAGATCCACGTGGGAACGTGAAAATGGAATCTTGAGAAAGTATCTTTAACTCTTTTCAATTCTAATGGATAACTCAAAATGGAATTGCGAGGACGTGATTCCATTAAGGAGGGAAGTCTGTAACACCCCGAGATTTTCCAGATACTCGTTTTTTGAGGAATTATGCATATTTTTCATTTACGAACAATTTCGAGATTATCTGACATGAAAACGAGAAAGTTATCTCGTGAAACGTGGAATTTACACACAACACGTACTGGCATAACAGAAGATTTGATTTAACTTTGATGTTATATATGAGAAAGTGGTCGTTTAAATAATTGTTTTTAATGGAAAACTATTCAGAACGCATCGACGCAAGTTTCGTAATTTGAATTGGATGTTTGCTAGTCTAAATAAATCCTGAACCTAATATTTGCAAATGATTAAAAAAATTACGACTATGGTCCATGTGCAAAAATTATGTCTGCCCCCTAAATTTCTATTTTTACATGTTTGGTCCTTGTGGTTAGTATTAAAAGAATAAGCTATTAGGGTTGTGTATTTAGAAACCCTAACAGTAATATTGTCCATCCTCCTCTCTCCCTCACTAGCAGCCGCCAACCATTTCTCTGGCGCCGCTCCTCCGTCCTCGACCAACTTTCGGCCTCCAGTATGTCACGCCATTGTTTGAGTAAAAGATTTAGGGTTTTGTTTGGTTCGGGTATACCACCAAAGCCACCTCCCGTCACCACTCCGTCACCAAGGGAAATGAAGAAAGAAGTTCAAGATTCATGGGGTACAGTATTGGGATTGTTCGTGCGTATGGGTAGTAACTCGTGTATATCGACCTCCCTCCTCCTCAAACTCGTTTTGTTTAAAAATCGATTATAAATAGTTTGTCTTGTTTTCATGGATATTGAAATGAGATTGAAAACATTTTTGAAACAATTCATGTGGTATTAAAGCTCGTGCGTGTGGTGCTAAATCTGTGAAATCGGTTTGTATGAATTTGCGTGATGTCATATGTTAAAAACGAGCTCAAAACATTTTGAATAATAATCGTGTGGTAAGAAATCATGTTTGAAATTTTATTGTCTCGGGTCAAGGTTTGTTATAGTCACAGGTTGGAGTTGGATGAAATGGTGTTATGTTGATTTGGCCCGACTAGGGTTTGGGAGGGTCAAGGGTGAGATTTGGATTTGCTATTTAATCAGTTTGAGTCCCGGTGTAAAACTGGAGTTTCTTTTCAAGTTGCCAAACTTGATATTAATTATGCATTTGATATATTTGCTTCTCGTATCCGGTTAGGTGTATTTGAAAGTGTTATGTCTCGGATTGGTATTAAATTTAAACTCCTGGTCGTTGGATGTATTGTTAGAGTGTTGTGTAGATTCAATGTTACTAGACCAGAATGAGAAATGGTTTGGATTTGATGTCGATTAGTTCATGGGTCATTTAATCTCGAGATTTAACCACCGATTTAAGCGTATAACCTGAAAGTGTAGTCGTAATTGTTAGGGTACGTTTTGTTTGTGCTTATGTTTAGTTGTTGGAATAATGGGCCTCAAACCCATTATATTCGCGTTGTGTTAATGATCGGGCCGAAGCCCACTAAATAATAAATCTAATGTTGTGTTAAAATTGTAAAAGTTTTACGTAACAAGTTTAATGACTATTCTATGACGATACTTGTGAACGTTGGTGAGTTTCGAATTATAATTGGGATTGTAATTTAGATTTGGTCGATATAAAAATTTATTGGATTTGATAGTTGAATTTGGATAATACGGATACTTAATGGGATTTGTTTACGGATTATGAATTGGACTTGGTCGTTTATTGGACATTTGGATCGTTATTGGATTTACGATGTTGGACGTTGGACTTATTGAACATTTTGGGACTTAACGGTATAATATATTAGACTCGAAAATAATTTAATATATTAGACACGGAACACTCACAAAAGATTTAATAAACTCAAAGCTAATAATTACGCGATGATAACGATTTTTTTTATAAATATTGTAATTTCATACTTGGTTTATTTAAAGTCACGATGACTGTCAGGATTTAGAAAATCCCGTTATTAAAGAGTCGGTCACCTCAAGTATATGTATTCGTTAGAAAGCTCACAGTCGTAGTCATTTAGTGTTAGTACGTAGTTTGTTAAGTAACACCGTGGAGGACGGACGGGTCTTTACCCACTGTATGCCTGATCCTCAGCCCGTATGAGACGTATCTTGTAAGAACCTATAAATACCCTTTGCCTAGCAAGGCAAAGGGTTGGAGCTTTCAATATCATTTTCTTTGCCTCACTAAGTTCCCAAAACTCTTCCACTTTCTCTCTCTAGAACTCACACTATACGCCGCATATTATTAATTTGTTATGTGTTTATGAAAACCAATATGTAACAAATGGTATCAAGAGCCATGGTTTGATTATTCATCTTTCATGTTCTTGGATTTCTAGTGGTTTTCATAAGGTTTTTGGGTTTGAATGAGTTTAGAGTAGTTTGCATCATTTGGATCATTTCTTGTGTTAAAGTTTGGATTTTGATAGTACGTTGTTGTTTAGAATCATTATAAGTGTTTAGGTTTAGGTTTGGAAGGCTTGAATCATCGTGGTTGGGTTGTTTTTGGATTGAAAAGTGGTGTTTTTGAATGTTTCTTGTGTGCGATTTGTCTCTCGGATAGGTCTTCTTCTATGTGATTTGTCATAAGTATTATGCGATTTGTCTCTTCTGTGAATGCTTATTGAAGCGATTTGTCACAAATTGTATGCGATTTGTCACGATTTATGAAGCGATTTGTCTGTTATGCGATTTGTCTATTGAGACAAAACGACAAGAAAGGACAAAGTAGTGGTAGTAGTGGGTGTACTTGTGTACTATGCGACTTGTCAGCCTATGCGATTTGTGTTTTATGTGATTTTTCTGCTAAGCGATTTTTCGTTTAAGCGATTTGATAATCAAGGAGCGATTTGTATGGAGTGCATTTTGTCAAAGTGTGCGATTTGTCTGGACACGATTTGTCTAGAGTGCATTTTGTCAAGGTGTGCGATTTGTCTGGACTACGATTTGTCTGTGGTGCATTTTGTCAAGTGTGCGATTTGTCTATTGAGACTTGTCGTTTCTCCGCGTTACATTTTACGGTTTTTCTCTTGATTTAGTAAAATCCCGTGAAAGAATCTATTTCCCGGTTTAATCAAAGAGTAGTAAAATCCCGTAGAATCTGTAATCATGTCTACAATCACCTCTTCCGTTGCTGATGATGTTCAAGCTGCAGGATCTGATACACGTCCTCCAATGCTGGATAGAACTGATTATAACTCTTGGGCTCAAAGAATCAGACTGTACTTCTTAGGAAAGGAAAATGGGGTCAATATCCTCAAATCAATTGATGAAGGACCATATCAAGTTGAGCTACCAGAGACATCCTTGAAACTGTTGCTGATGGTTCAGTTATATTAGGATTGGATAGACCAAAGATGTATGATGAGCTTAATGATAAGGAGAAGAAGAGATACAATGCTGACATCGGGGCTTCAAACATTATACTTCAGGGTTTACCTACGGACATTTACAAGTTGATCAATCGCAACACTAAAGTGAAGGCAGTATGGGACAATGTTAAGATGCTTCTCTCTGGTTCTGAATTGACTAAAGAAGACAGGGAGTCTCAGCTGTATGATGACTTTGAGAACTTTAAGATGAATCCAGGGGAAACTGTTACAGAATATTACGTGAGATTCCACAAGCTTGTGAATGACATGAGAAATATCAAAATGACTATGCCAAATATCCAGCTCAATTCAAAGTTTGTGAACAACATGAATCCCGAATGGCATAAATTTGTCACTGCAGTCAAGCTAAACAAAGGATTGAGGAACACAAATTACAAGCAATTGTATGCTTATTTGCTTCAGAATGAGAAACATGTTGTGTTTGAACGAATCATCTTGGAAAAGTTCAAGACCAATGCTGGAGATGCAAGCTCTTCAAATGATTCTACTGCATTCTACACTAATGTAGGAATTACCACCAAATCATCACAAGTCATACCTACTGGAAATGGTAATCACAAACTCATTCCAGATCCAGGGTATAAGCCTCCAGATTCAGACACATTCATTGAACAACTTGTCAATCAACTGGCTCTAATGGTTTAGCAAAACTTGAAATTCACTCCACACACCAACAATCATCTCAGAACGGCTTCCAATCTCCACAATCATGCTACTGTTAAAGAAGGAAAGGTAGTGATGCAAAATGTGCAAGGAAGACAGATTGAACAAGGAATGGCAGGAGCGGGTTATGGAAATGCTGGTATAGGTGGAGGATATGTGGGTAATCAGAATCGAGGAAGGAACACGGCTCAGGGTCAAGAGAAGCCAATCAAGTGTTACAACTGTGGTGGAGAAGGACACATTGCAAGGAACTGCACCTCTCCTAAACGTCCACAAAATGCAGAGTACTTCAGGGACAAAATGCTACTGGTACAAGCTCAAGATAATGGAGCAGTATTGGATTAGGAAGAACTGCTATTTCTTGCTGAGGGAAATGCCAAAACTTATGATGCAGATGTGGATGAACAGCCAGTGCAGGGTATGGGACACAACAAGCCAAATGCATTTCAAGTTGCAGACTGTGATGCATTTTACTTTGATGTCGATGATGAACCTACTGCCCAGACCATCTTCATGGCTAGTATTATAGGTGATGATGAATATAATAAACATAAATAAAGCATATATACGCAGCAGAATCATCACCAACAACGGATCCATATTGCCATATGATCAATCAAATAAAACATAGATAAGGTTTATACCTTTGTAGCGTGATTCCGGTAACGAGACACCAATGACCTCCACGTATGGAATCAAGAAACCAAAAGACCAATTAGGTTGGCCTTTCCCAATGTGTGAAACACACTACACGTCTAACAATCACCCTTTGATGCTAGTCTTAACCTTTGAACCAATCCTTGCATAAGACTACTCTTAGAATTATCAAGGAGAGAAAAAACAAAAAAAAAACCACTATGTGTGTGTGTGTTTTGGACGTACACAATGAGGAGGGGGAGGGAGTTTTTTTTGGAAGTCCAACATGTAACTTCCAATCAACATAAATGATTATCAATTATAATCAATTAGCATTAATGCTAATTGATGTCAAATCATAAGTTACACTTTAAGCCCTTCAAAGTCCAAATACTCCACTTTACTCCCTTATGAAACAAAGGTTATACATAATGTAAATACGATAAATACATTATGATAATGGTGTCTAAGTGTATATGTGTGTGACCCCATAGGCTCACATATGACTAGCCATATAATTATTTATTATGACACGAGCATACTCCAACAGCTCCCACTTGCGACGTCATAATAGACAAGTAATTATACAAGCAATGGTTAGCGTCTAGCAACACGCCAATGCCCCTAGAGATATGTGAGGTCAGTTTCTCAAACGTTTCATTAAATGGTTTATATGTCATATATCCCTTTGTTTCAGATACCATGTTGAATATTAGACATGGATCAAAAGTCATTCTAATTGTTCAACTATTATGTTCTCGATCTTGATATTGAACAAGATTACCAAGTGAATTAAGATTCATCTTAATCTCATTTGGGTACGGCCATACAAACATCTGTTCAAATCATCGAGGGGCCCAATAGTATCTAACTCCAAACCATGTGGAGGAACAAATCCTATTTTGACTGCACGTGTCATTCATGTGTTTCAAATCATTCCTGATAGTGGCCTTTATAACTACCTTGTTCAGGACAGCGTTTAACCATATCAAGGAATGAAACTCCACACATGCAAAACCTGCTTGCATCTCAAGTCTAAGGATAATAGACATAACCATTTTTGAGATTCACTATATGACGCCGATCCATGCAGTGAATACTCGTAGGTTGGGTCAGTCCAATGCTCATCACCATGAACAACATGTGAGTTTGGCAAAATAGTCACCAACACACTCACAATTGTCTTAATTTGATGGTACTCCCGTACCGTCAACCGACAATGGACAAGTTTTGAATGAAGAAAATCATTCATGGATTTAAACATGCAAATATAGAATACAGTTGATATGAATGAAAACGATAATAACCATTAAATCAATTCATTATAAAATATAAACTGCTTAGCATTCCAATTATTCAAATACTAAAATAAACAGATCTACATGAGACTACTAGCTGGTCGAAGTCCAATGTTCCTGGCATGCCCAACATGTTTCGTGCAAGGCATTGCTTTAGTAAGAGGATCAGCTAAGTTGTCATCTGTGTGAACTTTTAGAAGACGAATATCACCACTTTCGATAACTTCTCGAATGTAATGAACTTTCCGACGAAAGTGTTTGGCACCCTTGAACACCGGTTCATTTGCAATGATAATGGCACATGTATTATCACAGTACATATCCATGGGTAGTTCATTGCTGGGGACAACGCCAAGCCCAGAAATGAATTTTCGTATCCAAATCGCCTCCATTGCAGCTTCGAAAGCAGCAATGTATTCTGCTTCTGTAGAGGACATTGCAATCGTGCTCTGTTTTGAACTCTTCCAGTCAACAGCGCCTCCATTCATGATGAAAACGAATCCAGTTTGGGACTTGGTGTCATCACGATCGGTCTGCCAACCGGCATCAGTATAGCAAGTGATACTAAGCTCGCGGTTGTCATCACCACCATAAACAAGAAACATATCTTTAGTATTACGAAGATACTTTAATATGTTCTTAACAGCAGTCCAGTGACATTCACCTGGATTCTGTTGATACCTACTCGTCAGGTTCTGAGCGAACGCTACATCAGGTCTAGTGCACCTTACCGCATACATGATGGATCCCACAGCAGAAGCATATGGGATACCTTTCATCCTTTTCACCTGTTCGGGTGTAGAGGGTTCTTGAGTTTTACTCAATTCCGTATTCGGTTGCATTGGAAGATTTCCACGTTTGGAATCTTGCATCCTAAATCTCTTTAGGATTTTGTCAATGTATGCACTTTGACTCAAGCCGATTAACCGCTTTGATCTATCCCTGTAGATCTTGACTCCAAGTATGTACGCAGCTTCGCCTAAGTCTTTCATTTCAAAACAATTTCCAAGCCAGGATTTTACATCTTGTAGCATTGGAATGTTGTTTCCCATGAGTAATATGTCATCGACATATAAGACTAGGAATACGACATTACTTTCACTAGTTTTCTTATATATACATGGCTCATCAAAGTTTTGAGCGAAACCAATCTTTTTGATTTCTTCATCAAATCTCTTGTTCCAACTCCTAGATGCTTGCTTTAATCCATAAATGGATCTTTGAAGCTTGCAAACTTTGTTGGGATGTTTAGGATTCACGAAGCCCTCGGGTTGCACCATGTAAACATCTTCGTTTAGGTGACCGTTCAAGAAGGCTGTCTTGACATCCATTTGCCAAATCTCATAGTCATAGTACGCTGCTATGGCTATAAGAATCCTAATAGCTTTAACGTCAGCAACAGGCGAGAAGTTCTCTTCATAGTCAATCCCGTAGGTTTGAGTGTGACCTTTTGCTACTAGACGCGCTTTATAGGTGTGTACATTGCCATCCATGTCGGTCTTCTTCTTGAAAAGCCATTTACTCCCAACGGTTTTAGCATTAGGAGGCAGGTCAACTTCGACCCAGACTTCATTGTCTTTCATGGATTGCATCTCTGATTTCATAGCTCCGAGCCATTTATCGCGTTCAGAACTCGATAATGCAGCTTTATAGTTTGCAGGTTCATACTGATTCCCTAACTCATGTTCCTCAGCATCGACATAGAAACCATATCGCTTAGGTGTTTGAGGTATCCTTGCGGATCTACGAATCGGAGCAACATCTCTACAAGGCTCGACATTTTCATGTTCTGTCTTATTTCGATGCTCACTAGTGTTACCAGAAGGTTGTGCATCTTCACTTTGAATTTCGTCAAAGTCTACGGTGCTCCCACTTGCTTCTTGTGAAATGAGACTGTTCTCAAGAAACTCAGCATAACGAGCAACAAATATTTTGTTCTCGGGTGGGTAGTAGAAGTAGTAACCCATCGTTTCCTTTGGGTATCCTACGAAGATACACTTGATAGATCTAGACTCAAGTTTGTTTGGCGTTTCTCGTTTCACGAGGGCCTCACAACCCCAGACCTTCAAGTAAGATAAGTTAGGGACTTTCCCATGCCATATTTCGTCTGGAGTCTTATCTACCTTCTTGGTTGGAACCATGTTGAGAATGCGAGCAGCAGACTCTAGGGCATAACCCCAAAAGGACATTGGCAACGTTGTTAGACTCATCATAGATCGAACCATGTCTAGCAAAGTTTGATTTCTCCTTTCAGATACACCATTATGTTGTAGTGTATGTGGAGGAGTGAATTGTGAGACTATCCCACACTTTTTAGATGATCTAAAAACTCTTGACTCATATATTCGCCTCCACGATCGGATCGAAGAGCCTTTATAGTCTTATCGAGTTGATTTTCTACCTCACTTTGAAATACTTTGAACGTTTCAAAGACTTCATGTTTATGTTTAATCAAGTAAACATAACCATATCGACTGAAATCGTCGGTAAAAGTGACGAAGTAGTTAGCTCCTTCCCTAGACATGATCCTAAATGGGCCACATACATCAGTATGTATGAGTCCAAGTAGGTCTTTAGCTCTTTCTCCAACATGGGAAAAAGGCTTGCGCGCCATCTTACCAGATATGCAAGAAACACACTTATCAAAAGACGTACCGTCAATTGATTCTAAAAGCCCATCTTGTTGCAGCTTCGTAATGTGTTTCTTGTTTATGTGGCAAAGACGACAATGCCATAGAAAAGTTGAATCCATGTTACGTTTAGATTTCTTGTTGCTAACATTATATATAGAACCATTGTTTGAATTAGGATCACGCATATCAATTTCAAAAATACCATCTCTAGGAATAGCATTAAAATAAAAAACATTATCCTTAGAAACCGAAATGCCAAAATCCGTAAAAACATGAATGAAACCATCATCCTTCAAACGAGAAAGTGAAACAACACCTCTAGTAATAGTAGGTGTGAAATGACAATTATTCAAAACAATAACTAGTCCATTAGGAAGGATTAAATCATAGCTTCCTATCGCTTTGACTGGTGCACGATTCCCATTACCAACGTACAGGTCCAAAGCGCCATGCTTCAACTTTCGACTTCCCCTAAGAGCCTGCACATCATTACAAATGTGAGTCCCACAACCTGTATCATATACCCAGGATTTATTAGGAAAAGTATAGAGTTCTATAGTGAAGATACCTGATGTACTAGCCCCGCTAGCCTTGCTCTTCTTCAACTCTGCCAGGTACACTGGACAGTTTCTCTTCCAGTGCCCTACCATTCCATAGTGATGGCAGGGTGCGTCCTTGGCTGGGTGCTCCTTTTTAGCAGGTGGGGGGACTTTAGGTTTGGGAGCGTAAGCAAGCTTACCCTTGCCTCTCCCTTGTCCCTTGCCAGGTGCTTGCGGTTTCCCCTTGTTCTTTTTCTGGATTTTGCCTTGCTTGATAGCTAGGACAACTGGAGCTTTCTTGGGCATACCTTTTTCTACAAGTTTGAGCATATTATGCAGTTCATGTATGGTCTTGCCCATGTTGTGCATGTTGTAGTTCTGCACAAATTGATCAAATTCCTTTGAAAGTGAGGTTAGTATCATGCTCACTCCAAGGATCTGAGGCATGGGGTATCCAAGCCGCTCCATCTGATCCAGATAGCCTTTCATTTTCATGATGTGGCTACTGACCGATTGTCCTTCCTCCTGCTTGCAAGCATGGAATGATCTGACAGTTTCAAATAATTCCTGCCAGCTTTTGTTCGAACATAGTTCTTAGTTCGGTTATCATGTCAAATGTTGTGAGGTCCTCTAAATTCTTTTGAATTTCTGGGATCATGCTCGCAAGCATAAGACAAGCGACTTCTTGCTGTTCATTAAACCTACGAGTGTAGGCATTACGCACAGCAGCAGTGGCATTTTCAGCAGGAGGCTCGGTAAAGCTGTTCCAGATGGTAAAACTTTTGTTCAGACTTGAGGACAATCCTCAAGTTTCGGTACCAGTCCAAAAAGTTATTACCATTCAATCTCTCTTTCTCGATAATTGATCTGATTGACGAGTTGTTGATGGTTTGAGTTGGAGTTGTCATCTACAAAACAAACAAAATTCAAATTTTAGTATCATTCAATAATTAATCCTTTTTAAAATTAACTACCCAAGTTTTATAAGAAAAACAATTAATTTTGCGAAAAAGGCTAAGATCCTCATTGAGATTCCACCATCACATCAGTTGATCTGCTAGCAATGGTGGATTCAATAGGTAGGTAACGTCGACCAATTGCAAATCAAGTGCAACTCTTAGATCCTTATGGGACCCATGGCACTAGTGAACAAGCATCTAGTGTCAAGCTGGCATGTTTAGTCCCATCCTTGCCTCGGGTCAAGGTCTCACCGCTTAACTCGATTAAGTCATCCAATTTGAGAACGTGCGAAAATATATCTAGGTCCCACGCATAGACAATAATCACCTTGGGTTACAATTCAACCTAGGTCCCACGCATAGGCAAAAAGTAATTGCAAGTGTTCTCAAGCGATTGGACGGCATGACTTAAATTTGTGACGGGTAAAAAATTTTGATGTGAATCAAAAAATGTGTACGAAAAAAGCATGCATTCATTCTTCGTAGCACAAGTTAAAAACTCTTCTTAACTTAAGTCTAATCATTGTTTTAATTTATGTGTGTCAAGTTGTCCATTTTCAAGTCTAATATAGAACCTATGTGGATAATAATAGAGATAGGACAATACATAAATCGAATAACATACATAACAAATTAAGTGTTATTATTAAAACAATGATTTTAAGTTAAATCCATATTTAAACTTAGTTAAACTAAATCATAAGATTTAGTTTGAAAATGGTTTGTGTTGTGTTTTAAGTTTTAGAAAACGATTTGCAAGTTATATACATTCACAACATACATAATAAGCAAACAACCAACACACAACCACAATATGCAAAGCCTCAACCGATGAAAGAACCTATGCTTGGTCTCGTGAGCCATCACGAGAACCAAGAGTCATCTAGGGACATAAACCACAACCACACGGAGGACTCCCACTTGCTCCAAGACCAAACAAGGACAAGTAGAAGCCCATAATGCACATGAAAAGTGAATCTGCCAGCCCAGAATTTCTGCATTCGGAGGCCCAAATGGCCTAGAAGGAGTCATCCCCGAGCTTAGCACCAAACTACAAAGTTGTGGGCCCATGAGTTGTCTACCTGCAAAAAAAATTTGGTTAAAAAATACGCTACCAATCACCGGGAAACGCCGTTTTACTGCAGCTTGTTCGAGCAACCATTTTGCGTCTTTATGTCTTTTATGCTTCGCCATTCCATTCCAAGCATCGGTTACAATATATAGAATGTAAAATACATCTAATCTACTATCTATGTATTGTAAAATGCCCAAACAATGGCAAAAACCAAATTAAAAATCATACATAAAGGCCGAAACAATGGCAAACCCCAAATAACAAGAAATAAACGACAATCACAATCATTCATAGCACAAGTGGTCTAGGTTTTCATCGGCTTTGCATATACACATAATAATACCATAAAATATGAACATAACAAGGTGTTGGCTAATCCCATGAGCAAACATGCATGTATTTGCCATGGGAACAATTTAAATGACATGAAATAAAAGTATTAGCCAACGAATCGAAGAAATAATCAACAAGAATAAAAACCCCGATTGGTACGCGAGTAAAATGGATTTAGGTTCTCAAACCTACTGAAATTAGACCTTCTAAAAATTATTTTACCACAGAAAATTAAGCCTTAGGGGCTGTTTTCAAATCGTTTCAAGAAACGATTAAAACAACGCGATTAAAGCCATTTTAAGCGTACCAAATACATTGTTTAATTAACGTATGCGAAACCAATGGCCATAGGACCAAAAATCACAGATCTTTATATTACTAATAATATTCCTAATCCATGAAAAATAGAGCCCTCGGGGCTGTTTTGAAAGTGGTTGCATAAAACCCTTAAAAACACGCGTTTTTGACCATTTTTTCGCATACCCGATAATCATATGGCACATATGATGGCTCTGAAACCACTATAGGTGATGATGAATATAATAAACATAAATAAAGCATATATACGCAGCGGAATCATCACCAACAACGGATCCATATTGCCATATGATCAATCAAATAAAACATAGATAAGGTTTATACCTTTGTAGCGTGATTCCGGTAACGAGACACCAATGACCTCCACGTATGGAATCAAGAAACCAAAAGACCAATTAGGTTGGCCTCTCCCAATGTGTGAAACACACTACACGTCTAACAATCACCCTTTGATGCTAGTCTTAACCTTTGAACCAATCCTTGCATAAGACTACTCTTAGAATTATCAAGGAGAGAAAAAACAAAAAAAAAAACCACTATGTGTGTGTGTGTTTTGGACGTACACAATGAGGAGGGGGAGGGAGTTTTTTTTTGGAAGTCCAACATGTAACTTCCAATCAACATAAATGATTATCAATTATAATCAATTAGCATTAATGCTAATTGATGTCAAATCATAAGTTACACTTTAAGCCCTTCAAAGTCCAAATACTCCACTTTACTCCCTTATGAAACAAAGGTTATACATAATGTAAATACGATAAATACATTATGATAATGGTGTATAAGTGTATATGTGTGTGACTCCATAGGCTCACATATGACTAGCCATATAATTATTTATTATGACACGAGCATACTCCAACAAGTATCTCACCAATGGTCTCTCCAAAGGCTCCCTCACCACAACAGGCCAGTCCCTCCAAGGAATCAATCATATCAGAGGTATTGAAACTATACGATCAAGTTGATGTGAAAAGATACACGACAAGGTACAATCAACTGAAATTATTGAATCAGATATTGAAAATATGGGTAATAGCAATGTTGTCCCATATGATCAATATGTGAAACAAAATGAAAGTGAAATTGTACCAAGTGATGCATCTTCTGCAGTCAATGATGACTATATTTTTGATGAATACACTACATGTGCCCCTGATGATTCTATAACCTCTAAACTAAATACCTATAAGGAACAAGTTGCTATATATGAACAACGTGCTAAGTTTGAATTGACTACCCGTGAGCAGGAGATGGATAACCAAATGCGTACAATTATCAGAAAAAGTAATTTTAGGGAAGAAATGTTAAAACAAGAGTTAGATTCCTTACAAGAAAAGCTTAACAACATTGTCAAGCAAAAACAAGAACTTCAAGAAAATGTAAAAGTGCTTAAACAGGACTTCAAGGCTAAGGAATCAAAACTTTTAAATGATTTTTCCAACCTAAAAACTTTAAAGAACAAACTTGAAAACAAGTTGTACGTACAAGGGAACACCATTCAGACTGCTCACATGCTCACTAAGCATAGAGTTCTAAGTGATAAGCATAGTGTTGCACTTGTAGAAGATAGAAAATTAGAAGATGTCACTAGAAGAAAAATGGATGACAAACTTAAAGATCCTTTGTGCATAAGACATAACATCACATTTAAAACACCGAATTATGCTAAGGAAAACTGGATTGCCTTTAACAAGTTTAGACCTCAGACCCAGCTGACCCCTGAATAAGTGTTCTGGAAAAAGGATATGGACAAGCAAAAAGCTGATGACTTTATTGAAAAGAATTCCCCTTGTAGGAAATTGCCTCCAACCACTGTGTATCCCCCAAATACACCTATGCATTTAGTGCCTAGAACTATTCCCACACAAAGCAAAACCTTAGTCAGCTTATATGTAGTTTACCAACTATTTGTTGACTTTGAGAAAACATGTAAGAAGAGAATCACTCCAACTGGGATTACAGAAGGGGAAAGGGGTTTTGAACAAACAAAAGAGTGTTATTTAACTGAGGTCATGCATTTCTTTAAACAACTAAAAGATCAATTTGAGTCTCTTCAAAAAGCAATAGACACTGAAGTTAAAGACATGAAGAGAGTGTTTAATGAAATGGAAATTGAGTTCGATGATTATGAACGTAAACTCAAATGTAATGAAATTGAAAGGAAGAATCTGCATATCTTAAATGAGAACTTGATTTCTAGATGTGTTGCTCAAGATGTGTTTTACACTGTTACAAACTATTCTATTACTGCTTCTCAATTTCATGAATTATCTGTTGCGTTGAAAGTTTCCCATGATCGTATCATTGGGCTTGAAAACACAAATTCAAAACTGCATGAGAAAATAGAACAGGATGATCATGACAACTTGGTAAAACATTTTTCTAAGCTTGAAGTTGAACATTTTGCTTTGCAATTAAAATATCAACATCTCAAAGAAAATGTTAAAACCTCAAATGTCAAAACATCCTCGGATGCTCCTGAGTTTGATGCAGTTTTTGAAATAAGCAAACGTGATGAACAGATTCGAGCTCATTGTAACACGATCAGAAGATTGAAAACCCAAATTTCACAATTAAAAGGTGAAAAGAATGATGTGACTGGCCCCCAAATGCCTCCTCCTCTAGATCCTTAGAATTCTCAAAACTTTCATCTTCAAAACATCATTAATGTTTTACAACAATAAAATGAGAGTTTTCTAGCGGAAAATGAAAAGGTTAAACAACATTTTAAAGAGTTATATGATTCAATGAAAGTCACTCGTGACAAGAACAATGAAAAAATAACTTCTTTGAAAAAAGAAATTGAGAATCTGAAGAGTCAGGTAAAAGGGAAAATGCCAGTTGTCTGTGATGAGAATTTTATACCAAAGGCATCTGCGCATTCTAAGTATGCTATGACTGTAAAGTATATTCCACCTCATCTTTGAAATAACGAACTTGTGTGTCAAGAATATTTTTCATATCTTAAGGATAGTCTAAAATGTCTCCATGAGATTGTCGTAGAGGATAGCCTAAATAAACCACTTGATAGAGAAGTTAGGTATGCATGCTTATACGCCAAACGATCTCAGGAACTTTTAGAATGTTTAAGAGCAACATGTCCTAAATCTCCTAGTAGGAATTATAAAGTCGTTAAGCATGCGACTCTAGATATACCTTGTTCTATGCCAAATGTCAAACGTGCGAACTTTGATGTGCCCACTAGTACCTCAGATCCTAGCACTTCTAGATCAGGAATGCAAAAAGTAGCAAAACCAACTAATGTTCCCATCATTCCCTCTACAGGAGTAATCAGTGACACTAAAGCAAGCGGGTCAAAGCCTCTAGGCAATACAAAGCAAGATAGGACCTCGCAAGCTAAGAGTGTTCAATGGAAGAAAGTAGAAGACCACCCTAGGAACAATAAGTTTATGTCGAATAAAATGAATCGTGTTGATTCTAGTATTAGCTATAAGTGTACTGTAATTAATTCGAATTCTACTACGATTTGCAAAACATGTAATGAATGGTTGGTTTCTGGTACTTATCATGAATGTGCTATGAATGAAGTAAAATATGTTGCTAAGTCTCTAGTCGAAACTGTTAGAATTGCTAAACAGGTTAAGGATGCCAGAAAACCAAGGTGGAAAAAGGTTAAAAAAAAACATTGGAAACCAACAGGAAGAAAATTTAGTAATGTAGGTTATCAATGGATTCCTACTGGTCGTAAATTCAATCTTAATAAATTGTGCCCTAAATTATCCAGATCAATTCCCATTAGGAAATGGATGCCTACTGGTAGAAATATACCTTTAAGAAGTGAACACACTTTGAATAGATCTATTGTCACTACTAGTCCTGAATCTACCTCTAATGATATCATTGATTCTACTTCTGATGTGGGTGTTCCAATCTCGTTTACTAACCAAATGGAATCCATTCTTGCATGGGGATCCAAATTATCCAGTCATCCATACTTTTCTGTGTTCAACCGCAGGTCGTATAAATCGTTCTGTGGTATTTGGACTCAAGTTGTTCCAAGCATATGACTGGAGATCGCTCGCGGCTCATGAAATTCGTGAGTAAATTCATCGAGACTGTTACATTTGGGAACGACCACTTTGGGGCTATTATGGGTTACGGAGACTATGTTGTTGGTGACAATGTAATTTCCAGGGTCTATTATGTTGAAGGTCTTGGTCATAATTTGTTCTTGGTTGGTCAATTATGTGATTCTGATCTAGAAGTGGCCTTTAGAAAACATACTTACTTCGTTAGAGAACTAGATGGTGTTGAACTTTTAAAGGGAACCCGTGAAACCAATCTTTACACCATCTCTATCGAAGACATGATGAAGTCCTCTCCAATCTGCTTGTTGTCAAAGGCTTCGAAAACAAAATCATGGTTATGGCATCGTCGTCTCAATCATTTGAACTTCGAAACCATAAATGATCTTTCTAGAAAGGACCTCGTAAGAGGTTTGCCTAGATTGAAATATGAGAAAGTCATCTTTGCTCAGCATGCCAATTGGGAAAAAGCAAGAAATACGCCCATAAACCCAAACCTGCAAACTCAATTATGGAAGTTCTTCATACTCTTCATATGGATTTGGGCGGACCCATGAGAGTGCAAACTATAAACGGGAAGAAATATGTGCTAGTCGTGGTTGATGACTACTCTCGGTTTACTTGGGTTAAGTTTTTGAGGTCAAAGGATGAAACTCCAGATGTCATCATCAAACTTATCAAACTGCTTCAGGTTCGACTTAATAAAACTGTCAGAATTATCCGAACAGACAATGGAACTGAGTTTGTTAACAAAGAACTAAGTCAGTTTTATGAAAGCATTGGAATCAGCCATCAAAGAAGTGTTCCATGTACTCCCCAACAGAACGGTGTAGTTGAAAGACGAAATCAGACTCTTGTGGAAGCTGCAAGAACTATGCTAATCTACTTAAAGGTTCCAATGTTTCTCTGGGCTAAAGCTATTGCCACTGCTTGCTATACCCAAAACCGTTCCCTTATCCACACCACTCATGGAAAAACTCCATACGAACTAGTCCACAACCGTAAACCAGATCTCTCTTTCCTTCGTGTATTCGGTGCTTTATGCTATCCAGCGAATGATGGTCAAGATTTAGGTAAGTTGAGAGCTAAGGCGGACATTGGAGTTTTTGTAGTTTATGCACCAAACCGGAAGGGTTACCGAATCTACAACAAAAGAACCCGAGATATCATGGAAACTATTCACGTCACATTTGATGAGCTGTCAGAGCAAATGGCTCCTGGACAATCTAGTTTAGGACCCGCATCTCAACATTTATCTAGTAGTCGTATCAGCTCTTCTCTTGTACAGAATCCCTCACTGGCAGTTCCTTATGTACCTCATTCTGAAGAAGATTTGAAGAAATTGTTTGATCCGATGTTTGATGAATATTATGAACCTCCTATCAATGATCAATCTACACCATCGATAGTGGCGGCTCCTAATCCAGTCAACACAGATAATCCATCAGTTTCTATGTCACTAAGTCAAGAAGCGCCTACTGCAGATCACTCATCATCATCCTCAAATCCTCAATCTTCGAGTGTACATCATGGAAATGTTTCTGCCAACTACGATGGAGATAACCCCTTTGCCACTCCGGAAGATGCACCGTTTGAAAACATTTTTTCCCCTGATCCATCATCTGAACCATCTTCACCAGGGGACACCAACTCTGCTACATCAGTTCCTCAACAACAACCACACGAGCATTTCAGAAAATGGACACATGATCATCCATTGGACAATATCATTGGGAATCCTTCTCGTCTGGTATCCACTCGTAAACAACTTGCTACTGATGCCTTATAGTGCTTCTTCAACTCCATATTATCAAAGGTCGAACCGAAATATGTCAAAACCGCAATGTCTGAGGACAATTGGTTCAATGCGATGCAAGAAGAAATTTACGAGTTCGATCGACTTGACGTTTGGGAATTGGTACCTGCTCCTGACTGTGCTATGATCATTTCTCTCAAATGGATCTTCAAAATAAAACTTGATGAGCATGGTGATGTGTTAAAGAACAAGGCAAGACTAGTTGCAAAAGGATATCGTCAAGAGGAGGGTATTGACTTTGAGGAATCATTTGCTCCAGCTTGCACGTACGAGGCAATCGAATCTTCTTGGCTAATGCTGCTAGTAAGAACATGGTGGTTTATCAGATGGATGTGAAGACTGTCTTTCTTAATGGAGATCTGAAAGAAATCGTATATGTCAGTCAGCTTGAAGGTTTTGTGGATCCAGAACATCCTACTCATGTCTATCGCTTAAAGAAGGCCTTTTATGGCTTGAAACAAGCTTCAAGGGCATGGTATGATACACTGTCAAAGTTTCTCTTAACTAATGGATTCAGCAAAGGAGCAGTTGATCCCACATTGTTCACCAGAAAGTCAGGCAAACACTTAATTCATGTTCAAGTTTATGTTGATGATATTATTTTTTCCTCGACCGACCCTAATGAATGTGACCGTTTTTCAAAGGAAATGGGCTCCAAATTTCAAATGTCTATGATGGGACAAATGTCCTTCTTCTTGGGATTACAAATTTCACAAAGTCCCGGAGGCATTTTTATTAATCAGTCTAAATATGCAAATGAAATTTTAAAGAAATTTGGATTTGATTCTTGTGACCCTGTCGACACTCCCATGGTGGAGCGCACAAAACTGGATGAGGACCACTCAGAGATCATGGTGGATCAAACGAAATATCGAATTATGATTGGATCCCTGATGTACCTCACACCAGTAGACCGATATTACGTTCGTTGTATGCATGTGTGCTAGATACCGTGCTAAGCTGTACCAAAAAGCACCTTGAAGCGGTTAAACAGGTCTTTCAGTATCTCAAAGGAACCATTAACATGGGACTTTGGTATCCGAAGGACACCAATATGTCACTAACAAAGCATATGCGATGCGACCATGCAGGGTGTCAAGTTACACGTCGAAGCACGTCAGGTGGTGCTCAATTCTTGGGAGAAAATATCGTAAGCTGGTCTTCTAAGAAACAAATGAGTACGTCTATATCCTCTACAGAGGCGGAATGCATAGCCATGTCATCTTTTTGTGCTCAAATCCTATGGATGAGATCCCAATTATCTGACTATGGCTTTGAATTCAACAAAATCCCTCTGTATAGTGATAACAAAAGTGCCATTGCTCTCTCCTGCAACAACGTTCAACATTCAAGAGCAAAGCATATCGACATTCGACATCACTTCATCAGGAAACAAGTGGAGAAAGGTGTAGTGGAACTTTATTTTGTGAACACTGAATATCAGCTGGCAGACATCATCACTAAAGCTCTTCCTTGAGAACGTTTTGAGTTTATTCTTCCACGACTTGGACTAAAGAGTCTACAACCAGAAACACTCAAACGTCTTCAAGAGGAAGACGGGGAGTAAAGGCTTTTCTTCATCCATATCGTGTATATATTTTATCAAAAAGAAAAATACAAAATTATAAAAACCACAAAAAGAAAATAGAAAAATATAAAATTTCAAAATCCATAAAAATCAGAACATCTTTGAAAAAGCCCAAAAATATTATTTTTCTTTTAATCAAATTTATGTTTTTCGATAACATCTACGGACGTTGATATGTCACTCAAAGAATGGCACGGGCCTTTAGATGAAGTTTGAATGTACATAAACCTTTTGTTTAAAAAAAATGGAGAAAAATGATGGTTTATTGTCATTTCAGGCAGTAACCAATGTTTAAAAGAAAGAACATAGCCACTCTTAATCAAATTTTTGAAACCTCAGGCTCTGATTCTAATAACAAATGTTTGTCGCCAAAAAGACAAATGTTCCCTTCACAAATATTTTTCCTTCTAGATATTCTTCTGAAAAATATTTGTCATCTAATTAAAACAAAATTGCTTTGAAAATAACTTGGACTATATTTTTGAAAATCATCTGGAATTATCATTTGTCAAAATCTCTAACACTCAATCAACAACTTATGTCATTGATTGAGGGGGAAAATGATTTCAATCAAATCAAAAAATTATTGTTTAAACAATTGGCACGTAATCGAGCACGGTCTAATTTTGGACAATCAAAAAGAACAATGTTTTTGTACAATTGGATCCAGACCAAGGCTAATGTTGCGTTTTCATAAGATACTTAAGCATGTTTAATCATTGGAGTTTAAAGTCTCATAATTTGATCCTTATCAGTTAAATGTTTTAAATGCATGTCACAATTTTCCTCAAAATCTTTCAAAAACAACTTAAATCAATAGAGATCACAAATCTCAAAGGATTTGAAAAATGTGATCTAGGGAGAATTTGTGATTTAAATTGGATGTAAACTGATAATTCAATAAGTGGTTTTATAAATATAATAACAAGCACCCCTCCCTACATGTGCCAAACGATTTCAAATTTTCCATGCACATGTTAAGGGGGAGCATCTATCTCAAACCTAAAAGGATTGAAACGTGATTGACTTGTCTCTAAGTGCAGGTTCTCTCTAATATGTGCAAAACACTTTCGAATCTCGATGCACATATTGAGGGGGAGTGATTCGTTGAAATTGTAGGCTTAAGGGTTTATGTGTGGATAAATCCTTAATATCAATATCAAAAATACTCACGAAGAATGATTCAAATTCTCTTAGGAAAAAGAATAATAAATCAAATCCCGTGTGTGATCGTGTGTACGGATTAGTCAACCCGAATCGTTTTCCCAACGAGGCGTGAATTGCCAACGTCGTTCTTAGTTTGGATTTTATGCTTGATGATTTGGATTAATGATTGATTATTAACTACGGGAATGGGAAAGTAATTAAGGAAATCTATCCTACGGGAAATCCTAAGCGCAATCTAAAATAAAACGTAATTAACAAACGCGACTAAAAATGCAACTACGTCTAAACGATATCCTAAAAATGCCTAATTTTACTTTTACTCTAAAAATGTAATAAGAAAACTATTTTAGAATTAAAACTAATTTTTTGGATTTTTCTTGATTTTATAAAAATTAAAAACTAATTTAAACTATTTAAAACTAATTAAATTTATGAAAAATACCAAATTAAAAGAGAAAAATGAGGAAAAATCTTTTTTATGCTTTTTATATTTTTCTTAAACTATTAAAATTGAAAAAATTATTTTTTTGGAACTTTTTCTCAATTAATTGCTATTAAAGCTAATTAAAAATTGATTAAAACCTATTTAAATTGAGAAAAATAGCAAATGAAGACCAAAAATTATGAAATCTTTAGGAAAATTCTAAAATGATAATATGAATCTAAGAAAAATGAGAAACAAGCAGGTTAAGTGTAGAAAATGAATGATGTAGTGCAACTGCTAAAGTAATAAGCTAGGAAAATAGCAAATAAGCTAATCAACCAACCAAACAGTAACAGAAGCTAACTTATCCTACAATAAACTAATAGCAACTGTTTTTAACTATTCCTAACAAGCCTAAAGCTCAAATCAATCAATTAAGCCAACTGCTATTCTATCCAAACAGTGGTTCAGGTCCACTGTTTGAGCCTAAGCACAAGCTTATATATAAGCCTAGAGTGAAAAACAGATAAGCAGTCCTAAACACCACCTGGTGAGCTACAAAGGTGCCAAAAACCAAACTCTAATTCCTAGAAATGAAGCAGATGCACCAATTTCAAAACTGCCTGGTTCACACCTAAGTGTGAACAGGCAGAAGCTAAAGTATTAGCTTATATGAAGCTTAAAATGACCCAACCAGTTGAAGTAAAAAGTGATTATCAAAATGAGACCAGTTGAACTTGTTAATTCCAAAGTTTCAAGTTCTAAAACTCAGTTATGAATCAGAAAATGATTCACAAAGTTTTGTTGAAAACTGCTTTGACAGGATTTTTGACTTTTGAAGATAATTATGAACTTTGACCAAACTGAAGTTTGATCCAAAATATTGAACAGGTTATGATGTATTAACACTAAATATGATTTACTAAAAGCTAGATCTAACAATTCCAAACCAATTTGCAAGCTATGAATCCTACTGATTTAGACAGATGCAACAACTAGAACAGATAACAAGTGATTCTGACTTTTTGAGCTAAACTGCTCTAACCAAGACTACAAATGACTATCAAAAACCAACATAAGCAAGTATCAATTACTCTTAACTGCTCTACTAATCTCTAACTCAGGTAATTCAACTTATCCAAACACCACTAAAGCTGCTAATAATGAAGTAACTAACAGTTTATGACCAAATCAAGCTAAACAAACATGAATCTCAGATCAAACAGTAACAATGACAGCTAATGAACAGATTAAAACACAGATTAAATGATCAAAACAGATTATGGACTTACAAGGATCCTTAGCCACTGTGGCTTGCTCAATGATGAAACTAGAACCACTAACCTATTTAACCTCTATTCCTAATCAATCCAAATTTCGAATTCAACCCAAAACAGCTACTGTACCATTACCAATCCAGATCCAGATCCAACTCCAAAATAACAGATCAAAACAGCTCTTTGTAGCATCTGATGTTAACTGAATTTGTTTTGTGAATTGAGTGAGAAAACAAGTACAAGCTCACAAATAGCTACTAAAAGCTTATATGAGCTTATGAAACAGTAGATCAATGGTGGATTAATCCAAAACAAAGATCTAAGGTGATTTTTAATTTTCAAATGATTTTATGTGATTTTTTTGTATTTTTGAGATTTTGATGAAACAAGCTAAAAAACAGATTTATGAAACTGAGATAAGAACAAAATTAAGATGATAAGCAGTTTTAGATTATGAGAAACTTAAACAAACAATTGCAAATGAAAACTAATTTATAATAATAATTGAAAATGAGTACAAAATACGAATTACAAAGGTATTGAAAACATTTAAATTGCAAATAACCACTACAACTAAATCTAGAGAAAAGAAAAATACAGAAAATTAAGATACTAAGAGATACAATTTGTGAACAAATGGAGAGGTCTATTTATAACCAAGCTAGAGGTAAGAAGCTTCTCGAATTCTTCTATTTGTGCTTCTTTGAGCTCATATACACCCTTGGATCACATCCCACACAACATCTTCTCATCTCATCCCTTGGATTGAATCTGGTGACAAGTTAAGACCAATAGGAGAACGCCAAGTGTCCAATATCACACGGATCAATGATGTGTCAGTGAATGTACGATATTACCCTTAATTGCAGTCAATTTGATCTTTTACACGGGTTGGGTTAATTAGGGTTCTTACCTGGGTTTGGGGTAAAAGGGGGGTAATAGTTTTGGCGGGAGTGGGTTTTTGGTTATTTTAATGTGGTTTGACTGGTTTAAAGGGGTTGACCGTGGGTAATTTACTCGGGTTTGGGATGGTCGGGTCAAAGTAATAAACCGGGTAGCGTTTGTGTATTGTTGGGCTCGGGTAATATTTATTTTGGGCCGAAAGTTTAATAGTGATTTTGGACTTTGGGATTTAGAATGTGATCCAAGTGTATTCTAGGGACTTAACTTGTACAACTTGAATTCTCCAAGGACTAAATGTGTAATTCTGACAATCTCATCAAGGACCAATCATGTAAAGCTCTAATAATCCAAGGGTGACTTTTGTAATTTCTGAATCTTTGAGGGACCAAATCTGTCAAAAGCTCAAAGTGCAGGGCCATTCTTGACTTTTCTTCAAACTTTGCTGAAACTTCAGAAATCATCTTTTGAGAATAAAATCTTCCAAAATACACAATCTTGACCTTCCAGCTCAGCTAAAACTCTCTTGATCTCTCGTGCTCTGATTTACATCTGATTTGGTTCCTTTTTGTGTGTTTTTGCATATCCGTACCTGCACAAGCACAAACTCAAGAAAACCACAAATATAAGCAATAAACGGCTTTTCCTTGGTTGTTTTGGGTCAATTTTCATAATGAAAAGATATGTGAATAAGCACATATCAAAATACCCCAGACGAGACCATTGTCGTGTCCTCACGCAATGCAATCAACTCACGCTTCTAAAACCAAGGATTTCAATCTCTTTCTACTAAACCTATGAAGAAGTAGCAAAGATTCCTCAAAAGAGATTAAACACCCTTAATTCTAAAAACGCCCCGTGTACCTTTTAATTTCTCATGTATAGATATTACGGTTAAGCACATTCCGATTATGAATGACGGTTTGTTGAGCTTTCATGTCGATCAATAACTCAAACATTTTTCAAACGACACGTTAGGATCACGGAGTAGAAAACACAACATAGCGTGAAGTGACCATACGGATAGAATACATCGTCCATGATTTTTCACAAGTCCCAAACTAAGCGTAAAACCGAAATCATTGTTACAAATGACTCTAGATGCTAACACTACCCATGGAAGTTACTTGTGTAAAACCTTTTGTTCCCATTTTCCTATTTTCCTCTAGATTTTTTATTTTTGTGAGAAATGAATTTCTTCAAATTCTCGTTTCGATAACTTTTTATTCTGATAAAGATACAAAGCTAAGTCGATAATTAGTTATCTGCCTTCTCTCAAGAACCATTGTCGTAAAAATGAGGTCCACATCAAGGAGTTTTTATTCACTTATACTTGATTTTTCATTTTCATTTTTCAACATTTTTTTTTTTTTTTTTTTTTCAAATTATACTTTTATTTGTATGAGTCGTGAACTACTGAGCTTCACGGGTAATTCCAAGACTATAGGCTTCATGAGATGAGAATCGGTGGCTAGGCTAAGACCTAACTCAATCCCGGCTAAAGATCCAAGGGTCCGATCTCGACACCGCAGCTCACAACTTTACTTATTACATTAACACATATCACTTATTACTTTATTTATTACGGATCCTTGATGTGTACCCAATTTTTAAAACAAAGATTCTTTTAAGAAGATAAAGAACTAACCATCGCCAAAAACTCGACATCTCTAATTATTTAGACAGATATGGGGTGAAACAATTTTGTGGGAACAAAAAGCCATAAGTACCTTCGATGGGCTCTAAAGAGAACCAACTACTCCACGCTTAGCATCTAAATTCATAAGTAACTCTATCATTTCTCGATCTCTGCAAATTTAAAATCCCAAATAATGAGATCCGCAGATGCTTAGCCGATAATTTTTAGATTATCTATGGTTAAGGGAACAAGCTAGGGCTCAACACGCCCGGTCAAGTCAGAATTCCATTCCTACTCTCACCAGCGGAAAGTCAATCAAGGTGTCAAAACATATATTAACTTAGCAAATGTTTCGTCAAATAATCTCAAGTCATGCATATTTAAAGTCACTCAGGGAAACTTGCAAAATCTTGGCCTTGTAAGCTAGAATTCGCATTTTATAGCTTCTAATCTAAGAGACTAGCAAAACTATTCAATCAAAAAGACTTAACAAAAGCTTACAAAAATTTTTAAATTTTTCTCATTTTTGCACAATTTTTTTCAATTTCTAAGGAAAAACGGGGTTACGAGAGAAACACAACAGAAATAAGCAAGTGCGGCAAAATCAAATCGAAGATTACCCTACCCCAGACTAGAACGAAACATTGTCCTCAATGTTTAAAGCAAGGGTATCACGAAAATCTAAAAGCCGTTTATAAAGTATGCTAGAAGATAAACGTTAGTCGATAAGATTAAGGATATCGGATTTCCATCAGCAGCGATCATGAAACTCGAGTGGAGAAATGACAAACTTCGAGCACGAGAGTCTTCATATCGGGAACATCCTAAACACAACATCACAAACAACCAAACACGAGAAATCGAAGAGGCAGACCTCTTCACGTCACTTATTAGAAAATAGAAAGAAGATAGAAGGATAAGCATGGGGTGCCTCCCACGAAGCGCTACTGTTTTTGATTACCGAGTCGCTAGCCTGACTCGTCCCCGAATTCATTTGTCCTTGGGGAAGAAAGTGGTAGAGATACCAGGGTCAAAAACGGTGTCCTCATTCCCGAAAGAATGAGACTGGGTGGTTTGGGAGGGAAAGAAAATGTCGGGCATCAGCATATCAAGAATGACTCCTCCCAAACTCACATAAGGCATATGAAAGATCGATCCATCATCCGGCGGTTTTGCAGGCGGACGAAGGGATGAAGGATCGATAAGAGAATACTCCAAAGAAGTCGGGAGCTCATGGTATAGAAAGGTGTGACTCAAAGGCTCATCAACGAAGGCATCCAAGAGAGGATCCTTATTTCGAATAACATTTTTAGCATAAAACTCATCAACGCGTATCCCGGGGTTGAAAATCTTGTCTTCGGAGAGAAAGGAGATCAAAGTGTCATCTATGTGAAAATCCTTACAAGGAGAGGATTCACTCTCGGCTAAAAAATAATATTGGACCTCGGGATCAATAAGTTCATCTGTCGACAACTTCACTTCCTTATCTTTCTTTGGAAAAACGGATCATCGTATTCTTCTTTATCCTCAGAGAAAATCGAGTCGGTAGGAGTAAGTTCATCGGTGAACTCCTCACTTTCTTCGTCAAAGAGTTGATTTTCAAAATTTTGAGTATATTCGAATCAATTCAACAAGGGATTTGTGAATGTTGTTTTGAAAGATTCTGGATCGAAAGATGTCTCAAAAGAAGGTTCCATGATTTCAGAAAAAGGAGTGGGATTGCCACTCAAAGGAAGGTCGATTGTCTTAGAAATTGGAGGTGGGACAAGTGGTGTGCTCTCGAGCTAGCAGTTCCACCACTACCGTTGTATACTCCTTTTCTTGTTTCTTTTTCCGTTCAGCTTGTATTGTTGACATACTCTTGATCGTAAACCTTGAAAGATCAATTCGAGACGTTTTGGGTTCAACTTTCTTCACATCATTCGGAAAAATGGAATTACCACTTTCTTGAGAAAAATCAATCACACCGATGCTATGAATCAAATGATCATCGGGTGGAGGTTTTGACGTACTTTCGGCATAAAACACTATTTTTTCATTTCCTTTTCTTATCGTTATCGTTCCTTGGTAATGATCCACAATGACTTTCGCGGTTCTCAAGAATGGTCTTCCTAAAGTGAGAGGAACTCGGGCATCGACCTCTATATCAACTACGGCGAAATCCACGGGAAACTGGAATTTATCCACTCGTACCATAACATCGTTGACTACACCAACCGTGTGAGCAATTGTTCGATTAGCTAATTCGATAGTCATACAAGTCGGTATAAGAGTCTTTAATCCAAGCTCATGATATATCGCAAGAGGCATGAGACTTATGCTTGCACCTGAATCGGTTAGGGCATTATATTCCTTAATATCATTTAAGGAGCAAGGAAGGAGAAATTTCCCGGGATCACCAAGCTTCTCGGGAGCTTGGTTCGAGGAAGAATTAAACGGTGTAGGCTCAATTGAAATCTTTGAAATTTGTTCCAATTTCTCTTCATAAATCTTTTCAGCAGTTTTGATCATATCAGTTGTAAGTTTGAACTTGGTTCCGGAAACAACTTTCATTTTGTCGAACCGTGATTGAACAGATTTGCACGGTGTAAGGTTAGAACTTGGCATGATGACAGATATAGAAGGAACTTGGGCAACCAGAGGTTGGACGTATTTGGCTTTTCCATTATCAAGAGGAATTACCGGGTCCTTTGTCACCTCGGTCTCTCGTGCTACATTCCTCACCGGAGAAGAAGTAGGAATTGAGGGCCCATTATCTCGAATGTTTATAGATTTCATTTCTCCCTTCGGGTTTGGAATTGTGTTACTTGGGAGAGAACCGAAACCCGAGGGTTGAGAATAAGATGTAGACGGTTGACTGGCTTGAAAGAAACTAGCCATCATATTCTTTATTTCCGACATCTGTTTGTTGCTTGTAGCTTCCATCTCCTTTTTGAAGTCCGTCCTCATGCCGTTAATTTGATTTTGCAAACTTTTGATGGTGTAATCGAATTCTTCATGTAAGTTAGAAAATCGTTGTTCAGGGCGGCTTGAGGAGGTGCTTGATAAGATTGTTGAGGAGGAGGTGGTTGTTGGTAAACTTGAGATGGAGGAGCTTGGTAGTGTTGATTTCCATGATTAAAATTAGCTCCTCGGTTCGATTGTTGTTACCATTGAAACGGTTTTGATTTTGTTGTTGAGGTTGGTTGAAACTGGGAGGTCCGAGATAATTGTTTGAACGGTAGCTAAGAAGATTTCGATCTCCTTGCGGTTGATTGTAGTTTCCTGTAGCAGCATAAACATTCTCATGTGCGTAGCCACCGACTATGGGCACTCGGAATAAGAATGTGGACCTCCACAAGTCTCACAACCGTGTACCGATTTCACTTGTTGTTGTTGATTCGATTGTTCATCCGAGTAATCCGTAAGATAACATCCATCTTTTTGTTCAGTGCGGCTATTTCGAGAGAAGAAGACGTATTTGATCGAGATGATGCACCCCTTCGGCGTAGAATCCCAATAGTTGTAATGAGCGGTCATGTTCTCAATAAGATCGTAACATTCCTCGGGACGTCTTTTCATGAAAGTTCCACCAGCAGCAACATTAATCGTTTCACGGTGTCTCAACGTTAAACCATTATAAAACGTATCAATTTGAGTGACAAGCAACATGTTATGATTCGGACATCGATCAATCGCAAGCTTATATCGTTCCCAAGCTTCAAACAAAGATTCGTCGGGATATTGCCGAAAATTACTGATATCGTTCCTCAATTTCGTCACCATCGACGGTGGAAAGTACTTTGCCAGAAACTTCGAAACCATTTCCTCGAAGGTATGAATTGAATTCTTCGGGAGTCGATCAAACCAAGATGTGGCATGATGAGTCAAAGAGTATGGGAAAAGGTACAGACGAAGGGCGTCATCGGAGACCCCATTCTGTTTCATACTCTGAGTAACCGTTAGAAACTTATCAAGATGCTTGTTTGCATCGTCATCTGGTAAACCATGGAATTGACAACTGTTTTTTACTTGTTCTATCATATGATGTTTCAAGCTAAAATCGGTAGCTTGAAAATTAGTCGGTGCAATTGGTCCTCCCCTCCCGTACATGGTAGGTTGACATAGCTCCTCCATCGTTCGGAGATCAGGAGCTACATTTTGATTATCGGGAGGAGGATTAGGACCGGGTATTGGTGGTCCGTTGGGAGCAGCCATATTACGTAACTCGGTACGTTCTGATTCGCTTCAAGTCGTCTAGATCGAGATCGAGTGCGCATGCACTTAAAACCAAGTCAATTAAAAGAAACCGATATTCGAAAACACAGTGAACTTAAACCAATAATCCCGAGTGAATAAATCACCTCTACAAGACAAACGCACAAGCGAGCGGAGAAGCTTTGTAGGTCAGCGCGAAGCTTATTAAAAACCCGCTTCTTTACAGCCGCAATTTAATGTCAGGCCGTCCTTATACCCACCACACAGTTTGTTTATCCAATAGAAGTAAATAAATCCACAAGCGACACAAAGGCAAGTTTTTGATCTTTTGTTCGGGAACTTATAATGATAACACCTCCGTTGAGAATGTTATATAATTGGTGTCTTCTATTTATTATCAAAAACAAAGAGAAAATCTTTTTGTATTTTTAATCCGATATATATATACAAAAGAAAAAGGAAAATATTTTTTACTTTTTTTTATTTTTTTATAGAAAAATAGTAACTTCACGAATGAAGGATCTCAAGTCACTAATCGACAAACCTCAAACGATATTGTCGTGACACAACCTCCCCGGCAGAGGCGCCAAAATTTGATTCGTTGAAATTGTATGCTTAAGGGTTTATGTGTGGATAAATCCTTAATATCAATATCAAAAATACTCACGAAGAATGATTCAAATTCTCTTAGGAAAAAGAATAATAAATCAAATCCCGTGTGTGATCGTGTGTACGGATTAGTCAACCCGAATCGTTTTCCCAACGAGGCGTGAATTGCCAACGCCGTTTTAGTTTGGATTTTATGCTTGATGAATTGGATTAATGATTGATTATTAACTACGGGAATGGGAAAGTAATTAAGGAAATCTATCCTACGGGAAATCCTAAACGCAATCTAAAATAAAACGTAATTAACAAACGCGACTAAAAATGCAACTACGTCTAAACGATATCCTAAAAATGCCTAATTTTACTTTTACTCTAAAAATGTAATAAGAAAACTATTTTAGAATTAAAACTAATTTTTTGGATTTTTCTTGATTTTATAAAAATTAAAAACTAATTTAAACTATTTAAAACTAATTAAATTTATGAAAAATACCAAATTAAAAGAGAAAAATGAGGAAAAATCTTTTTTATGCTTTTTATATTTATCTTAAACTAATAAAATTGAAAAATTATTTTTTTGGAACTTTTTCTCAATTAATTGCTATTAAAGCTAATTAAAAATTGATTAAAACCTATTTAAATTGAGAAAAATAGCAAATGAAGACCAAAAATTATGAAATCTTTAGGAAAATTCTAAAATGATAATATGAATCTAAGAAAAATGAGAAACAAGCAGGTTAAGTGTAGAAAATGAATGATGTAGTGCAACTGCTAAAGTAATAAGCTAGGAAAATAGCAAATAAGCTAATCAACCAACCAAACAAAGAATGAAGCTAACTTATCCTACAATAAACTAATAGCAACTGTTTTTAACTATTCCTAACAAGCCTAAAGCTCAAATCAATCAATTAAGCCAATCTATTCTATCCAAACAAAGGGTTCAGTCCACTGCTTTGAGCCTAAGCACAAGCTTATATATAAGCCTAGAGTGAAAAACAGATAAGCAGTCCTAAACACCACCTGGTGAGCTACAAAGGTGCCAAAAACCAAACTCTAATTCCTAGAAATGAAGCAGATGCACCAATTTCAAAACTGCCTGGTTCACACCTAAGTGTGAACAGGGCAGGCAGAAGCTAAAGTATTAGCTTATATGAAGCTTAAAATGACCCAACCAGTTGAAGTAAAAAGTGATTATCAAAATGAGACCAGTTGAACTTGTTAATTCCAAAGTTTCAAGTTCTAAAACTCAGTTATGAATCAGAAAATGATTCACAAAGTTTTGTTGAAAACTGCTTTGACAGGATTTTTGACTTTTGAAGATAATTATGAACTTTGACCAAACCAAGTTTGATCCAAAATATTGAACAAAGTTATGATGTATTAACACTAAATATGATTTACTAAAAGCTAGATCTAACAATTCCAAACCAATTTGCAAGCTATGAATCCTACTGATTTAGACAGATGCAACAACTAGAACAGATAACAAGTGATTCTGACTTTTTGAGCTAAACTGCTCTAACCAAGACTACAAATGACTATCAAAAACCAACATAAGCAAGTATCAATTACTCTTAACTGCTCTACTAATCTCTAACTCAGGTAATTCAACTTATCCAAACACCACTAAAGCTGCTAATAATGAAGTAACTAACAGTTTATGACCAAATCAAGCTAAACAAACATGAATCTCAGATCAAACAGTAACAATGACAGCTAATGAACAGATTAAAACACAGATTAAATGATCAAAACAGATTATGGACTTACAAGGATCCTTAGCCACTGTGGCTTGCTCAATGATGAAACTAGAACCACTAACCTATTTAACCTCTATTCCTAATCAATCCAGAATTCAACCCAAAACAAACATCGTACCATTACCAATCCAGATCCAGATCCAACTCCAAAATAACAGATCAAAAGCATCGTAAAGCATCTGATGTTAACTGAATTTGTTTTGTGAATTGAGTGAGAAAACAAGTACAAGCTCACTATAAGCTACTAAAAGCTTATATGAGCTTATGAAACAGTAGATCAATGGTGGATTAATCCAAAACAAAGATCTAAGGTGATTTTTAATTTTCAAATGATTTTATGTGATTTTTTTGTATTTTTGAGATTTTGATGAAACAAGCTAAAAAACAGATTTATGAAACTGAGATAAGAACAAAATTAAGATGATAAGCAGTTTTAGATTATGAGAAACTTAAACAAACAATTGCAAATGAAAACTAAATTTATAATAATAATTGAAAATGAGTACAAAATACGAATTACAAAGGTATTGAAAACATTTAAATTGCAAATAACCACTACAACTAAATCTAGAGAGAAGAAAAATACAGGAAATTAAGATACTAAGAGATACAATTTGTGAACAAATGGAGAGGTCTATTTATAACCAAGCTAGAGGTAAGAAGCTTCTCGAATTCTTCTATTTGTGCTTCTTTGAGCTCATATACACCCTTGGATCACATCCCACACAACATCTTCTCATCTCATCCCTTGGATTGAATCTGGTGACAAGTTAAGACCAATAGGAGAACGCCAAGTGTCCAATATCACACGGATCAATGATGTGTCAGGCCCTTTGTGTCAGGTGTGTCAGTGAATGTACGATATTACCCTTAATTGCAGTCAATTTGATCTTTTACACGGGTTGGGTTAATTAGGGTTCTTACCTGGGTTTGGGGTAAAAGGGGGGTAATAGTTTTGGCGGGAGTGGGTTTTTTGGTTATTTTAATGTGGTTTGACTGGTTTAAAGGGGTTGACCGTGGGTAATTTACTCGGGTTTGGGATGGTCGGGTCAAAGTAATAAACCGGGTAGCGTTTGTGTATTGTTGGGCTCGGGTAATATTTATTTTGGGCCGAAAGTTTAATAGAGATTTTGGACTTTGGGATTTAGAATGTGATCCAAGTGTATTCTAGGGACTTAACTTGTACAACTTGAATTCTCCAAGGACTAAATGTGTAATTCTGACAATCTCATCAAGGACCAATCATGTAAAGCTCTAATAATCCAAGGGTGACTTTTGTAATTTCTGAATCTTTGAGGGACCAAATCTGTCAAAAGCTCAAAGTGCAGGGCCATTCTTGACTTTTCTTCAAACTTTGCTGAAACTTCAGAAATCATCTTTTGAGAATAAAATCTTCCAAAATACACAATCTTGACCTTCCAGCTCAGCTAAAACTCTCTTGATCTCTCGTGCTCGGATTTACATCTGATTTGGATCCTTTTGTGTGTTTTTGCATATCCGTACCTGCACAAGCACAAACTCAAGAAAACCACAAATATAAGCAATAAACGGCTTTTCCTTGGTTGTTTTGGGTCAATTTTCATAATGAAAAGATATGTGAATAAGCACATATCAGGGAGCAATCGTAAGAAAACTTAATCCTTCTCAAAAGTGTTTTATCCAAAGTACTTAAAATACTAGATTTGATCAGGAAGTGATGATGATCATTTTAGAAAATGTTAATCAAAGTTTGGATCTTTAATTTTTAATCTAAGATTTCAAAGTCCTCTTGCCTCCATGTGCTAAAACAATTTCAAATATTTGATGCACATGTTGAGGGGGAGCTTTTTCTAAAATATCAAAAACAATTCAGGTACAAAATGCTTTGATCTTGTATCACAAGTACCTGGATTGATTTTCAAATGGTTTTCAATTGGTTTCTATGGCAGAAGAACAATACCAAAAGACCAACCAAATTTACTTCATGCACGGAGATATAAGGATGGTTAGGTTAGGTATTTATTCCCACAATCCAGCCAGAGCTGGAGGGATCTACCCAGGGACAATCCACTAGATAGTGTAGAAGTCCTTAGGTGTGATGAAAAAAGGAGAAAAGTAAGAATTGGGAAGAGTGCAGGTGAGATAGAGCTAGAACCGGAATAAACCCAAAAGTTCTAGTAATGAAATCTCGGTAAGCACTGATGGGGTTGAAAAATGAAAAAGAATTGAATGACAAAAGGGTGAAAAGAAATAGCCCTCAATTATTTCAACCTTAGGGCAGAAACCGGGTTCAATTCATACGCTACTGGTGGTTACTAAGGTAACACCGGTATTGAAGACAAGACGTCATGGACCCAAAGGACGTACTACACTACAACTTCCCAAGCTACTCAAGTTCCTCTTTAAAGGACTTGTTTCATCCTCACGGGGAACCTACATAATCTATCGACTTTCTCTTAGAGATTGTGGATATTGAAGAAGGAGACCCTCTCCCTAGTCTCCGGCATAGGAACCAAATGTGCACTATTGAGTCTAGAGCCTAGAGATCATCAATAAATCTCATTAGGACACAATCAATGAAAACTCACTGTTTCACACAATGTGGAAAGTGAGAATATATCTTAAGAGTCCTACGCATTATCCTTGTGGTATTGCCAGAACATCTGAGTGATACGCAATCATATTCACAATGAAGATGTAAAGCCTTCTAGAGCCAACATCAAACAAGCTCTTGGTGGGTGGCATGTGAGATCTATTCAATAGATCAACCATGTAATAACTGGATAGAAACGATGGGGCAATTCATATTTTGAATCAATCCTGGTTCAGGAATGGATTGACGGATACCTTTGAAAAACCGTTCATTGTGCTTAAAAATTCTTTCTTGTAGCACTTCGACTGTGAATTAATGTTTCAAAATTAAAAGGGTATTTATGATTGATAATTGATTTTCTAATAAAACCTTCGTTGTATTGCAAAAACCTTTATATTAAGCAATACACGATGGTCTTTCAAATCATTTTCCATCAATCAGTGAATCTCAATTCGCTGGTCCACTCACTCCGTGTTGTCTTCTTTGAGACGTTCCAGTTTGAGAACGGCTAGAGAAGCTGCGAAACCCTGTCAAGGAGATTCTTCGGAATTCTACCTAATCACAGGCATACTTGTCTTGATCAGCGGGAACCGTGGGCCGTCTACCTCAATTCAACGAAAGTGATCAAAGACTCTTTCAGCCCTTTATTGCTAACTGTTGTGCAGGAACACTCGGCGGTTGGGTGATCGAATTGAGGAGCCAATCCATAGCCGCATGCTCACACATCACGTTCATCTCAAAGAAATCATGATAAAGTGAATATCTTCATCAAGTGACTCTGATATTTCCACTCCATGCTTCCTTCGCTGCTGTAAATGTCATGAATCAACAAAAGCTTCCGCAACTCTGATGAGAAGATATCATGATCCGGAATGTGAGCATGTCACCAAACGTCACAACGTCACATGATGGCAACACTACAAAGGATGAGTCGAGATTCATGGTATGATGATCTCAAAGCTGGCTCATAACTCATCATCACGTGGATCATTTAAAGACCTCCACTTGAAAGAACAATGCATGCTAAAAATGAAGAATCAAAGACTACGGACTACAGAGCAAATAATTTAATCAAGAATCCAAGAAAACCAAAATGTAATATCTGTTTGTAATTGATGTAATTGAGGTGACCTCCCTTAAGGGGAGATTATTAGGATTTAGAAAATCCTGTTATTAAAGAGTCGGTCACCTCAAGTATATGTATTCGTTAGAAAGCTCGTAGTCGTAGTTATTTAGTGTTAGTACATAGTTTGTTAAGTAATACGTGGAGGACGGACGGGTCTTTACCTACTGTATGCCTGATCCATAGCCCGTATGAGGCGTGCCTTGTAAGAACCTATAAATACCCTTTTCCTAGCAAGGCAAAGGGTTGGAGCTTTCAATATCATTTTTCTTTATCTCACTAAGTGCCCAAAACTCTTCCACTTTCTCTCTCTAGAAGTCACACTATACGCCCCATATTATTAATTTGTTATGTGTTTATAAAAACCAATATGTAACAATGACTTGGGAATGTAATATTGGACGCGACATGCCAAAATTTATAAAACCTTTCCAAACTTATAAGATTATTAAATCGTAAACGTATTGTGTTTTCTTATAAAACTAAAATAGTTTTCTAAACCATTTGGGATTATGAGGTAAATGCCGAAACTTACCAATCAACTTATTTATTGAAGTAATTATGTGTCTCTATTGTCTTCACATCTTTCTGGTCATTGTCTACTCGACTTGAGTCTTGGTCAATTCTTTCTTGACTATTCTTTTATAATATATTTGGTTATATATTATATACTTTGGCGTGAGTTGTATGTTGAGTCTTTGATTTCTTACCACCACATGAAATGTTAAAACTAATATTTTTGAGATATTGATACTGGATTTTTGAAATCTTTGATACGAGTATTCCACGAAAACTAAGACGCGTTGTCTTTAGAGAAATTCATCTGCTCTACTAGATTTATTTTGAGATAGCAAATTCCTATTAGGTTGTGTTGATGTCGTAGCGTTGTGCTTGTACCTTTTGGATATCGTTGTGCCTTCTTTCGTGATACGGTTGTGTTTGCTCTTCGATGCCAGTTGTGATAGTTGTGATTCTTGCGTTACGTCATTTGAAGTGAGTTCATGGCCCCTACTTTTACTTGCTTTTAAACTCTTTTGGGGAGAATACATGTTCTTTTTGCTAAATGAAATGTTTGATTGATATGAATAAGCAATTGTTACTATATTTGATGAAATGCGTGATTTGGTTAGAATATGTTTTTATGTGGACACAAGTGCTTGAAAACTGTTTTGATTTGGACCTGCAAATGTTTTGTGAGCTATTACGTGCTAGGTTAAGGTTAGAAACCCAAATGTTGTTATGAATTGTTGCATCCCGCCCATGATGGTGCTGTCATGAATAGATATTGTTAATACAAATAAATCGTTAAAATGTTTATTAATATTTAGCGATCTCTTTGTGTTTTGTTGATAACAAATATAATATTATCATAAGTAAAATTATAAGGATACATGTTATTTTTGTAAAGCATCTACATATATAGTCATTTAAAACAAATTATTGTAATAATTCATTTATTGTAATAGTTTATTAGAATGGGTAAAAACCACAACCCATGACCCATACCCATGGAGTTAACCCATAACCCATTATCTAGATGCATTGCATCTTTTAGATACATTGTATCTACTTAGATACCCATGCTCCAAAGTCTATGACCCATGACCCATAACCCAAAAACCCATGGGCAAACAGGAGCGTCTCACGGATCACTCAAGTTATACTAGACGGATCCCTTAGGCAAGGGATCCGTGGGATCCGTGCAACAGTAGCAAGAAATTTCCTATAAATAGAGAGACATTTTTCATTGTAACTCACCCCTCTTCTTGCAAACTCTCTCATATATTCTTACATTCTTCTAACCTAAGATCACTTAATCTAGAGAGTAGTTCTTCTTGTAACACCCCAATTCCGTGATACGCTGGAATTCAAACTGGGTGTTACTTCATGGCACGACAGTCATAACAATAGAAAACGAACTCTAATGGAGTCGTTTAAAAAGATTTATCATTCGATTTATATAAATATCAGAGTTTACAAAAATGAGGTCCCAGTAGTTTCACGGTTTACAAAATACATTAAATGGGTTTTCGAATGATAATAAAATTGATAGCCTTCTAGAGTATCCGTGCTCCTCCGTGCCAGCCTCGTACATTATGGACCTGAAATACATGCTTAAAACTGTCAACACAAAGGTTGAGTGAAATTCATAGAGTTTGTTTGATGGTTGAACACATTATGTTGGTAGTGTGAGCTATAGACTCATACCAATAGTTTGGAAACAAAACAGATATTATTGTTTGGTACGGCTGCCTCAAGTATATGATACTTGAGCCCGCTTTTGTTTGTCACCAAGCTCATGAAACCAAGGCGTTTAGGATGTATTTCACTTGCTATTTTTAGGAGGGTATGAACGACCGAATTCAGTGTTTGAGGGTGTTTAGGATGTATTTAACTTGCTATTTATAGGAGGGTAAGTTTGGTTAACCATATATTGGGTTAAATGTTAACCATGGTTAAGTTAGGACACATGTAATGATCTAAATGAACCATGGTTAGGATTAAGCCACCAAGATGATGACTCCCCCCCCTAAGTTCGGCCAAATGAAGATAAGATAACTTAGGTGGATAGTCTTGGTATTATCTTGGTTACAGAGTGAGTTTTGGTTCCGTTAATCGCTAACTGTAAGCCGTTAAGTCACGAAACGTAAAACCGGGTATCGTAAAAATATGAAACTTATAGAAATGATTAAACTCATCAATATACTCATTTTTATCTTATAAAAGGGTGATAAGTTTTAATGGGTCGCGTACGCCGCTTAAAGTGAAACACGGGTCAAAACGCGTAATGCAATTTATCGAGAAAAGAACGAAATTCCAGGGAAATGACCGTGAATTTATTTAAAGTAGACTAAAATTAGTCTAAAAGTGATATGAGATGTCAAAATGTGGTTTTTAGTTATCGTGGGATAACTTGATTATCGTTGAAGTCTAAAAGTTATGCGATTTAAGCAAAAATATAGAACGTACAAGGTTAATTTCTTTATGGTCAAAGGAGGAGGGAAATATGTTTGACTTTTCCAAAAATGTAAAAGTGTCTAAACATCTTAGAAAAACAGTCAGAGGAATGGTTAAGTCTGGTCTAAGTAGAATTGTTTAAAAGTAGTTTAGTCTTGTGCGGCTCAGGGTTTATTTGGTAACATTTAAAATGAAATCTTAAAAATTCTCTAATTGATTATGAGTGATCTAAAAATTAATCAGATGTGAGGAAAATTGTCAGAGTTGATTTTCGTTATGCGCGTGATGTTTAAATGGTGCTCGACAAAACGAAACTTTAAGACGATGTTTTCTTAATAACCTTTTGAATATGATCTAACGATTGTCAAACTCTCAGGTTATTACTAAAATAAATTAACTTACAAGAATGTGAAATAAAAATTTTATGGGATGAATAGTGGAAATAAATTAACTTACAGTCTCACCACCTTAATGGGAATTTAGTCCGAATTCGTGTGTTATCCGATGTTGAATTGTCTAGGAAAATGTGGATGTATGCTTGAATTCTAATCTTTGCGTTTTCAAATTTCTGGTCATAGAATGTATTATGTACCATGTGGCTTAAGTTGATAACCTAAAGGGTTTTGTTAAAATCTTATTGAGTCCAATATACCTCATGTTTGGCTTTTCTCAATTCTCAAAACGAAACATATCTTATTGTATCGAGGCTTTCAACAAAACCTTAATTTCTAACATGGAGTTTTTGTTAAATTTTAGCCTACATCTATGTAACTTTTGTTTCTGGTAGTAGTGTGCGGCATGGAGCCTAATTTGTATTTGTATGGTTTCCTTAATTGTTTCGTGGGTGATCTCTAAACACCTTAGTTCAGCAAATGGCTAACTAACACTTTCATCGATATAGTGCCTCAAATGGAATTGTTTTTGTTGTTGTTAGGGTAATTTGTTAATCAAAGGTGTAATATATTGTTGATGTGAAATGGTTTGTAATGATGTGATAATTGTCGTTGTAGGGAAAGTCTTGCTAGTGACAAGTGGTTATCCAAACTATTTCCAAAGTTGATCATGTCTTAGGTGGTTTTAGGATGAAGGCTATATCGTATAGTGTTTATGTCTACTAGTGTTTGAAAGAAACGTGGTACTGTGAAGTTTTACGTACTGAATTTCAATGGGGTTCAGATAATGATGTGATATGTTGACGATTAGAAGAGTGTAGCGTACGCTTACCATTATACTTAGGTAGAGATGTCAAGTTTTTTTTCAAATCAAAAGTGAATTTTAAAGGAATATGGCGGAATGATATCCTTAAAACCTAATCAGGCTAGTACTTCTAAGAAATGACGAGAAGATTTGATGACTATCCCATGATAGTAGTTCGGATTATCTCATGTATGAAAATTTCAAGAATGAAATTAGGTAGTATAAATAATATGTTAAGATTTTGATGAGTAGTAAGATACTATCGTGTCTATAGATCTTTTTAATAAATTCTGGTGGTTTATCGAGTTTAAGTAGGAAATAAACTAGAATATAACACTTGTATAACTATTCTCAGTGTTTGAAAAATTTAAGTCGAACATAGTTAGTCAGACTATGTTCCACTATCCCTAGGTTAAATATAAGTGACTAGACTATATTTAGCCGATGTTCGATAAATTTTTCAAATACCTAAATTAGGTATACTCGTGATATGTCCATATCTTTTGAGAAATTGTCCACTAAGCAAAGGCGATATCAAACCATCCAGTTGCAAGTCCTGGCCATAAAAGACTTGTAACCTATGTTTTCACATTCCATTGCATAGAAGATAGTATGGGTAGATACGTGTGGAAAGGAAATCTTAAGTAATTCTAAAATAGTCCATACTTGGCTAGAATCACGAACCTTTAACAATGAAAGTTTCGGAGAATTTTGATGAATGTAGAGAAAGTTGTCGAACTTCAACTTTTGTAGATGATGAGTCTGTTTATCTTTTTAGAAATACCATTTCTTGTATTTCCATTAGGAAAATCAATAGATTGTGATGGGCTTAATGTAAAAGAATATCATATAAGGTTTTATAAGATAATTTCTAGAGTCTATTGCATAACTTACAATGTCTGTGAAGTAAACCATTGTGTAACTTACAATGTCTTGAGAAATGATAGAGAGGTCCCTGTGTGACCCACAATGTCTTGAGAAATGATAGAGATCATTGTGTAACGACAATGTCTTGAGAAATGATGGAGAGATCATTGTGTAATTCACAATGTCTTGAGAAATGATGGAGAGATCATTGTGTAACTCACAATGTCTTGAGAAATAAATGAGACCACTGTAGGATTTACAGATTAATAGAATGTAATAGAGACCATTGTACGATTTGATTAATGTCGATAATGTAATAGAGACGATTTGATGTCAAAGAGAGTGTAATAGAGACTCGTATCTCACGATTGTCTTGAAAAATGAATGAGACCATTTTATCTCACAATGTCTGGGAAGTAGAAAAACGATTATGTCGATTACAATGTCTTGGATAAAGTTTTGTAATCCTAAAAAGCACGAGTAGATGCATGATTGGGGGATTAGGAAAATATGATTGTGCCGTAATGCCTTAGAATAGACATCTGCAGATATGTTTTAGTACATCGTTTATGATTGAAATTATGTCAAGTGTATATATCAATATACTAGTATGTTTGTATAGCTTAAAATGCCTAAAAGTCACATAATCGCCCGAGGATGGAAGGCACGGAGAACGGAAGGCTATAAAATGTTTTTGTTTGTAAGTAGTTATAGTTTAAGTCTCAATTTAGACTCGTTTCCCTATAACGCAGCGGATTCAAACTGGGTGTTACTTCATGGCACAACAGTCATAACAATAGAAAAAGAACTCTAATGGAGTCATTTTAAAAGATTTATCATTCGATTTATATAAATATAGAGTTTACAAAAAATGAGGTCAGTAGTTTCACGAGTTTACAAAATACATTAAATAGGTTTTTGAATGATAATAAAATTTATAGCCTTCTTGAGTATCCGTGCTCCTCCGTGCCACCTCGTACATTATGGACCTGAAATACATGCTTAAAACTATCAACACAAAGGTTGAGTGAAATTCATAGAGTTTGTTTGATGGTTGAACACATATATTGGTAGTGTGAGCTATAGACTCATACCAATAGTTTAGAAACAAAGCAGATATTATTGTTTGATGCAATTTTGCCTCAAGTATATGATACTTGAGCCCGCTTTTGTTTGTCACCAAGCTCATAAAACCC